>CM068742.1:6395850-6522846 GCA_035084275.1 Hydrolagus colliei | reverse complement strand
GGCGATAAAATCAAACCAAATGGCCAACACACTGATTCTCAGGTCACTGTCGGTGAGGGAATGGCCTCACAGTGACCTGCCTTGCCCTGCATCACCACCACGTTCAGAAACCAGCCCAGCGCTATAACAGGGCCACACTGTATTCCAGTCATTAACTCTCTCTCTCTCTTATTTTCTTCCCTCATCCTGTCAGCTCTGTATCCCGGATTTCTTCCTTGAAGGGCTTCAGGAATGGGTGATTCACTGTCTGCCTGTGTTTGTAGCCCGTGTCTGACCCACGGACTGTCTGCCTGTGCTTATAACAACAACATCAATAACAGAATGACACTTGTACAGTGCCTTTCACATCAGGAGGATGTCCCAAGGCGCTGGACAGTCACTACTTCAGACCCGATCTGGGGACAGTGGGGTTGGTGGGGGGGGGGTCGGGGAAGGGTGGGGGGGGGGGGGATTGGAGGGAAGGGGGGAATTAGGAGTTGCCTAGGGGACCATCGAAGAGGAGAGTCTTGAAGAGGCCAGGGAGAGGGCGAGTGGAGGGAATACGGGATGGAGTTGCAGAGGTTGGGGGCAGAGCGGCTAAAGGCTCGCCCGCCAATGGTGGGGCGGGTGAG
Source organism: Hydrolagus colliei (assembly GCA_035084275.1). Lineage (NCBI taxonomy): Eukaryota > Metazoa > Chordata > Chondrichthyes > Chimaeriformes > Chimaeridae > Hydrolagus > Hydrolagus colliei. Next base: position 6,522,235 of record CM068742.1, on the reverse strand, counting down.
TTGGTAAGGGGTTAGAAGGACAGGGATGTGGGGTGGGGCGAGGTTGTGGAGGGCTTCAGATGTGGGCACCAGGATCTCGAATTGGATCCTCTGGATGTTGGGGAGCCAATGGAATCGGGCGAGAATGGGGGAGATGAGGGTCACAGAGTCTGAGACGGTAGAGGACACGGGCCGCAGAGTTCTGGATTCTCTGCAACCTGTAGAGGGAGGAATTGGGAAGGCCGACAAGCAGGGCATTTGATAAGTCGAGCCGGGAATGTAATGAAGGCATGAATGAGGGTTTCAGCGGCTTTGGGGATGAGGTAGTGGCGGAGTCGGGCAATACCGCGGAGATGAGGAAAGGCAGAGCGAGTCATTGCCTTGGATGTGGGGGAGGGAAGACAGTTGAGGGTCGAACAAGACACCTAGGTGTGACCCACTGACCGTCCGCCTGTACTTACAGTCTCTGTCTGACCGATTGACCGACTCACTATCTGCCTGTCCATTACTCGCTCGAGGACGTTTCCTTGTGTGAGGGACGCTATACAAACAAAAGTTGTTGACGTTGCACGTAGAGCCTGTGTCTAGCCCACTGACTCACTATCTGCCTGTACGTACAGCCTGTGTCTAATCCATTGACTGACTGTCTGCCTATACAGACATGCATGCACATTGGTTTGCACACCTATTTGTGTGCCATTTGCACACTGGTTTGCAAGCCATTTTGCATGCCTATTTGCGCGCTGTTTGCCCGCCCCTCTGTGTACCGTTTACACACTGCTTTGCGCACCCATGTTTGTACGCTGGTCTATATGTTGCACGTCTGTTTTGCATGTTGGTTTTGGAGAGCTGAGGAGAGCTGACCCTGTTTTGTTCCTGTCTCAGACGGACGACTCGGACCTGCCTTACCCTCCGCCACAGCGAGAGTCTAACATCTACATGGTGCCTCAGGGCATAAAGCCTGTACTACAGCGCACAGCCATCGAGGTACGTACTCTATCTCACACCAGGTGTTCTGATCAGCCCGGTGTCTGACACATGTGGAAACCCATCACCAGCCTTAAGAGTTTCCAATCCAAACCGAGAATTCCATGCATCCAATCTACTCGTGGAAATCCCAGAGATAGATTGTAGGAGTGGAATGCGCACTCTCCCACTGGACGGACACATCTTGTTTACCTAATTCCAGAGAGTATGAGGCGCAGGTTGGCAGAGCCAAGGCTTGGGGTCTAACCAGCTAAAACCACATAGCCTAGCCATTGAGAGCTTTCCTGTTGCTTGCCAGCTAGGATCACTCTACTCATTGCAATTGGCTGCTGCATTTCACCTATATATATATATATATATATATATATATAGTCAATGTGCTTTACAGTAGAAGTTCTGTGGAGCCCTGTGGGACGTCTAGAAGATGTGAAAAATGCTATATCAAATGCAAGGATTCTTCTTAGTATTAACTACATCGGTCTTGAAAATTTGAATGGATCGGAAATCTACAGCCATTCGGACTGATGTTTTAGTTGAAGTATTACTGTATTATTTAATTATTCAGTTTATTTTCACCACTGTGCGCCCTTCGGATGAGATGTCAAAGCCTCCGAGGCCCCTTCCCCGCACGGTCAGATGTACATTAAAGATTCCCGTGACACTATTAGGAAAGAGAAGGGAGTTTCCTTCTCCCGGTGTCCTGGCCGTCCATGTCCCAGATGAAAGTTGTCCCTAATTTCAGGGCTGTTTGTTGGATTTTGCTGCGCACATATCAGCTGTTGTGTGCGTCCCCAAAATGCACAGTCACTATACTTTAAATCGTGTGAAGCGCTTTGAGACGTCCTTCTGATGTGTAAGGCGCTGTACCAAATACCCAATCTAATTATTGATATTGTATTATTATTGTATTAATAATAATGTATTATTATTGATATTGTTTTTATACTATTATCAGTGTTACTCTATGACTCTTATTATTTTTTAAGTGCTCCGAGATGCCGCCCCAAGTGAAGGATAAAAAATTTAAGTGTTTGTCGCTATTACTGATATTATTTTATTGTTATTTTCTACAAAAACAACTTGCATTAATATAGCGCCCTTCACGTGAGGTAGTGTCCAGGAGCGGTTAAACTAACTGATATTATAATATTTTTTCCCCCCCACTTCCCCCATCACAATCATAACTCCAGACACCCCTTGCCTCTCTGGTGTTTTGTTTTGTTCTATCACCACTAAACACCTCTTCTCCCCTGTTTCATTTAAAGCCACCCCCTTCTGTTTCTCCCCCTGAAGTCGTCAACACATATTCAACCCATCAGTTAACACACTCTTTTTTCCTTTTCCTTTCTCTTCTTTGTCTCCTTTGTCTTCCATGTCCTGTGAAAGGCGCTCTATAAATGTAAATTGTTGTTGTTGTTGCCTCTCCCCCTTTAACGTCCTCAAGAAACCTCTCCCTCCAAACAAGCCCCAGTTCTGGCGAAGGGTTGTAGACCCGAAACGTTGACTCTTTTTCCTCTCTCCATGGATGCTGCCTGACCTGCTGAGTTTCCCCAGCAACTTCTGTTTTGGTTTATAATATTATTAATCTAATGTATGTTATCCTGGCCATTTTATTATTACCGATATTATTGCTATCTTATAATCGCCACAGTAAACTCCTAATAACTCGACCCCATCTTAACTTGTCACAGCCACTTACATCATTATTTGCTGTCAATATCCTGGCCGCATTTATTTATGCGTTTATACGTACTCACTCCTCCAGATAACTTGTTACTGAGCCCTTCCTCCTGGAGTGACCGGGCATCAGGGGGATACATTAGATAATTATACAATATCTAACAATAATATAACTGTAACAGTGATGCTAGGACCTGTGTGTGTGTATGTATGTATCTGCGGATATTATGTGTGTCTGTGTGCATGCGTTTGATGAATTGTGTGTGTGTGTGTGATATGTGTATGTAGGGCGTGTATGTGTGTGTATATATACACGTATATCTCTCGGCTGGACTATTCCAATGCCCTCCTCGCCGGTCTCGCCTCCACCACAATCCATAATATCCAACTCATTCAAAACTCTGCCGCCTGCGTTCTCACCCGCACCAAACGCGGCTCCCCCATTAACCCCAGTCCTTGCCAGACTTCACTGGCTCCTTTGTCCCGGAGAGGATCGATTTCAAGTTCCTCACCCTTGTTTTGAAATCCCTCCACTCGTCTGCAACCCCCCCCCCCTATCTCTTCGACCTCCTCTCTCCCCAAACCAGCCCCCGCTATTGTGAAGCGCTCTGAGACGCCGTCCGGCGTGGAGGGCGCTGTGTAAATCAAAGTTGCTGTTGTTGTGGTTGCTGTATTGTGTATCTGTGCTCAGATTCTGGCCTGGGGCGTGAGGAACTTGAAGAGTTACCAGCTAGCCAGTGTGACGTGCCCCAGCCTGGTGGTGGAGTGCGGAGGTCAAATAGTCCAGTCGTGCGTCATCAAAAATGCCAAAAAGAACCCGAATTTTGACGTCTCTGTGCTCTTCATTGATGTGGTGAGTGAGTCCGGCCGCTCCGCCCCGAGCAGGGTGAGGTCTTGAGGTGCGATAATAACAACAACAACAACAACTTTGATGTATATCGCGCCCTCCGTGCCGGACGGCGTCTCAGAGCGCTTGGATAGAGAGCTGGGAGTCACGGGGGTGGGGGGGGAACAGGGTCACAGGGGAACAGGGTTAGACTGGGGGGGGATCGGGGTTAGAGAGGGGGGGGACAGGGTCAGAGAGGTCGGGCGGGGGCAGAGGGAACAGGGTTGTGGGGGAATGGGGAAGGTGGTCACAGGCCCGGTAAATGGAGGACATTTTATACAATAACAACAACAAAATTACATCTGTACACAACGCCTTTCATTTTATAGATGGGATTGAAAGGGTAGAGGGCTGGCGGGGGGCGGGGGATTAGTTAGTTAGTTAGTTAGTTAGTTAGTTAGTTAGTTAGTTAGTTAGTTAGTTAGTTAGTTAGTTAGTTAGTTAGTTAGTTAGTTAGTTAGTTAGTTAGTTAGTTAGTTAGTTAGTTAGTTAGTTAGTTAGTTAGTTAGTTAGTTAGTTAGTTAGTTAGTTAGTTAGTTAGTTAGTTAGTTAGTTAGTTAGTTAGTTAGTTAGTTAGTTAGTTAGTTAGTTAGTTAGTTAGTTAGTTAGTGTTCAGCGCCTTGGGATGTCCTCCCGACGTGAAAGGCGCTCTATAAATGTCATTTTGTTGCTGTTGTCGTCGTTGTTTTGGAGCTGCGTTGCCTCATACCTTTTGAGCCCCTTTGAGGTGGGCACTGTTTCCCTTGTTAATTGCCAGCGCTCCCCGGGGCCTCGCGTGGTCGCAGCAAGGGAGGCGGCGGCGGAGGTTCGCGACTGATGGCCATACCCTCTCTGCCCGCAGCGGCTCCCGAAGGAGGAGCTGTACATGCCCCCCATCTTGGTCAAGCTGATCGACAACCGGCAGTTTGGGAGGAGGCCCGTGGTCGGCCAGTGCACGATCCGCTCCCTCGATCAGTTCCACTGCGACCCCAACCAGGAGGCCGCGCAGAATGCCGAGGTCCAGGCCGGTGAGTGACGGGGCAAGTGGCTTTTATGGGTTACGCGACCACAAGCGAACCCCGGGACCCATCCACGTGCAACCCAGCGCAAACCTTGTGTGTAAACCTCATGTAAACTCTGTGCGAATGTCGTGCAAAGGTTGAGCAAACCGCCAAAAACACGAACGAGCAAGGCTTCTGTTCACTACCCGCATGCTCCTCACACATATGCGCAAATTTCACGTTCACCCTTTATACGCAGAGACAGGGTTAGGGTATACCCAGAGATAGGGTTAAGGTATACACAGAGACAGTAGAACACCAAATTCATAGTCAATCCACTTTACACCATGTCCTGTGAAGCACTTTGAGACATGTAGCTCAGTGGTTAGAGCCTGAATGTGAGACCCTTGTTCGAATCCAGGTAGGGCAAAACCCTGGGCGAGTTTCCTCACTCCACTCGTCTGATGATAATCCCTCCAACAACAAGAAAACAATAATAAAATTGGTCATTTCAATCCACGACTGTTGGTGGGACCCTGCTGTGTGCAATTGGCTGCCACGTTTCGCCCACAAATATATATACAATCAATTAACTTTACAGTATATTCTGTGAAGCGCTTTGGGACGTCTATAAGACGTGAATGGCGCTATATCAAATGCAAGGATTATTTGTATTTTATTACAGTAATCTTTGCATTCAATGTAGAGCCTTATCTACAAGACGTCTCAAAGTGCATCACAGAATATACTGTAATTGAACCTACTCTATTTTGTGGGTGGGAAGGCGTCATATCCAGTGCTGGGATTATCATAGATCTGTTGTGATATAATCAGTAGGCCTCGTGACCCTGTGTGACTATAACAGGCCGATGGGCTGAATGACCTCCTGTGCCTGTGTTTAGACTCTCGCTGTTCGCAGATACGCCAAGCTCCTCACTCCGAGACGACGTTCTTATCGACATCGATGACCAAGAACCGCTGATCGCAGGGCAGGTAAACAGCCTCACACCTGTCCCCTAGCCTCCCTCCATCTCCCCAGTCTCCCTCACCCACTTCCCTCTGCCTGTCTCCCTCTGCCTGTCTCCCTCCCCCACCGTCTCACTGCCCCCGTCTTCCTCCTCACCTTCTCTGTCTCCTTCTCCTCTCACCCTCTCTCTCTCTCTCTCTCCCTATCTCTGTGCATGGCTGTGATGCAGTGGGAGAATGCCCACTCACTGTGTGTTTGAGTTCCTCGCGTGAGAATCCTTTCACTAAATCTCTCAGTAAGCTTTGCAACCCGTTGCCAACACCATCAGGACCTTTAACATCCACCCGAACAGGCAGCCGGGATCTCAACTTAACATCTTGCCCGAAGGACACGATCTCTGAGCCTTTTTGCACCCCGTTGTCCCAGACTGACCTGCCTATATCATCCATAGCATGAGACGTCCTTTGGATGGGACTTCAAACCGAGCTCCTGTCTGTGCCTGTTCAGGTGGATGTTAAGGATCTTGCATCACTGTTTGAAGGGAGTTTCTCTTTCTCTTCCTCCCGACGTGAAAGGCGCTATCTAAGTGCAATTTTGTTGTTGTTGTCTTGGCCACTAATTCCCCAAGTGCAAGAAAATGTCCACTGACTTCCTGGCTCTTTATGAGACTACACTGTGTGCAAAATTTGCCAATACAATACACAGTCACTACGGTTTACAGTGAATCCTGTGAGTTTTTTTGGCATCATGAGTAAATGAAGAAATCTTATTCCGGGCGTGTGAAGGTACAGATTGCTTTGGGCTGCTCTTTAGGCCCAGAATTCCACCAGCGAGACTTACTTGCAAGCCGGGCTTTGATGTATGCCGCTACGTTCACCCACAAAATACACAGTCACTACACTTAGTGGGACACTGGGTGAGAGAAACTCCCTTCTCTTTTCCAATAGCGCTGCGAGTTCTTTAATGTCCACTTGAGCCCGTATAGATGGGAGCTCAGTTTAACGGTCTCATGCAAAGGATGGATTAAATGTATTTAAGAGGAAACTTTGGTGCATTGCTGAGGGAGATAGGAATCGAAGGGTGGAGGAGAGGGGATGAGGAGAGATGGGGGTTCGAATGGATTATAGACACTGGCAGGGACCAGTTGGGATGATGGCCCATATCCGTGTGATTTCTTGGAGTACCGCAGGCCGAGACTGAGGTGGAATTTGAGGCTCTCAGACAGACAATGGGGAGAGGGAGGCAGCTCCCCTCTTTTGGATGACTTGATGTTGTGATCTTTGCCTTTGCTCAGTGTCTGGGTGGGGAGTACTCCCATTTGTAGCCTGTGTGGGGGTTTAGAGGGGCATCGTGTGTTGTGACTGACATCTCTGCTGATGCCGCGGACTCACTTTTAACAGTTACTAACGGCTGGTTTGCTTTGTAGTTTGCAGACGGTTTGACGTGGTCTACTCAGTCCAGTCTTCATGTATGTATGGCTTCCTTTATCTCTGTCCATGTCAAGTTCAAACCTCCCGCTCCCCCTGCAGTCACAGAACAAAGCTTTATGAGCTGGGTTACCTAGATATCACAAGGGCAGATAATGCACATCCTTAACCTTAGGTAAGTTTCCTTACTCCACACTCCTCTGTTTACCCAGCAGTGAATAGGATTGGTGGATCACTTTCCGTGAGTAATAATTCAATCAGTCAGTCAGTCAGTCAGTCAGTCAATGTTTGTGGCACACTGCAGTGTTTCGCCTACAAAATATACTGTCAATTTCACTTCAGAGTATATTCTGTGAAACGCTTTGAGACACCTCCAAGACACGATAAGGTGCTTTCTCAAATGCAAGCGTTATTATTCCAGCATAAGCTTTAAGAATGCAGCCCTCCCCCACCCCCCATCCCTGCCTAAAATCACTCTCCCCAAATCACACTCCTCAACCGCACCAAACTCTATACTCTTCCCCTCATTGCCCCCAGTCCTCACCAGGTTCCAATGTCTCCACGTCTCCCAGTAGGTTGATTTCAAGGTCCGCCCGCGCACCTTTAAAATCCATTCCCGTCCACAAACCTCCGTGTCTCTCTCTGATCTCCTCCTGCCCACTCCCCCCCCCCCCCCCCCCCACCACCCCCCGCTCAGGCCTGCGCCTTGGGTGACCGGGGTTTTGCTATTCTTTGTTCTTAAACCGTACACGGTAAATAGGTTTCTATATACAGTCGTGGCAAACTCCGAACTCCGGGAGGTGCGCAGGATTATCGAGGTTTTACTGTAACTCCCTCCCTCTAACACTTTGCCTTGAACTCTCCCCTCCTCCCCCCCAACCCCCATCTCGGTTTGCCTACAAATCTGATGGCCTCTCCTCCTCACCTGCTCCCTGCTCGGTGTCTGTACCAATCCCAGTGACTCAATGGACGTGAAGCGCAATGTATAAGAGCGTGTTATTGTGGCGGTTGTCGCTGTGGCTGTAGTCGGCTCGACTCCGGCGACTCCCTCCTTGTCGCCCTCCCCCACTCTTCCTGCCACGAACCGCAGATCATCTAAAACTCTGCTGCTCATCTCCTCTCCTGCACCAGCTCTCCACGAACCCGTCACTCCCCCACTCTCGCCCCGGCTCCACTGGCTCCCCATTGCCTCTGAGGGTAGGATTCGAGATCCTTGTCCTCGCCTTCAAGGCCCTCCACAGCCTCGTCCTAACCTTCGAGGCCCTCTACGGCCTCGGCCACTCCTACCTCTCTCTCACCTGCTGACCTTCTATCAACCTTAAAAATGGAGGACAGTTATTTTGAAATCTTGCCGGTGTTAGGAAGGGAGCTGCTGGCTTTCGGAATATCAAGATTTTACTGCGTACGGTTTAAGAAGAACAAAGAATAGGAAAACCCTCTCCATTCAGCAGGCTCCGGCCTGCTTCGGGTCTCCCGCCATCAACGGCCGGGCTTTCAGCCTCTCTGCCCCCAACGCTTTGGAGGTCCATCTCCCACAATCCCTTCGCTTTTCACCCTCGCTTGTCCTCCTTCAAGACCGGCCTCAAGATCCTCCTCTCCGACCGTGCCTTCAGTCGCCCGCCTACCTCTCTCTGCCCTCCCTCATGCCAAACTGCCACCCCCACCCCCCCGCTCCCCCACCCCAACCAATGCTCGAGTCCCTGACTGTTTCGCACCTTCGGACTTCCTCCCGATGTGAAAGGCGCTCTACAAATGTAATTTTGTGGATGTTGCTGTCGTGGTTGTGGTTTCTGTTGTTGTGGTTATTATTCTTATGGTTGTTGTTGTTGTGGCCTGGCCTCTGACTCTGTGATCTTGGGCTGTGTGCCTGTCACCGACAACAACAACGACTAGCATTCGTGGAGCGCCTATCATGCCACGAGACCGTCCTAAATCTCACTCGCGCTCTCTGACACTAACTCTCTCTCTACGACTAATCCACCCTTTGGTTTGTGTCTGACGGGAATCGCTGCTCTCAGGAGGGACAGGAGCTGGTGATGGTGAGTGTCCCAGACCCTGTCTGCCTGGCTCCCCAACTCCCTCACTCACCCACACACCCACTCATTCACTCCTGCCCTGTCTGTCTCTTGCCCTCACTCTTGCCCTCACTCTTGCCCTCACTCTTGCCCTCCCTCCTTCCCACCCAAGCTATATAAGCATGTTGTCCTTTGATCTCAGCCTGGTCAAGATGGGCTCTCACCACTGGGTCAGGAGGATGTGGGCTTGAGGCCCACTTTGGGGACTCTGATCTCCATATAATTCTGCGCTGTGCTCGTGAGTGTGTGTGCGCGCGCGCATGTCTGTGTGTGTGTGCTTGTAGGTGTGCATGTGTGTGTCTGCATATGTGTGTGCGTCTGCATGTGTTTGTGTGCCATGTGTATGTGTTGGTGTGTGTATTTGCCTTTGTGCGCACGTTATGTCTGTGCATGCGTGTGTGTAGGCCTGTGTGTAGGTCTGTGAGTATATATGTGCGTGCGTATGTGTAGTGGAGGGTGTAGTCTTGAATCCACAATGACCATCTGACTATGAGGTGAGCATGGGTGGCCGAGCAAGGTCTCGGCGGGTTGGCTGTCCCTCCCTCCCTCCCTCCCTCCCTCCCTCCCTCCCTCCCTCCCTCCCTCCCTCCCTCCCTCCCTCCCTCCCTCCCTCCCTCCCTCCCTCCCTCCCTCCCTCCCTCCCTCCCTCCCTCCCTCCCTCCCTCCCTCCCTCCCTCCCTCCCTCCCTCCCTCCCTCCCTCCCTCCCTCCCTCCCTCCCTCCCTCCCTCCCTCCCTCCCTCCCTCCCTCCCTCCCTCCCTCCCTGCCCCCACCCTGTCCCCCCCCCCTCCCCCCCTCCCTCCCTCCCTCGCTGAGCTCTGCCTCACTCTGTGTTACAGCAGGATGAATTCATCGACTGGTGGGGAAAATTCTACTCCTCAACGGGGGAGAGACACAAGTGTGGCACGTACCTAGAGAAAGACTTCGACACGCTGGAGGTGAGAGCTCCTAGGTTAATTGGGCTGAGTGGGGGGAAGGAAGGGAGGGAGGGGAGTCGGCCATTTTGCCTTTCCAGCCTGTTCCAACAACAACAATGATTATTTTCTTGTTTTATATTTCTTTCTTTCAATATTTTACTATTTAAAATGAATTGGGTTCATTCGTTTTGCACCAATGTACCACTACTCTTATTGGATCATGGCTGATCTGTACTACATCTCCATTTACTCACCTTCTCTCCCATCGACAGATTTTCATTTGGGGAGGAAGAATGAGGAGAGGCAGTATAAGATAGATGGTAATATCTTATTGAGGGTGAAGGAACAGAGAGATCTGCGAGGGGTGGGGGTCAGAGGGTCATGTAAATAAATCTTTGAAGGTGGCAGGACAGGTAGATAAAGCTTTTTTTTAAATGCATAAAGGCTTTCTAAATTGGGGCGTAGAATACAGAAGTCAGGAGATTATGTGAACCTGAGGTTAGACCTCAGCTGGAGTCCTGCGTTCAGTTCTGGACACCACCCAACAACAACAAAAACAACAAATTACACTTATAGAGCGCCTTTCACATCGGGAGGACGTCCCAAGGCGCTGCACAGGAGGCGTGTGACCCGAGCTGGGAGGGAAGTGTTTGGGAAGGGGTGAGACACGAAGGGGAGGTCGAAAAATTCGGGGGGGAACAAAAGGCACGGTCGAAGAAGAAAGTCTTCAAACCGGCCTTGAAAGAGGAAAGGGAAGAAACGAGACGGAGGGATTGAGGGATGGCGTTCCATAGGGTGGGAGCGGAGAAACTGAAGGCCCGGCCTCCGATGGTGGAGCGGTTCGGGCGGGGGGCTTGGAGCAGGCCAAGTCCTGTTGAACGGAGGGTTAGAGAAGCTCGGATTATTCTCCTTGGAGAGAAACTCAAGGGGAGATTTAATAGAGGTGTTCAAAATGACGGGGGGAATCGACAGGGTGAACAACAACAGCATTCATAGAATGGGGAGAAACTTGCGAGTGGTTCGGTAACCCGAGGAAAACAGACTTGAAATAGTTGCCAGTAGAACCAGGGGGAGGTGAGGATCAGAATTTTCACGCGGCGAATTGTTCGGATCTGGAATGCGCAGCCTGACGGGTGGTGGCGTCCGATTCGACAACAACTTTCGAGAGAGCCACAGATCGAGGTTTGGGGAGGACACATTTACAGGGCGATGGGGAGAGAGCCATCGCACTGGGACTGATTTGGGGGTAGCTCTTTCAAAGAGCTACCCCCACAGACACGATGGGACCGAATGGCCTCCTTCTGTGCTGAGCTCCTGTGGCTCAGTGGTTAGAGCGCTCGCCTTGCAAACGTGAGACCTTGCGTTCGAATCCAGGCCGGTCAGGGCGAAACCTTGGGCACGTTTCCTTACCCCACACGCCTAATGATAATCCGTCCAAAAATCCCTCTAGAATAAAATTGGTCATTTCAACCCACGACTATGTGTGGGGGACGCTGCTGTGCGCAATTGGCTGCTGCATTTCGCCCACAAATATATACACAGTCAATTCACTTTACAGTACATTCTGTGAAGCGGTTTGAGACCCTCGATAAGACGCGAAAAGCGCTATATCAAACGCAAGGATTCTTCTTCTTATAATTCTGTGATCGTATGATTCTATGATTTCTTTTAGAAACTATTATTTGGGGGATGAGTAGCTTGAGACATGACGTATTTATACTTAGTGCAGTGTGGCTTGGAAGAATCAGGCAACTCGGATCTCTGAAGTTTTCCACTGGTCTAGGTTAATCCGTACGGAATTCCATTATTATAGCCTGAAGCTACCAGGATGGTAGAAGTCAAACTAGATGTCTTTCTGCGTCTAACAATTTCTCATGTTGCTACGTTCCCTATCCCTTGATATCTGACCGGACAAATGTCTATTATCCGGACGACAACAACGACGACAACAAAATTGAGACGTCCCAAAGCGCTGAACAGTCTGGTCGAGAGCCGAGCGGGGGGTGGGGGTGTGCGTGTGTGTGGTGGGCGGAGGGGTGTGTGTGTGGGGGGGGTGGTGGGGAGGGTCGGGGTTGGGGGAAGGGGAAGGAGAGTGGGACAGGGAGAGGGGGGGGGAAGAGTTAGCGGGGCAGCTGAAGGCGTGGCCGAAGAGGAAGGTCTGGCGACCGGCCTCGAAGGAGGAAAAGGGAGGAAGCGAGGCGGAGGGGGCTGCGGGATGGAGTTCCACAGTGAGCTCCGCTACCTCACGCAATGTCTCGCCCTGAATGATAACAATCCTTGCGTTCAACATCCCAGCGTCTCCAAGCGCTTCACCGAACCCCGTATCTTCTGAAGGGAGTCGGCCAGAGTGTGTTCTTCGCGGGCGAAACGCGGCAGCCGGTTGTGCTCAGCGATGCCTCAGCGAACGGCCGCGGGGATCGAGGGACCGCATACTGTATATTTTTTGTTTGGGTACCGTTTGCCACGAGAGCGACAGATTTGCTCAGGATTGTGGAAAGTTCCGCTAATCCAGGGCGGAAACTCCTGTTGAGGACGGCGGAAACCCGGCTCCCGAAGAAAGAGTGGATGGATTGAGGAGTTTTCCACCGTCGCCTGCCAGCTCCACCGTGGTTTCCTCCCAGTCTGCAGGCACACATTTCCCCTTGGATTGCGGTCAGCCTGGCAGCGCATTGCAACTCGTCAGAACTCTCACATAACTCTCCTTTCTTTTCTCTCTCCCCTCCCCTCCTCCCTCCCTCCCCCCCCCTCCCTCCCTCCATCCCTCCCACCCTTTTTCCCTGTACCCCTTCTCTCCCTTTCTCTTCCCGTTTCTCGTTGGCTTTTCACTTCACTCCCTCCCTCTCCCCATCTCCTTCTCCCCCACGCTTGCCCTTTCTCTCTCGCGCGCTCTCCTCTCTCTTTTCTTTTTCACGCCCTCCCTCTCTCTCCCTCTGTATCTACCTTGCTCTCTCCCTCGCTCATCCCTTTTCTCACTGCCCCCTCTTTCTCCCCCATCTCCCTCTCTCCGTTAACCCCTCTCGTCTTTCTCCCCCGCCTCTCTATCCTGTGTCTTTTTCACTCTCCCTCTTCCCTGCTCTCTTCCTTGACCTCCCTTTCTTCTCCCAATTTTCTCTCTCTCTCGCCTTCTCTGTCCCTCTCTCAGGTGTATGACACAGAGCTGGAACAAGTGACAGCTTTTCAGGGATTAGCTGATTTCTGCAGCACGTTCCGGCTTCAACGAGGCAAGTCCGGTGACGAGACTGAGGACCCCACAGTGGTGGGCGAGTTCAAGGTAAACGAGATCGCAGGGTCTCTGGCAGAGACCCCCCTCCACTCCCCCTTCACCCTGGTGGGAGTTAACCCCATGTTATCCTGCACCAGGCTCCATGACCTTATCACTCCACCCTCGCCCGTCTCCACTGGCTCCTTCAACCCTCAGGGCAGAGTTCAAACTCATCGCCTTCACCTTCAAAGCCCTCCATGACCTTGCTCCTCCCTGCCTCTGTGACTCCATGTCAATCTGTCAGCTCAGCGGGATCCGGGCCTGCTCCACACTCCTCAACATTGCCCCCCCCCCCCCCCACCACCCCCCCCCAACCATCGATAGTCCGTCCTTCAGCCGCTCTCCCCAAGCCTTTGGCAAATCCATCCCACATTTCCTTCACCTTCCTCCCTCCCTTGCCTCCTGCAAGGCACGTCTCAAGATCTTCCTCTTGGACTACGTCCTTTGACCATACTCCCTCCCTCCCCTCCCTCCCTCCCTCCCAAACCTCGCTGATCCCACCCCTGCTCGGATGCAAAAACCCTGAACTGTCCCAACGCCTTTGGACATCATCTCAATGTGAAAGTCGCCGTGTAATGGTAAGTTGTTGTTGTTGTTGTCCCTGCCCTCAGGGTAATTTTAAGATCTACCCTCTGCCGGATGACCCCTCGCTGCCCATGCCTCCTCGTCAGTTCCAGCAGCTCCCAGCCAGCGGTCTCCAGGAGTGTGTCGTCAGAGTCTACGTCATCAGGGCTTTCGGTCTCCAACCAAAGGATACCAATGGCAAGGTACCTGGGTGGGGGGGGTGGGGTCTTGGTCCCCAGTGTCGGGTCTGGCCTTCCAACTATGGCCGAGTTGTCATGAGCAGTGTGGGGGTGGGGGAGGTAAGTGGGGTCTCCTCGAGGCTGAACTAGCTCCTCAAGGCTGAATGAGCTCCCAGGCAACGGAATGTCAACCCCCACCCCTCACCACTACCTCTGTGACGGTCTCTAGTCTGGTTCCTGAGCCAGGCAGGTCCACAGTATTCCAGGGCTGATGACAGCACAGCCCAGCCTGGCTCCAGGCAGGACTTGGAAGGTCAGACCAGTCACTGGGGGGGGGGGGCAGGGAATCCACCCACTCAGCTCCAAAGGTGCTGTACAATGTCAGGTAGTTCTCTCAATGGCAAGCTATGTGGTTATGGCTGGTTCGACTCCCAACAGTTACCCCAGTGCACACTCTTGTGTCACCCCCAAGCCTTGGCTCTCGCCAACCTTTGCCGAATACTTTCCAGCGTTAGGTAAACAGGCGCGTGTCCCTCCAGTTTGAGAGAGAGCGCGCACATTCCATCCCAACAATGTATCCCTGGGATTTCCACGTGGAGGTGGGATATACGTGGAATTCTCCGTTCGGTTCGGAGACTCCGAAGCATCGGTGATGGGTTTCCACATGTCCCAGACACCGGGGAGGTGGGTGATAAGAGCCCTCCTGAAAACACTCGAGAGTGAAGTCAATCAGAATCGATGGGATGAATATTGTAATACCCTGATTAACAACGTCCCAAACTGCTCCCCGGCGATTGCCGTGACGTGTCGCGACTGTGGGAAGACACAGTGGCTTTTTGCAAACGTTCCATAAGCAGCCGTGAAGTGAGCGAGTGTTTTATCTGGGGGATTGTTGACCAGGACACCAGGGCGAGAGAGACAGAGGGAGAGAGAGGGAAAGAGATGGAAACTCCCTCCTCTTCTCTCGACAGAGAGAGGGATCTTTCACAGGCACAGGCGGGGGAGCTCAGTTTAACATCTCTCTCTCTCTCTCTCTCTCTCTCCCGGTTTAATGTAGTGTAATCCTTGCATTCGACCTCGCGGCTTTTCACGTCTTATCGACGTCTCAAAGCGCTTCGCAGAACATACCGTACGGTGAATCAATCGACGGTATATTTGCGGGCGAAACGCGGGCAGCCGACTGCGCACCGCGGCGTCTCCCGCGGACGGTCGCGGATTGAAAGCGACCAGTTTTTATTGTCGAGTCCTGGCCGACGATCCCCCCCCCGGATTAGAAGTCACTTCGCCGCTGTTTCGCGTGACCCGCTTGACCCGATACCTTGGCGCAGTTTCCTGGGAAAAACTCCCATCGTCTCCGGCTGCGTTTAAAGGGCAGGGGCCGTCTCGATGTCACGATGACCCATCCCTTTGATGCCGTTTTATAGCAAAGCCACAACCCCAAAAATTTAAACCCACAAGCACTATTTAGATTAGGAAGAAGACTCGGGAGTTTTTTTTCAGGGGTAATCGATACCGTCCGAACTCGCAGAATAAAGAGAATTTAATTCTTTCGCGGGGTGTGGGTGGAGGGGTGTGGGGGGGCAGAATCTTTGTCAGAAAAACATACGGCTGCTGTCAGAGATTCCCTGCTGGTCTGGCAGATATCAGGGCAAACGGGGGAAAGGGCTGCAGACACGTCAGAGGGAAAGAAATTCCCAGACGCGGATAATGAGGGGGAAGAAGTAGGGAAAATGGGAGTCTGGGCCCGATCTCAGCACACAGGAGATACAGAACCCAGCCAAAGCCCCCAGTCCCAGAAGATACGAACAGCCAAGTGTGAGGATGTGCAGGGTTCTGTTTGATCTCACTTACTCACTCACTTTCTCTCTCTCTCTCTCTCTCGCTCTCTTTCGCGCTTTCTCTTGTACTCTTTCTCCTTCTACCACTCTCTACCTGTCCTCTACTCCCGTTTGCTTTTTCGCTATCTCTCTCTAGTACTCTTTCTTTCTCTTGCTCCCGCGCGCTCTCTGGCACTTTCTCTCTCTTTCTCCAGTCACCTTCAAAGCCCTCCATTGCCTTGCTCCTCCACCTCAAGTCTTGCCTCAAGACCCTCCTCTTTGACCATGCCATCGGCCCCCCACCCACCCCACCCCCCCCCCACACCTTCCCCTCCCTCCCCTCCACCCTCCCCGATCCCGACCCCCCAGCTCAGGTCCAAAACACTGACTGTCCAGCACCTTGGGACATCCTTCCGACGTGAAAGGCTCTGTACAAATGTAATTTTGTCGTGGTTCTCTTTCACGCCATCTTTTTGATTCTCAATGGCTCTTGCTTTCACTTTAAATCTCTCTCTCTCTCTCACACACCTTTTCTCTTTCGCCTCCTCTTGGTTGCTATCTCATTCTTTTTCTCTCTCACGGTCTCTCCTGTTTTTCCCTATTTCTCTCTCATCCTCTTCCTCTCTCGGGCCTCTCGCTCTCGCCTTCTCTTTCACTCACTCTCTTTTGTTCTTTCTCTCGCTCGCTTTCTCTCTCACTCCCTTTCTCTCTGTACAACAGTGCGATCCCTATGTGAAGATCTCTCTGGGTAAGAAGTCAGTCAGTGACCAGGAGAATTACATCGCGTGCACACTGGAGCCCGAGTTCGGAAGGTATTGAACACTCTCTGACACGCAGTCAGTCCAATGTCCCAAGTTTCACCAAATGTGCTCTCTGTCTCCTCTCTTAACTTTCTTTCTCTCTCTCTCTCTATCCCGTCTCCCTCCCCTTCTCCTCATTGTCTCTCCTCTCTCTCTCCTTTTCCACGTCTCCTCTCTAACTCCCCTCTAACCTCCCGACGAGAAAGGCGTTATACAAATGTAATTTATTTTTCTCTCTCTCACTCTCTGTCTGTCTTCTCTCTCTCTCTGTCTCTCTCTCCTCTCTCTAGCCCATGACTCAGATTCAGTTCACAACATTCCACATACAGCCTCCCTCTCTATGACGGTATCCTTATCTGTGTCTCACCCAGTGTGTGTGTGTGTGTTTATAACCCAGTGTGTGTAGCACTGGTGAACACGGCGTATCCAACAGGCAGAGATATACAATGATGTCAACTCCATTAAAATGCCTCAAAGCACCTCGTGGATCGTTACTGTCACGTTTCGCGTACGTTTGCGGTTAAAATGCGGCAGCGTAGAAACATCCCACGAACTGTCACCAAGCGAGGGACTGATTTTATCCCGGTAACTGGGACACCGGGAGAGAGAAACTCCCTTCTCTATTCAACGAGCGCAGCGACATATCTGACGTTTGTCTGCACACGTCACGGACGGGAGGTGGGGTGGGTGGGGGTGAGGTTACAACGTTTCTCTGAAAACGTGGTGCTCTCTCTCTCACTGCGCTGGGAGCTCAGAGTACCTAAGGTCGGGGGGGGGGGGGGGGGGGGGGGGACGGACGGACATGAACCCACGACCTTGTGACCCACACACACACACACAGAGAGAGAGAGAGAAAGAGAGAGAGAGTTGAGCCGCAGGGAGGGATGGGGGATGGGAGCGGACGGCGGGCTGTGTGCTGATGAGGAACTTACCCTTGGCTGTACTGCTCCACTCACTCTCACCGAGAGCCAAGCCAAACAGTGTCTGACTAACAGCCTGACTCACAGGCACAGAACGGGCTCCCACGTTTCCACATCTGACTTCACTGTAACCAGTGACGCACCGCACAAACTTAGCTTGAGGTTTTTCATTGTAAACTTTCTCATTCATTTCTTCCTAACTTACTCCCCACCACAAGAACTCCGGTTTCCCATGCGCTTGTTTGAGCTGGAACGCGTTCAATTTTCCAATTTTTGGCTCCCAGAGTCAACAGGCCAGCCACAGGCCAGCCACAGGCCGGGTTAGAGACAGGGTAACGCTCCATTTACACCGTCCGTCCACACTCCCAGGTTAGGGTCGGAGCCAGAGTCTCTCTACACTGTCCGTCCACACTGCCAGGTCAGGGTTAGAGACACAGTAAAGCTCCCGCTACAATGTCGGTCCACGCTTACAGGTCGAGGTTAGAGACAGAGTGATGACCCTGTGGTTGCTGCCCCCACAGGCTCTATGAGCTGACAGCTGTGCTGCCAATCGACAAGGACCTGCGGGTTACGCTGTATGACTATGACATGCTGTCCAAAGACCAGAAGATCGGGGAGACCATCATCGACCTAGAGAACCGCTTGCTGTCTCGCTTCGGAGCCTGCTGTGGCCTCCCCCAGACCTACTGCACGTGAGTCCCTCCCCCCCCCCCCACCCCACCACCCCAACATCCTCCAACCCCCAACTTTGTCTAACCCCCCAAACTACCCTGACCACTTCCTCCAACCTCCTCCAACCTCGACCTCCCTGAATCCCCAATGCAAACCTCTCCTAACATCCCCCACCTCCAGCCTCCCCCACCTCCAGCCTCCCCCACCTCCAGCCTCCCCCACCTCCAGCCTCCCCCACCTCCAGCCTCCCCCACCTCCAGCCTCCCCCACCTCCAGCCTCCCCCACCACCAGCCTCCCCCACCTCCAGCCTCCCCCACCTCCAGCCTCCCCCACCTCCAGCCTCCCCCACCTCCAGCCTCCCCCATACCCAACTCAAACCCACCCTCCGCCAATCCCAACCTCCCTGAATCCACCAATTCAAACTTGCCCAACCCTATCCTCCTCCAAACCCATTCCTACCCAATCCTACCCCAACTTTCTCCCACCAAAACATCCACGCCAACACCAACCACCACGCCAACCTAGCCCAACCCCATCCTCCCCCGACCCCGATATCTCCCAACCTCATTCTCCCACAACCCCCACACTAAGCCCTCACCCACCTCCAGCCTCCCCTGAACCTAACCTCCCCCAACCCCAACCCCAGACTCTGTCTGTCTGTCTGTCTCTGTCTCACTCTCTGTCTCACTCTCTGTCTCTGTCTCTATCTCACTCTCTGTCTCTGTCTCACTCTCTGTCTCTGTCTCTATCTCACTCTCCGTCTCTAACTCACTATCTGTGTCACTCTCTGTCTCTGTCTCACTCTCTGTCTCTATCTCACTCTCTGTCTCAGTCTCTGTCTCTGTCTCACTCTCTGTCTCTCTCTCTGTCTCTGTCTCACTCTCTGTCTCTATCTCACTCTCTGTCTCTGTCTCACTCTCTGTCTCTGTCTCACTCTCTGTCTCTATCTCACTCTCTGTCTCTATCTCACTCTCTGTCTCACTCTCTGTCTCACTCTCTGTCTCTATCTCACTCTCTGTCTCTATCTCACTCTCTGTCTCACTCTCTGTCTCTGTCTCACTCTCTGTCTCACTCTCTGTCTCTGTCTCACTCTCTGTCTCTGTCTCACTCTCTGTCTCTGTCTTACTCTCTGTCTCTGTCTCACTCTCTGTCTCTGTCTCACTCTCTGTCTCACTCTCTGTCTCTGTCTTACTCTCTGTCTCTGTCTCTGTCTCACTCTCTGTCTCTGTCTGTCACTCTCCCTCAATGTTTCTCTCTCTCAGGTCGGGGATGAACCAATGGAGGGACTCCCTCCGCCCCTCCCAGCGGCTGCACCTCTTTGCCCAGCGCCGAGGTTACCGGCTGCCCGTGTACCGCGATGGGAAGCTCACCTTCTGCGGAAAGGACTTCAGCCTGGCCAACGTCGGTGAGTGCCGTCAGTCACTTAGCAACTCATTGGCCTCCCACCTGCCTGGCCTCCCACCCGCTCAGTCTCTCCTCCCCCACCACGGATACCAATCAAACATCATTGCCCAACTTCGCCCACAAAATATACACTCAGTTCAGCTCACAGTGTCTTCTGTGAAGCACTTTGCGACGTCACACTCTCTGTCTCACTCACTGTCTCTATCTCACTCTCCGCCTCACTCTCTGTCTCTATCTCACTCTCTGTCTCTGTCTCACTCTCTGTCTCTATCTCATTCTCTGTCTCTATCTCACTCTCTGTCTCTATCTCACTCTCTGTTTCTATCTAACTCTCTGTCTCTATCTCACTCTCTGTCTCTGGCTCTATATCACTCTCTGTCTCTAGAGCTGATGCATGGATCATTATTATTATTATTTAATCAAAACCACATCGGTGGCCTTTGAGAGCTAGCTGCTGACGGGTTTCTCTCTGTGTGCAGAGGCGAGGAAGCCCCCCAACCCTCACCTGGGACCCCCAGATGAGCGCCTGGCTCTGTACGTGCTCCGCCAACAAGGACTTGTCCATGAACATGTGGAGACGAGACCCCTCTACAGCCCCCTCCAGCCTGACATCGAGCAGGTCAGAGCCCTGGCTCTGGTTACACACAGTGTCAACAACAACAACAACAAAATTGCACTGATGTGTAGCGCCTTTCACGTCGGGAGGACGTCCCAAAGCTCTGAACAGTCAGGTTGGGAACCGAGCGGGTTGGTGGGGGGGGGGGGGGGGGGGAGGGGAGGGGTAGGGGGAAGGGGAAGGAGAGCGGGAGAGGGGGAAGAGTTAGTGAGGCAGCCGAAGGCGCGGTCGAAGAGGAAGGTTTTGAGACCGGCCTTGAAGGAGGAGAGGGAGGAAGCGAGGAGGAGGGGCTGCGGGATGGAGTTCCACTGTGTGGGAGCAGAGAGGCTGAAAGCCCGGCCCCCGATGGTTGGGAGGTTAGGGCGGTGGACGTGGAGCAGGCCTGAGTCTGCTGAACGGAGGGAGCGGGCAGGGCTGATAGGGAGACAGCAGGTCAGAGAGATAGGCGGAGGCAAGGCCGTGAGTGGCCTTGAAACTGAGAACAAGGGTCTTGGATTCGATCGTCTGTATGAATGTCCGTGCTCACCACATTCAGTGTTAATGTATCTGTAGCACACATACTGTCACACAGATGTCTGCTTATACACACTGTTACCGTCTCTGCTACACACCCTGACAGTCAATGTTAATGCCTGTGTTGCACACACTATGATACTCAAGTCTTAA
The DNA here is from genome assembly GCA_035084275.1 of Hydrolagus colliei. Taxonomy (NCBI): domain Eukaryota; kingdom Metazoa; phylum Chordata; class Chondrichthyes; order Chimaeriformes; family Chimaeridae; genus Hydrolagus; species Hydrolagus colliei. The sequence goes on along the minus strand of CM068742.1, from coordinate 6,501,437 downwards.
CGTCTCTGTTGTACACACACACACACACACACACACACACATTGACAATCTGTGTTCGCGTCTCTCTGGTCTCACACACTGCGAAAGGCGGAATTTTGTATTGGATTGCTCACACAAGCTGTCACAGACAGTGTTAATGTGTTGTGGGATGGTTACAGGGGAGGCTGCAGCTGTGGGTGGATCTGTTCCCCAAATCTCTCGGAGCCCCCGGACCCCCGTTCAATGTCAGCCCTCGCAAGGCAAAAAAGTGAGTGAGCGGGTTTTCGTTTGTCCGAACTCAAACCTGAGAGTAACACGCAAAATAAGAGTAAAACGCACAGAAATGTGTCGTAGCTGGTACACAAGCCTGCGACACAGGTGAAAACGTGTAAACATATGGAGTCCTTGAAGCTCAGTGGTTATAGAGCTCGCCTCACAAGCGAAGAGACCCGGGTTTGACTCGCGGCACGACGAAACCTGATTTTGTTTTTTAAAAAGACCCAAACCGTGACTGTTTGTGGGATTCTGCTGTGCGCAGCCACGTTTTGCCCACAAGTAATAATAATCCTTGCATTTGATGTAGCGCTTTCCACATCTTATCGACATCCCAAAGCGCTTCACAGAATATACTATAAAGTGAATTGACTCAAATATTTGTGGGCGAATCGCGGCAGCCAATTGCGCACAGCAGTGTCCTCCACACACAGTCGTGGATTGAAATGAGCAACATTATTATTTTTGTGGGTTTTTTTGGAGGGATTATTATTAGGCGTGTGGAGTAAGGAAACTTGCCCAAGGTTTCGCCTTGACTGACCTGCCTGGATTCGAACACAGGTCTCCCCCAGCTTGCAAGACAAGTGCTCTAACCACTGAGCCACACGAGTCAATCCCCTTTCCAGTATGTCTCAAAGTGCTTCTGTGAAGCGTTTCGAGGCATCTTAAGAAGATGTGAAACGCACGATGGCAAGCGCAAGGAATTCTATATATTGGTTTATTAGCGTGCGATCCTTGCGTTTGATAGCGCGCTTTTCAACGTCTTTTGGAACTTAGCGCTAAACACGGCCACCGACTGGGTTGTGTGACTGCGTCAAATTTGGGGGTCTTATTGCTCGGTGATTAGAATGTTCACCTCGCCGACGAAAGGACCCCGGTTCGATAGCCCGGCCGGAGTGAAATCTCAGGCAAGTTTCCTCGCCCCGCGCGCCTCTGCTTTAGCTGGCAGTAAGTGGGAACCCGGTGGCTGGTCAATGGCTCACTCCCTGTGTAAAAATAAAATCAATAACGATTTGGTCAGTCGAGCCACGACTTTGCGATGAGGCGCTGAACCATATGCAAGGATTATTATTATTGCTATGGTATATAGATTGCCAAATGACGATGGTGTTATGTGCAGGTTCTACCTTCGCTGTATAATATGGAACACAAACGATGTGATCCTCGATGACACCAGTATCACAGGCGAGAAAATGAGCGACATTTACGTGAAAGGGTGAGTGTGGACCGTGTGCTGGGCCCAGCCTTCAGGAGGTTCCCTCCACGCTCTGGAACTCCATCCCACACTCCCCTTGCGTGGCTCCCTCCGTTGCCTCTTTTCAAGCCCTTCTCAAGACACACTGTCTCTCTCTCTCTCTCTCTCTCTCTCGCACGCACTCCCTCCCTCCCTCCCTCTCCCTCCCACCCACCCACCCACCCACCCACTCACTCCTATCTCCTCTCTCACACAATGCCCTTCCCTCTCTGTCTCATACTCTCTCTCACTTCCTTGCACTCTCACACACACACACACACTCGCAGTCTTTCTCACACTCTCCCTCTCTTTCTCACACTCTCCCTCTCTTTCTCACGCACTTTCTCACTCTGTGCAGGTGGCTGGTTGGGCATGAGGGGAACAAGCAGAGAACAGACGTTCACTACCGATCCCTGGGAGGAGAGGGTAACTTTAACTGGAGATTTATCTTCCCCTTTGACTACCTTGCCGCTGAGCAGGTCTGCTCCATCTCTAAGAAGGTGAGCAGTTGGCAGACGTGGTGAGGGGATGGGGACATGAGGGGGGAGTGGGGGAGAACAAGAGAATCTCAGTCACTGCCCCACCACACGCCAGGCTTCAGACTCTGCGAATCTCTTAAAAAATCACTTCAAAATACAGGCAAGAGTATGTGTGTGACTGAGATACTGTGTGTGTGTGTGTGTGTATGTGTGTGTGCCAATGAGATACAACATGAGTGTGTGTGACTGAGGTACGGGAGTGTGTGTGTGTGTGAGAATACGGCTGTTTGTGTGTCTTATGTTTGTGCCTAGTAATGTGTAACTGAGGTACAGCTGACAGTGTGTGTGAGATGGGTGCAGGCTAGTTGTGTGTGTCTGAGAGTGTGTGAGAGTATGGCTGTGTGTGTGTGTGTGTGAATGAGATACAGGTGGCAGTGTGTGACTGAGGTACAGGGTGTGTGCCCCCCGGCCCCCCGAGGTAGAGGCTGATGTCTTTACTTTGCTGCCCTCACAGGACCGTTTCTGGAGTCTTGACAAAACGGAGAGTAAAATCGCTCCTCAGCTGGTCATTCAGATCTGGGACAACGACAGATTTTCATACGACGACTATCTGGGTGATTACGAAGTAGCGCAATGTCCGAGTCTCCGGAGTGGCCGTAGAGTTAACGGTTAGAGCGCACACCAGAGGACCCGGGTTCAATTCCCAGGAGGGATGAAACCCGAGGCAAGGCTTTGTGCCACACGACGACAACAACAACAAAATTTCACTTATATAGCGCCTTACATGTCGAGAGGACGTCCCAAAGCGCTGAACAGTCAGGTCAGGACCCGGGCGGGGGGGGGGGGGGGGGGGGGGGAGGGTCGGGATTGGACTAGGGGGAAGGAGAGTGGGAGACGGGGAAGGAGAGTTAGCGTGGGAGCCAAAGGCGCGGTCGAAGAGGAAGGCTCTTGAGACCGGCCTTGAAGGAGGAGAGGGAGGAAGCGAGGAGGAGGGGCTGCGGGGTGCACTCTGCCACGAGTGCAGGCTTGAGGTCTCGCCCGAAGGCCGGTGTGTGTGATGTGATACGACGGGAGTGGTGTGGTCCGGTTTGCAGGCTCCATCCAGATGGACCTGAACAAGATGCCACGGCCGGCCAAGTCCCCAGAGAAGTGCAGTGTGGAGCGGCTGGAGGAGGGCACGCTGAGGGACAAATGCGTTTCGCTGTTCGAGCAGAAATCCATGAAAGGCTGGTGGCCCTGTATAGCCGAGGGAGACGGGAAGAGGAGTCTGGCCGTGAGTTTTCACCTCAATACAGTCACAAGCAACCCTAACAAACAACACCCACCGCCCACAGCGATAGTGAGACCTGCGTTTCGAATCCAGGAAGGTTCAGGGCGAAACACCCCAGCCAAGTTTCCTTACTCCACAAGCCTAACGATAATCCCTCCCCCCCCCCCCAAAAAAAAACAACACAACAATAATAATTAGTCGTTTCAATCCACGACTGTGTGTGGGGGGAACGAACGCTGCCGTGCGCAATTGGCTGCCGCGTTTGGCCCACAAATATAGACAGTCAATTCACTTCACGGTATACTCTGTGAGGCGCTTTGAGACGTCGATAAGATGTGAAAAGCGCTGCGTCAAAATGCAAGGATTATTATTATTGTGACATGACAGTCACACACCCCAACACCCCTACTAACGACACACCAAGAACTCACTCACAGCCTCGCAGTGATAGTGACACTCCGTTTTGCCCACAAAGCACACGGTCGATTCACTCAACAGGAATCCTGTGAAGGGCTTGGTGTTGCCTCAAAGTGACGCACTATCAAAGGCTATATCAACCGGCACCAATAACCAGTATCAATACAATGAAACCCAAATCAGTCCTGATTCAATCCAGTGTGTGAGGGTGGGAGGTATGGAGGGTAGGTGAGTGGTGTTGCGAGTTTGGAGATGATTAATATGACCAGAGGAAAGAAATCGAAGTCGTCTTGATAGGAAACTGAATGGGACTCGGGCGGCTCTATTTAACCCTGATAAATTCTATTTGCAGAGCGCCTTTCACGTCGGGAGGACGTCCCGAGGCGCTGAGCAGGTGGGGGAAGAGGGTCAGTGGGTAGGGGCAGTGGGAAGGAGAATAGGAAAGGGGGGAGAGTTAGGAGGGCAGCAGAAGGCGCGGACGAAGAGGAAGGTCTTGAGACTGGCCTTGAAGGAGGAAAGGGAGGAAGGGATTGCGAGATGGAGTTCCAAAGTGTGTGTGGGTGGGGGGGGGGGGGGGAGGTGGGAACGGGCAGAGAGGCTGAAAGCCTGGCCACCGATGGTAGGGCGATTCGGGCAGGGGACATTGAGCAGGCCAGAGCCCGCTGAGAAGACGTGTGAGTTTCACTGTCATAACATGGCCGCTCACTGACTACTGCTCTGCGGCCACACACAGGGGAAGGTGGAGATGACTCTGGAGATGGTGTCTGAGGAGGAGAGAGATGAGAAGCCGGCAGGCCTGGGCCGGGACGAACCCAACATGAACCCTAAACTGGAGGAACCTAAGTGAGTAGAGAATGTCACACTGAGCAAGAGAGAGGAGGGGGCGCGGGGGGTGGGGGGAGGGGGAATGTGGGAACAAGAGAGAGAACGAAACAGAGAGAGAGAGAGAGAGAGAGAGAGAGAGAGACGGACAGGGGAGAAAGAGAAAAAAAGAGTGAGACCGGGAGAGAATGGCGAGTCTGAGAGAGAAGGAGAGAGACAATGAAAGACGGAGAACAAGAGAGAGAATGAGCGAACTCAATTGAGACGTGCGAAGGGGAAGGTCATCTGTGAAGGGAGTGTGATCGTCAGATCATGTTTGATTGTTGGGATGTGATGGGGGGAGATGGAATGTGACAAGGTGGGGGAAGCTGAAGTATGATGGGGTGAGTGATGGAGCGTGATGGCAGGTGGAGTGTGATGGGGGGAGATGGAGTGTGATGGAGGGAGATGGGAGTGTGATGGAGGGAGATGGAGTGTAATGGGGCAGATTGAATGTAATGGGATGGGGGAGATGGAGTGTAATGGAGGCAGATAGTTAGGTATATCCTGGAAAGAGCTTTGAGACGTCTCAACTCTTTGATAAGGTTCTACATCCAATGCAAAGATTAATTTTAAAACGAGCTCCATCACCTCTATCTTGTTCCTGACACTCAAGTGAATAGCGTACATATCTCCTTACTCCACACGCCTAATAATAATCCGTCCCCCCAAAAAACCAACAGTAAAAATTGGTCGTTTTCAATCCACGACTGTTTGTGAGCCGCTGCTGTGCGCAATTGGCTGCCACGTCTCGCCCACAAATATACAGTCAATTCACTTTACAGCATATTCTGTGAAGGGCTTTGGGACGTTGATAAGATGTGAAAAGCGCTATATGAAATGCAAGGATTATTATTATTATAGTGTGTAAGGCGGGGCAAGTGGGGAGACGGCGTGTGACGGGGGTGAGATGGCGTGTGACATGGATGACATTGCATTTGACGTGTTCTGTGTGACAGGCGTCCGGACACCTCGTTCCTCTGGTTCACATCTCCTCTGAAAACACTGAAATACATTGTGTGGAGGAGGTTTCGCTGGCTGTTCCTTGCTCTACTCATCGCCTTCATCGTCCTTATGTTCATCGTCGTCTTCCTCTACTCCTTTCCGGTGAGAGTTTGTGTGGGGAAATGATGGGAGTGGGGTGGGGTGGGGGGGGGGGGGGGGAGTGAGGGGGGGGGGAAGCGGCAAAATGAGGGGGCAAGGGGAATAATGGGAGGCGAGGATTGAGGGGAGGCGAGGGTGAACAAGGGGAGGGGCGATTGAGGGGAGGGGGGAATGAGGGGAATATGGGGAGGGTGAATGAGGAGAGGGGAAGAATGGGGCATTGGAGGAAGGGGGGAACGAGGGGAGTGGGGAGAATGAAGGGAGTAGGAGGCATGAGGGGAATGGGGGGGGCATGAGGGGAGGGGGAAGTGAGGCGAGGGCGGGAGGGAGTGAGGCGAGAGCGGGAGGGAGTGAGGGCGGTAGGGGACACGAGAGGAGTGGGGGGGGGGGCATGAGGGGAGGTGGGAATGAGGGAGGGGGGAGTGAGGGGGGGGGGGAGAGTGAGGGGAAGGGGGGAATGAGGGAGGGGGGAATGAGGGAGGGGGGAGTGAGGGGAGGGGGGGAGTGAGGGGATGGGGGAAGTGAGGGGAGGGAGATCATTATTATGATATTCCCTGTGTTTGTGGCAGGAATACGCTGCTATGAAGTTGGTGAAGCCGTTTTAGGGACACGGGGCCCGGCTCGATGCGGGCGCCTCCCGGGCTCGGGCGAAGCAGAGATTCCGATCGACCAGGATACCTGTTGCCCTCGGAATAAGGCATAACACAGGCCTGGTGTTCCTGGCATTCCCAGCTGAGCTTGCAGCCTCTCACCCATCCCGAAGATATCAAGTGGATTCCAAGGAAACCCAGCTTTTTATGCGTGCTGCTGACACTGTGTGTATGTGTGTGTGTGTGTGTGTGTGTGTGTGTGTGTGTGATTGTGTGTGTGTAGGTGTATATGTATGAGTATGCACATGTGTGAATGCCCAGTGAGTATCCATTTATGAATATGTGAGATGGAGCTGTGTGTGTGTATGTAACTGAATGAGTGAGTGTGAGTGTTGGAGTGTGTATGTGAGTGAGTAAGTGAGTGAGTAAGTGTGCATACATGCGTGTCCATGTAGATGTGTGTGTGTGGGTGTGTGTGTAATTATGCCTACAAAGCACACAGTCACTACATTTTACAGTATGTGCTGTGAAACGCTATTGAGAGGTCCTCCCGACTGAAAGCCATGTATTGAATGTAAGATTATTATTATTATAAAGAACATTCTCCAGCCTCTCCGTGTGATTTTGGTGATTTTGGTGATGGCCTTTAACCCATGGCCATCTTCTCAAGCACTCTTCGTTCAGAAGTCCTCCTCCCAACTCTCTGTGCTCCAGAGGTCTACATACCTCCCGAAGGTCTACACATCTCAACCCTGCGATCCGCACCCGTCAATCTCACAACCCACCGCAGAGTCCTGTGTCCAGTCCTGTGACTTGATCACATGCCTCACAAGCGAGCGGACCCAGGTTTGATTCCAGGATGGGCTGAAACCTTAGGCGGGTTTAGTTTCCTTTACTCCGCGCATATCTGTTTACATAGCACTAAGTTAGAACTTAGTTCTAACCTTCGTGGGACGCTGGTGCGCGCATTTGGCGTGTGCCGTCCACAAGTTGCACAGTCGGTCCAACTTTAAGCGCTATATCAAACGTAAGGATTCTTCTCATTTTAATCTTCCCATCTGTGTCTCTTCAGCTGACTGTTCAACATCCCGCAGACCAATTGGAAAACAGAAGGGAGTTTCTCTCTCCTGGTGTCCCGACAAGCAATCCCACCGGATAAAATCGCTCGCTCACTTCATGGCTGCTTGTGGGATGTTGTGTGCAAATTGGCCGCCGCATTCACCCACACAATATACACAGTAACTGCACATATGGACTCATTTATCAAAACAGCTCGATGCTGTAATGGGGGTGGGGATGGTGGGGTGCGTGTTCTGGGAGGATGAGGTCAGATGAGATGTTAGATGTGATCCTGTCTCCAATCTATTATCTTTCCCCCCCCCAGCTCACCCCGAGAGGAGGTTGAGAGTGTGGGGAGAGATCAGTAACCTGGAATTCAACTGGTCTCCTGATTTCAGCACAGCACTCGCCTGGCTCATCAACAGGAAGGAGAGACTAGTCACTGGTAGCGGAGAATCCTCCCACTCAGCTCAAGTTAACCCTGCAAGCCAAAGCCGTGAAGGGTTGGTGTGGTCCTAGCTGGACAGGCAGCAGGAAAGCTCGCCAGACAGCAATATCAATGGCACACTGTGTGCTTTTAGCTGATTAGACTCCAGCGATTATACCAAGACACACTCTGGGGGTTCCCCCCCAAGCCTGGGCTCTTGCCAACCTGCGCCTATTCCTCTCCAGAATTAGGTAAACAAGACGTGTCCCTCCAGGGAAGAGAGTGAGTGTTCCATTCCAACAGGCTTATCTCTGGGATTTCCCTGTGTGGGTGGGATGCTCATCTTGGTTTGGATACTCTGAAGCCCTGGTGATGTGTTTTTCACACACGTGTCAGTCAGACATCCGGCTGACCAAAAGAGAACCTGTTCTCAGCCTGTGAGACTGTAGCCACTGTTGGACAGGATTGGGGGAACATTTTCCAATTCTGCCTTAGTTTGGAAACCACTTTTCTGGAAGCAAATGGAATCGAGATGTTCATAGTCTCACCTCTGGGTTGGGAGATTGTGGGTTCGAGCCCCATGTCACGATTGTGAGCTCACAATCTAGACTGACGCTCCAGTGCAGTGCTGGGGGGGGGGTGGTGGTGGGGGGGGGGGGGGGTGTCGAGGGGCGAGTGACGCATTATCAGAGATGCAGTCCTTTGGATGAGAGGTTAAAATTTGTTACCCCTCTGTCCACTGTTCAGGTGGACGTTCCAGATCGCATGGCGCTGTTGGCAAAGAGAAGGAAGTTTCTCTTGAGTGTCTTGGCTCGCTGGCCTCGTGGCTGTTATTTGGGACTTTGCTGTGCGCAGATGGTCTTCTACATTGGCCAGGAAAAAACACCGTACCCTGCGGTTATTTTACAGGATTTTTTTAGCATAAAGGCGCTGGATTGAATGCATGGGATTGCTATTATTATTATATTATATGCAAATATATAGTCAATTCACTTTACAATACATTCTGTGAAGCGTTTTTAGACATTTTGAAGAGTGATAAGGTGCAAAATCAAATGCAAGGATTATTATTATTATTATTATTATTATTATCATCAACCACTCCACTCAGCAGGCTCCGGCCTACTCCACATTGTCCCTCGTCTGGCTCTCCCCACCATCGGTGGTTGGGCATCCAGCCTCTTATGTCCCCAACCATTGGGACCCCCATCCCACAATTCCCTTTCGCCTCGCTCCCTCCCTTGCCTTCTTCAAGGCCCGTCTCAAGACGCTCCTCTTTGAGGGTCTTCAGTCAATCACCCTCCTACCGCCAACCTCTCTATCTTCCAACTCTCCTGATCCAAACTTTCAATTCTGGTCCAAATATCTGAAGGTTCCAGCAGCTTGGGATGTCCTCCCAATGTGAAATATGCTGTATTTGTTTTGTTACGTCGTTGTTACTGTAGCCTTAACATTAAATGAAGAGTGCAGAGTGTGGGTTGGAATGAGGGTAGGGTCCTTTGCTTTTCCTTGGCTTGGATCCTTTGCCTTTCCCGGCCTTGTGACATTCTAAACGTTGCTGGTTGGTACGTTCGCTCACCCCCCCAACCCCAAAAGAAAAATCCCTCTTTTCACATATTTCAGCTGAAATTTCCCTGGCTCAGCAAATGTGGAGTGAATGTTCCTTGGATTGGGAATGGGTTTGGGTACATCCCAGTTTCATCAAATGGGAAACAGCTGCTGGGATTTTAAGCGGAGGTTTGGAATGAGCGTGGGTTTTGCTGGGAAGTACTTGCCAATGGAACGGCGTTCAGTGCTAGATTCCTGCAGGAGAAATTCCCGACCGGATTCAGATCTGAATTTCCCGTTTTCTCAGCTCTTCGAAGTGTTTGGATGCTCACGAATGGCTGAATTCATCCTCGGTATTCCTAACCATCTGACTTTTCAGAGTGCCTTTCGGGTCGAGAGGACGCCTCCGAGTGCTTCACAGGATTCGCTGTGAGGTGTTGCGGCGAGTGTGATTTTAGGCAGAGGTTTACCTATTTCTGGAGAGGAATCTCTTCCCTCAGAGGCTTGTTGGGGTTTGGGATTCATTCCCACGAGCAGCCACCGAGGCCGGATCGACAGGATTGTTCGAAAGAGAACAGGATAAACAACAACAGCAACAACAACAACAACAAAATAACATTTATAGATCGCCTTTCACGTCGGGAGGACATCCCAAAAGCCCTGAGCAGGGAAAACATTCAGGACAATAAATTGCGCTTATTCACTGCCATCACAACCACCAGAACAGGTAGACATCAACTAATGTCTCATCTGAAGGACCACATCTCTGGCGATGGAACACCCTCGCAGCGTTGCACTGTCGTGTCTTGGATTCACATTCACAGAACTTGGATTCACATGTGAGAGAGAGAGAGGGGGGTGGGAGAGAGAGAGAGGGGGAGAGAGAGAGAGAGAGAGAGGGAGCACATGTGAAATCTAAGCCTTACGTGGGGCTTGAACCCACAAACGTCCACAATCTCCTGACTCAGAGGCGAGAACATTACCACTGAGCCCGGCTGAATCATTTACTGGGTAAAACACATCTTCCTGACTCAGAGGAGAGTGCGCTGACACAAGACATGGGGAGAGGGAGAGAGAAAGTAAATGTGACGCGGGGACAGAGAGCAATAATAATAATACTAAAGATCCTTGCTTTTGATATAGTCCCTTACGATGTCATTTAGAGTTTCAAAGCGCTTCACAGGATACACCGTAAAGTAATTTGACTGTTGTATTTCGTGGGCGAAATGAGAAAAAGACATGGAGACATGGAGAGCGAGATGGGAAACGGAGAGAGAAAGAGCTAGAATATGGAGAGAGAGAGAGAGAGAGAGAGAGTGAGCTGGGATGTGGGTTAATGAAACCAGACGATGTGAAAGGAAAGGCAGAGCGGGAGGGAGTGGATGCCGGGGGGTGAAAGGCCTCTCTCCTGGGCTCCCATTATCATCAAAGCCTGTGTCTCCCAGCAGCGTCAAAGCCATTTGAGCGGTGGGTGCGGACGGCAAACAGCGCTCCAAAGTCTTGCATCAAAAGCACAAGAAAAAAAAGTGGGGAATCTGTCCGGGAGGGAGGGAGTGCGGGCAGTAACTGGGAGCAGATGGTGAATTCGAGACGGTAATTTAATCCCAGGTTTAGAGCGGCAAACAGAAACCCAGGGCCGTTGAGGTTCTTTGTGGTCGTGTCAAAGCCTGGCTCTGACCAACGCAGCGCTGCCTGGCTCACACAAGCCCTCCAAGGCTTTGTACAACAGTCAGACCCAACAGGGCAGTCGCAAAATCCTATTACAGCACCATTCGAACGCCCCACTCGCCATTCTCCGCAGCTCCACCATCCACAAAATCCAGATCACCTGAGCTCCATACCCCCACCCGCCCCCCCCCCCCCCAACCCACCGCCACCTTCACACCAGGCCTAGCCAGACCCCACTGGCTTCCTGTCGTCAAAACGGATCGATTGTAAGATCCCCATACTCGTTTTCAAACCCTTTCATACCCTGGCACCTACCTCTCCGACCTGAATACCTTATAACCCACTGTAGCGCCTATCTCCACCACTGACAAGTGCAGTACCCCGGGCGTCGTGGAAATGTCCCATTGCTGCCAAACGAACTTGACTGTATGTTTGTGGGCAAAAACGTGACAGCCAATTGCGCACGACGATGTCGCGCAAACATTCGTGGATTGAGTTGACCAATTTATTGTTGTGTTTTTCTTACAGCTACAACACAGGGTAGCGTCGCAGAGCGCCGGACAGTGGCGGAAACCGACGCCAAACTGAGCGGGTGGGGGGAGCTGCCAGTGAGCCAATGGACTAAACGACCGGATTACGGCTAGGTAAACAGAAAATTGCCTCAGGTTTCACCTGCCCGTTCGCTGGCTAATCAAACACTATCCAGAGTGATGAGAATTGCATTCATCACTCAATTGTATTCAGTGCAAGCGTTTAACTGTGTTTAGGCGTCCAAAGTCCCCGATGTTGAGCTCAAACTGACAAACCTCTGGCTCAGAGGCGAGAGCCTTGATTGACCGAGCCGGCCTGATAGGCGGAGAGAAACCGAAATTGGAACAGTGAACTAAGGCAAGGTCGATGAAGGGGGGGCTTGAGACGGGGTTTGAAGGAGGCAAAGGAGATCGAGAGATGAAGAGAATAATAATAATAATAATAATAATACTGATCCTCGCATTTGATACAGCGCTTTTCACGCCTTCTAGACATCTCAAAAGCGCTTCGCAGAATATATAGAGAGATACAGATAGACATATACAGGGAGCTTGTAGTCTGGTTGAGAAATAACTTTGTCTGAGGATGTGTGGGTGGGGTTGGGGGGTGTTGGTGGAGATTGGGGAGGGGTTCGGTGGTTAGATATGACCATGACCATTGGGGCTATCACCTATTCAGTGTTGCACAGTGCTCCCTCCGAAGGGTTAATGCGGCTGTCAGAAAAGGCAGGCCTGCTGTGGGGGGGGGGGGGGGGGAGGTTATAAATTGGTTCTATTCATGGACTGTAAAGCTTTGCAGGGGTAAAAAAAATATCCCTTCAAAATCATTAAAGATGCAAATGGAGGAAACGTATATATGCCAGTGGCTGACAGAAGCCATTGCACACACATTGGCCAGTGGCTCAACTTCAGCTCGCAGTAATTAGTGCGCAGCACACATCGCTTCACAGGACAGAAAATTGTTTGCAGACTTTGAGCCGGGTTTGATTTGGGAGGCTGACATACTCTACCTGCGGGTTCCCTGCAGCCTGGATTAGAAACATATTTATACCCCCCTTCCCTCTCCTCACCATTCCCCCAATCCCCCTCCCTCCCACCCCCCACTCCAACCACCCTCCCCCTCAGCTCCCAAACACTCTCACAGTCAATTCCTATTGTAGTCGAGAGTGAAGTGGACCACTTTTTTGTTTGTCTCACTCTCTCTCCATCAGTAATTCATATCTGTCCATCTGTCCGCCCATTCGGACAGATGGACAGATATGCCCTGTCTGTCTGTCTGTCTGTCTGTCTGTCTGTCTGTCTGTTTCTCTTCAGCTTCCTTCCTTCCTTCCTTCCCTCTTTAATCTTTCATCCCTTTGCTCTCTATCGTTCATTCCTTCTCTATCTCTCTCTCCCTCCTCCTCTCTTTTCATTTTTCAGTCCTCTCATTCTTTATCTTTCATTGCTTCTCTCTCTCTTTCTGTTTATCTTCCATTCCTTCTCTCCCTATCCCTTCCTATCTTTCATTCCGTCTCTCTGTCTCTCTGATTGAATCACACAGTAGCCGTTGTGTCTGTGTGTTTGTGCGTGTGTGTGTGTGTGTCTGGCTCTGACCTGTGCAGTCTGTCAGGAGGCCAGAAGTATAACATGGAGACATGCGATGTGTCATCTGGGATGTGGGGAGCTTTATAGACTGGAGTCAGGACACAGTGTTCTCACACGTCTGTGCGTGGAGAGATTGGCCGTGTCAGCTCGCGATAGCACAAACCCTAGCCTGTATCACAGAGACACATCTCACTGTGTCAGCCCGGCTTAGTGCATGTGTATCAGCCTGGCTCAGTGTGTGTATCAACCTGGCTCAGTGTGTGTGTCAGCCCAGCTCAGTGTGTATCAGTCTGGCTCAGTGTGTGTCAGCCTGACTCAGTGTGTGTATCAGCCTGACTCAGTGTGTATCAGCCTGACTCAGTGTGTATCAGCCTGGCTCAGTGTGTATCAGTCTGGCTCAGTGTGTGTATCAGCCTGACTCAGTGTGTATCAGCCCGGCTCAGTCACTCCACTTTCAGAATGTTCTGCCACTACGTCCCAAAACATTGGCACTCCTTCCCTTAACACCTTCGCCTCGTCAACCTCCTTCCCCATCTTCAGAATATAAATGCAAGCCTGTTGTTGGTGTTATTCTATGAAGTGCTTAAAGATGTCTTCACGATGTGTTAGGGAACTATATATAATGCAAAGATTATTATTATTGGTAAGCAAGTGAGCCAGGATAAGGAAGTAGAGTAAGGAACAGAGGGAGATACAGGGCCAGTGTTAGGTTGGTGTGTGGACCAGACTGGGTGCAGAGAGTGAATTATTTAGAGGCAGAGTGAGTTCCCTGCCTCTGGCTTGATGTGCCTTTCCCCCATGTGGCCAGCCGGACGCCTATGTGAACTTGTAATCTTTTATGGGATTTCTCTAAAATATGCTCCATAAAAAAAGCCACATGCTTCATTATAATTCATTCCCCAAAGGCCAGGGCTCCATAAAACCCCTTCCCCACTGTTTATTACTGGCTCAGAAACAGTTTGACACCTCGCGTGGACTCCCCCACGGCAAAGTGGGAGGAAGAAGGGGAGGACGGAACCAATCGGGGAGCCTACAAACCCGCCATTCGCCTCAAATGGCTAAGAGCGAACAAGCGATTTAGAAGAATAATAATAATACGTCTGAAAAGCACTTCGTGGAATATAAATGTGACGTGAAATTGACGGTGTGTTCTGTGGGTGAAACGCGGCAGCCAATTGCGCACAACGGTATCCCACAAAACAGTCGTGGTCGACTGATCGTGTTCTTATTTTTTTGAGGAATTGTTACCAATGGAAAGCGAGCTGCCAATTGATTAACAACCAGGTTCCTACATGACGCAAGGTAAACAGGGGCGTGTGGAGTAAGGAAACTCCCAATGCCCTCGCTTTGCTAGGCGAGCGTGCTAGACACTACGCTACGGGACTTCTGAAATTATCCCTTCCCGCCTTCATGACCAATCTCGAGATCTTCCGTCTTGAAAGTACTTTTTCGGTCATCCTCCCTCCTCCGCTCCCATTGACCTCAAGCCCTCTCTGATCGCAACCCCCTAGCTCATTGTCCCGTTGCCACACAAAATAAATGATAGACGTCTCAAAGCGCTTTACACAATGTACTGTAAAGTGAATTGACTGTATATTTTGTGGGTGAAATGCGGCAGCCAATTGCGCACAGCAGCGTCCCACAAACAGTCGTGGATTGAAATGACCAATTTTTGTTGTGTTTTTTTTGGAGGGATTATTATTTGGCGTATGGAGTAAGGAAACTTGTCCAAGGTTTCGCCCTGACCTACCTGGATTCGAACACTGGTCTCTCGCCTAGGCGTGTGCTCTAACCACTGAGCTACAGGACTCCACATAGACGTGTGTTAAGTTGGCTACAAATTTATCGCAATATTTTTCTGCCCTTATTATTTTTATCTCAACCAAATCAAGGAATCAACTGCAAGTTTAGGAAGGGTTTGACACAGTCAGGTGGAAATAACATGATTTCCAACTCAAACTAAATAATAATAATTAATAATAATAATAATAATAAATGAGGATAGCTGGTTGAGAAAACCCTGAGGTTTGGGCCCACAGTTGGTGGAAGGTGTTGGAGTTTGAGTTGGTGAACACAAGATCATACGTCCAACAACTGGAATCCACCTTGATCGATCTGCAGAGAGGAGGGGCACTCGATAGTCCGAAGGCTCGAAGATTCGATAGTCCGAACACACAAATTTCCTATGGTTACCATAGGCGTGGTTACCATGGTTACCGCTCGATATAGTCCAAAAATAAGGTTCGTTCATCCAAACATTTGGTGCGATAGTCTGAAGGTTCATTAGTCCAAATGTTAGGGTTAGTGTTAGTGTTAGGGTTGCAATTAGGGTTAGGGAAAGCTTCGGACTAACGAACCTTCGGACTAATGAACCTTCAGACTATTGGGCGGTAACCGCAGAGAGGCATCGCTCAATGGGAAGAGATGTGTGTCCGAGCTGCAGTCTGGAAGATAGTGGCAATGCTCTTACATATCTCACGCTGGGCTGTGTTGCTCACTAGGAAGCTGCGCAGTGAATTCTTGGTACCTACCATTCACCGAGGCTTGTACATGTCAAAGTAGCAGGAAAGCTTGCCAAACTGCACTCTCAATAAATAGCTGTGTGGTTTAGCTGGTTGGACTCCAGGAGTTACCCCAACACACACCCTGGGCTCCCATAATCTTGGCCCTTTGCAAACCTACCCCTAATACTCCCAGGAATAATAGGTACGCCCGGATGTGTGAGGATGTGTCGTTCCAGGGAGAGAGGGTGCATTCCATTCCAGACACAGGAAAATTGTTCACTTGATGGTGGGACGGAAGGAATTCTCAATTTGGTTTGGAGACTCCACAGCACAGGTTCTGTGTTTCCACATACGTCACGCTAGATGATCAAGGCAATGGCTTTCCTGATGTGTCAGACACCCAGCTGATCGCGGTGATGGCTTTTGATGTGCGGCAGACACCAGCGCGTACAGAGAAACGTACGAAGTACAATTTGGTTCGCCTTCTTTTCAAAGTGACTTTGGTGTTTGATTGAGCGTCTACATTGCTGAAGCATCTGAAAGCATTTTTTGGGGGGGCCTGGAGAGTGTGGTAACTGTATAGTTAGTACATGAGCCAATTTCCTCACAGCAGCAGCAAAAAACAATTAGTATTTATGTAGTACTGTTCGCATGGGTTAGTGTCTCTGAGCATACGTCAATGTCCCACAAACAGTAGTGAGGTGAATCATCAACTTCATCCATGGGGATTGTTGCCCAACTCAACAACCTCTCTTTTCCCAATAGTGCTGTAAGATCTTGTTGGTGCAGTGGCAGTACCCGAACCTCTGAGTCAGAAGGTTGCGGGGGGCAAGCCCCAATAAAATTGGTCACTCATTCCTCGGCTGTTTGTGGGACGTTGTTGTACGCAAACTGGTTGCAGCATTTCGCCCCACTCACTCCATTTCGCAATAAATCCTATGAAATGCTCTGAGACATCCTGCCAACGTGATCAGAGGCGTTCACAAATGCAAGGAGTAGTATTATTATCTTTCAACATTCATCCGATTAACAAGCCTTTCTCTCACGCTGGCATTAAACTCAGGGAGGGTGGGAGTGATGCATTGGCATGGAGGGGTTAACACAGCCTGGTCTCATGCGTGCTGTAAATCTGCTATAAGATATTCTGGACCTCTGAACCCCTCCCCTCCTTCCCCTCTCCCCGGAGACTCATACTGTGTCCCGCTACAGAATACAGGACGTATATAATGTCTAATGAGGCTGTAACTCGCTCGCTCTGGCCTGGGAGGTAATTTACAGCCCCCGGCCTCTTCAACAAGGTTTGGCAAGTGTTCAGTAACTTGCACACTCGCTGTCGGAGTCCCCACACTTTCCCAGGTCCCAGTGAAGCCAGCCAGCCCGTGCCTATTGTTCTCTGTTCGTACGCTCTCAAGCCAGACTTGCCTTTATGGATTATTTATGGGTTAATACATGGGCTCTGTAGGTGGATTTTATTATTCTCTGCGCTCCGTGTTTCCAGAATGTTCCCAGCAACCTGCAGCAAGTCACGTAGTAACGCGGTGTAACACTGAGGGCGTTATATAATAACAATAATAATAATAATAATAATACTCCTTGCATTTGATAAAGCACCTTGTCACGTCATTGAGACGTCTCAAACGAGCTTCACGGCGTAAGGTAGTGTAAGGTGAATTGACCATATGTATTGCGGGTGAATCGCAGCAGCCAAGTGAACATAGCAGCGTCTCACAAGCAGTCTTGGAGAGGACAGTCATGGATATATCGTAACACTGAGTAATACTGAACTCGCAGGGAGTTCCTAGCACCCATCAACCACCCAGTAAAGGGCTCAAACCCGCACTTGGCAGATCTTGGCACCACTTCAATTTGCCCCAGTCCCCCCGACGTTCTGTCAGTCTGCCTTTCAGACATCAAGAGCTGGTTGAATGTGAATTTCCTTCAGCTCAACGTTGACGAGACAGAAGCCATCCGCTTTGTCTCCCATCGACGTCTTCAATCCCACGGCTCTCACCCCCTCCACCTACCCAACCTGCCCCTAAAACTCTCCGAACCCGTTTGCAACTTAGGCGTCAGGTTCGACCCCCAATTATCCTTCCTCCCCCACGTCCGGTCCCTCACCAGCAACCGTTTTCTTCCATCTCCGACACATCGCCCGTCTCCGCCAATATCTCATCCCAAAAGCCGCCGAAACCACGGTCCATGCCTTTGTCACCTCTCGGCTGGACTATTCCAATGCCCTCCTCACCGGTCTCCCCTCCGCCACCATTCACAGAATCCAGGTTATCCAAAATTCTGCCGCCCGCATTCTCACCCGAACCAAACTTCGCTCCCCGATTACCCCAGTCCTTGCCAGACTTGTCTCGGAGTGGATCGATTTCAAGATCCTCGCTCTTGTTTTTAAATCCCTCCGCTCCTCTGCACCCCCTTACATCGCTGACGTTCTCTGTAGTTGCCTTCGCTCCACCGGGTCTGGCCAACTCCTTATCCTCCAGTGCCAATGTCGCCGTCTGCGCCTTCAGCCACTATGTCCCGAGGCTCTGGAACTCCCCTCCTCACTGCCTTCGCCTCCTCGCCCTCCTCTTTTCCTAATTTCAGGTCACGGTGAAAGACCCTTCTTTTCGACAGCGCTTTTGGTCACTTCTCTCCCCCCTCCCCCGGCTCGGCTCCAGATGTATGAACGTTGAGACTCAGTCCAGATGTGCCCAGCAGGTGGGTGTTTGTGTGTTATACCAGAGAAAGAAAGCGAGAGAGAGAGAAAGAGAGAGACAGAGAGAGAGGGGGGGGAATGAAATATCCATGTAATATATGGATACATATGTATGTAGAGAGAGAGAGAGAGGCATACATATTATACGCATCAATATTTCTGGTGAAACAGGATATAAATTGCAACTAATGTGGCAACATTAGTTAATCGATTCGGGGATAATAGTCCCTCAATAACATGACAACAATTTGTTCACTCAGTTCACAAACTGTTTGTAGGACACTGCTTTGTGCAATTGACCACCAAATTCCATCCATGAAAAAATTCCATCCATCCATGAAATACACCATTAATCGGCTTTACAATATATTCTGTGAAGCGCTTTGAGATGCCTCAATGACATGATACATCAAATACACTGATTATTATTCTTAATAATTGGAGTGGAGCAGTGAGCAGTGCGAATGAGGGGCGAGGTGTGTGTGGAGACAGACACCACTTGTCAGTGTGCCAGCACAGAGGGTACACAAGCCTGGGATGGAGTGGGACATGATCCAAGGCATGCCCAGAGCTCCAGCTATCTCATTGTCCTTGCTCCTGGGCAGAAGGTCACCCAGATCTGTTTGGCTGTGAAGCACTCACACCTGCCATCCATTACTCCCCTCACAACCTCCCCCATCTCCCTCTGCCCCCACCCCCCCACCCCACCCCACCCCCTCATTCCCCTTGCTCTCTGTGACACTGAGCTAGCCATTCCCACAAGCCCCACATTCCATCTCAAACTCTCTGCTTCTCTCTCTGTACCTGTGATCTCAGTGTGGCTCTGTCTCTGGGTCAGAAGGTTGTGGGTTCAAGCCTTCCTCCCACACCAGCTCCCCAGCCTCCCCCCTGCCCCCTCCCCACCTCACCTGCTTGAGATCCTTCGGATGAGATGTTAACCCGAGCTCCCGTCTGCTCAAGTGGATGTTAAAGATCCTGTGGCTCTGTTGGAAAAGAGAAGGGAGTTTCTCTCTATTGGTGTCCTGCCCAACAAGCCCCCAGATAAAATCTGCTGCTATTCACTTTGTGGCTGTGTGTGTGTGTGGGCGGGGGGGGGGGGGGGGGATTTTGTGGGGTATAAGACTGAGCTCCCAACATGAAATATAAACTGCTATTGGCAGTGAGATAGATGCAATTGACACTCACATCAAGAGGATGTTCAGAGACTTCATACAGCTCACTTAGAGCTGAGGAGAGTGTGTTTGTGTGTGGGAGGGCAGGGAGGGAGATTGGTGCGGAGCGGGACAGGGAGGTAATAAAAAGAGATAGATCTTCCCACTCAGCTCCTGTTAACCTGATTCAACCGATTCAAAACGCTGTCACCCAGACACTCAGCTGCAGAAAACTCGCTACCCCCATCACACTCGTCCTTGTCAGGCTCCACTGGCCCACAGTTACTGCATGGGTTCACCTCACTCGTTTTCAAATCCCTTCGTGCCCTCTCACCTCCCTCTCTATCCATTCTGATTACCCCCACCACCCCTCCTGTCCCCCCACTCCACCACCTGCTGCCTCCTCTCGGCCGGCTCCGGCCTCCTGTTTATCTCTTGTCCTCTCCACTCCACCATCGGCGACTGTTCCTTCAGCCACCCCAAAACACCCTCCCTCAATTCTCCCACCTTCCCTCCCCACTTACAAATCCCACCTGAAGGCCCTTATCGATTGCGCTTAGGGCCAGCTGCCTCCCTACCTCTCACCCTGGCTCAGGGTCAGATATCACTACCGTCAAGCCCTCCAGGACTCTACCCGCAGAAAGACCGCAAAATAAATACAAATTGTTGTTGTTGCAATTAAAATCCCTAATGGCTACCCAGTCCTACCCAGAGGTAGACCTCGTTGGACAAATGGCTGGAGATCTTGGTAGGCAGTGCTCTCAATGCCAAACTCTGTTGTTTTAACTGGTTAGACTCCTGTGGAGGAGTTCTCCCAACGGACTGTCTGGGGTCCCCCAAGCCTTGGCTCTTGCCAACCTACGCCTAATACCCTCTGGAACTAGATAATGTGTCCGTCCAGGGAGAGAGAGAGTGCGCAATCCATTCCAACCATCTATCTCTGGGCTTTCCACGTGAAGGTGGGATGCGCGGAATTCTCAATTTGGTTCTCAACCCACGACGGTTTACGGGATACTGGCCATGTGCGAGTGGCTGTCGTGTTTCGAGGGCGATGTGTCGGTGTGACGGCCTGGCTCAGCTTCACTCTCGCTTGTGATTCAGATGGTCACGGGTTCGAGCGCCACCTCGGGACTCGGAATCAAACGGTGGAAGATAACTGAGCTCTTGTCTGAGCCTGTTCAGGTGGACATTAAGGATTCCACAGCACTATCTAAAAAGAGAAGCTAGTTTCTCTCTCCCGGTGGCCTGGCCAACAATGCCCCAGATAAAATTGGTCACCAAACTGGCTGCTGCTTCTCGTCCACAAACCACACAGTTCACTAGACTTTACAATATATCCCGTGAAGCGCTTTGAGACATCGCAAGCTATGTGATAAGGTGCTGTAGGCAATGGAAGGATTATTATTATTATCTGAGGGCACCAGCCTGGACTGTTTTCAAATCCTTTCACTCTTCTGCTCACCCCCCCTACCTCTCTGACCTCCTCTCTCCCCAAACCAGCCACCCGCCTTCGCTCCACCGGGACTGGCCTCCTCCATGTCCCCCCGAATCCTCCGCTCCACCCTCGGCGGCCGTGCCTTCAGCCACTTCGCCCCGAGGCTCTGCAAGTCCCTTCCTCACTCCTTCCGCCTCGCCCCCTCTATTCCCAGTTTCAGGTCACAGCTGAAGACCTTTCTCTTCGACCTCCCCTTTGGTCAACTTTCTACCCCCTGCCCGCTGGCTCGGACCCGGGATCCGCTTTCATGAAGCACTCTGAGAATCCATCCATCGTGGAGGGCGCTATATAAATCAAAGTTGTTGTTGTTGGACTGTGAGCCCAAAGTCTGACATGGGGGGAGGTCCCATCACGATGGATCTCTGATACAAAGAGGGAGCGTGAGTGGGGAGGAGGGAGCGAATAGGGGGATGTAGAAGTGAAACACCCTCCCCGTGAACTGTTCTCAGCACTCATTCCCCCACCCTGACACTCATACTCCCCCCCCCCCCCACCCCCCACCCCGGTAGACAGTAGCATTCCCTCTCACCGTTAAACGGCAGGATCTAACCTGGAAAACAATGACATTTATCTGTCTGTAGGGAGTGGGGAGGGGAGCGGAGGGAGGGCTTTTACCTCAAACTCCTCACCACCACACCCCCTCCAAAAACACACACACACACACACACACACACACACAAAGGCCCATGTTGCTCGCTCTGTATGTGGGGAACCTCAACTCAGACCCAGTACTTGCCCAGCTATTGCAGCAGGGATTCATATCAAGATCCTCTCACTCGCATCCAAATCACTCTCTAACTCAGCAGCCTGCTCACAGCCCACTGCACAGCTCACTGACTCCACTCGGTTTGCTCTGGCCGGCCTCCGTTCCATCCACTACGCCCCGAAACCTTGGAACACACACTCAATCCCTCTGCCTCGGCCCATATCTCCTCTCTTTTACATCGCACCCGGAGACATTCTGGTCATCTTCCTTCCTCCCCCTGGCTCTGTGTCAGGCTCCGTTAAGCTCCCAGAGAAAGCTGCCACCCCTCCACACACCCTGCACCCACCCACCCCAGCCTCTGTGAAGGGAACAAGATAGAAATGCAAGTTGTTGTTGTTTTCTTCGGCTCAGCTGAAAGCAATCTGCCGTCTGGATCAGAAAGACATGAGTTCAGTGCGGTGGGAAGTGATGGATTGTCAGCGTCTCCGTCCTTTGGATGAGACGCTAAACTGTCTGCGATGTCCGCTCAGGTGGATGTTAAAGTTCCCACTAAAGCTGGCGGAAACGAGAAGGGAGTTTCTCTCTAACCGTGTCCTGGGACAACAATCCCCCAGATGAACTCAGTCGCTCGCTTCATCGCTGTTTGCGATACGTTGGCCCTGCGCAGGTCGCCAGAGGCGGTCGCCTCCAAGAACACAGTCACTACACTTCACCGTCTATTTCCGTTAGACACTTTCAGATGTCTCCACGAGGCGGAAAGGCACAAAACTAGCCGCCGTTATGATTATTTGATATCAAAACTAAAATGATCTGAAATGAATGGGACGGATCTCTCTCTCTCCCAGGAGGTGAGACGCTGACGTGCTCTGTGTGTGTGAGCATTCACACCTCACTCCCAGAGCAGCTCAGAAAAAGGGGGAAAGCACTACAGGTTAGTTGAGGTTAATTATAGTTAATTATGAGTTGTGAACAAACTTGCACAGAATAGAAACTGCTGGACCAATGTCCGACTTAGACGATGGTACGATCGTCTATTTATACAGATCACATTTGTAATCTGGGATGAAGGACGCGTCACAAATGCAAGTTGTTGTTCTGCGAGATTTACCGTATTTTGTGGGCAAAACATGCGAAACGATGTCCCACAAACAACCACGCGGTGAGTGACCAATTTTACTTGCTTTTATCGTCAGCCAGGACACCGGGGGGAGAGAAACTCCCCTCTCTTTTCAAATAGGTCAACAGGTTCCTTGACATCCACCTGAACAGGCAGATAGGACCGTGGCTTAACATCTCACCCAAAGGACAGTGCCTCCGACATATCCTGAGCATATCCTCAACACTGCAGCCGAGGCAATGTGATTCCTGACGTGGAGCTGGAACCCACAGCCTTCTAACTCAGAAGCGAGACAACACAGCTCTGGTCAGATACACCTCTCTCTCTCTCTCTCTCTCTCTCTCTGTTTCTCGCACGTACACACTTTCTCAACACTCTCTCACCTATTCTTTCTCTCTCTCTCTCTCTCTCTCTCTCTCTCTCACGTCTGCCTCACAAGCGAGATGGCTGTTTCCTGAGCGGGGATAAACCTTGTGCAATTTTCCTTACATACATACATACATACATACATACATACTTTGAGATGCCCTCCCCATGCGAAAGTAGCTGGATTGAAAACACCAGTGATTATTGTGATATTATTATTGCTGTTAAAGAGGGAAAGAGTCGTGAGTTCACGCAGGTGTCCAGTGGGGGGCAGAGGAGAGCAGCTGAGCTGTCCTGGAGATGTTGGGCTCAGGGATAAGGTCAACGTGACTCCCACGCAGTCTGAGATTAGAACAAATCTCCGTCTCGCTCCCCGCGCTCTCTGGTAAAGTATTTATCCTCCTCGGGGAGGAGGTAAAAAGGTTCTACTGGAATCTCAACTGGCTCCAAGGTGACGTGCCCGGCAATGGATTGTCAGAATGGAGCTCTCACAGCCTGTGACGGTCTCTAGTCCGGTTCCTGAGCCGGGCAGGTCCACAGTGTTCCAGGGCACTGCTGGTGACAGCACAGCCCAGCCCGGCTTATCGGCAAGTCTTGGAAGGGCAGACCAGACACAGGAATAATTCCCACTCAGCTCCTGTTACTCCCCTTCCTCTAACTCATCTAACTCCTCATCCTCCTAGAACTCTCCACTGTCGATCATGCCGTCCTCCTTCACTAGATCTCCTCCCTCATCCTCTTTGGTGGGGGCAAGCACTCGCATGTTTTGAGGCCCTTTTAACAAACCGCCAACAATACATCTCACCAAAGAAAGTTTTCCCACCCGCCCCCACCGTATCACCGTACCATAAGGCTCCATCCTTGGCCCCAGACTTTTCCTTGTCTACAAACTACTCATGGCAGTGTTATCTGCAGACATGGGGTCAACGGCCTAAATGCTTATCCACGCCTTCGTCACTTCACGGCTGGACTATTACAAAGTCCTCCTCGCTAGTCTTCCCTGCACTCCTCTGCACCCCCCTACCTCTCTGATCTCCTCTCTCCCCAAACCAGCACCCGCTGCTTTCGCTCCTCTGGGTCTGGCCTCCTCCGTGTCCCCCCGAATCCTCCGCTCCACCCTCGGCGGCCGTGCCTTCAGCCACCACACCCCGAGGCTCTGGAACTCCCTCCCTCACTCCCTTCGTCTCGCCCTCTCTCTCTTCCCAGTTTCAGGTCACAGCTGAAGACCTTTCTCTTTGACCGCGCCTTTGGTCACCTTTCTACCCCCTGCCCCTGGCTCGCCCCCGGGATCTGCTATTGTGAAGCGCTCTGAGACGCCGTCCGGCATGGAGGGCGCTGTATAAATCAAAGTTGTTGTTGTTGTTCCCAGCTCCACCATACACAGAATTCAACAGATTCAAAACTCTGCCTCCCAGATACTCACCGGCACAAAGCGTTTCTACCTCAAGTCAAGCCAGTCCTTATCAGGTCCAACTGGCTCCTAATCATCAAACTGATCAATTTAAAAGATCCTCTCAAATCCCTTCATTCGCTCGCACATCCCTCCCTATCTGACCTGCTTACCCTCAACTCCACCAGCCACTGCCTCCTGTTTGTCCCTCGTCCTCTCCGCTCCACCGTCAGTGACCACGCCTTCAGCCACTGCGCCCGAAATTCTGGAACTCCCTCCCTCAATTCCCCCACCTTGCCCCCTCCCTCGTCCATTGCGCGTTTGGTCACCTCCCACCTCCTTATCCTGGCTAAGGGTCAGACTCCACCGCCCTCACGAGCACCACGTGAAGGGTGCTAGATAAATACAAGTTACTGTTGTTGTCACAAGGCAAGGCGCTAACGGGTGCAGTGGTCCTCGCTGGACAAGCAGCTGGCAGCCTTGCCAGACTGTGGTCTCAATGCCAAGCTGTGTGGTTTTGGTTGGTTAGAATCCAGCAGATACCCCAACGCACACTCTGGGGTCCACAAGCTTTCGCTCTTACCAACTACTACTTGCCTAATACTCTCCGGAATTTAGTAAACAGTATGTGTCTCTTCAGGGAGAGAGAGCGCGAGAGAGAGAGAGAGAGAGTATGCATTCCTTTCCAGACAGTAAGAGATTTCCCCGCAGAGGTCAATTCTTCGGAGTCTCCACCAAACACGATCAGAAGAGTCCCACTGGGAGCTCTCCGTCTCCATCTCTGCCTCTTTCTCTCAAACACGCACTCTTTTTCTCACACTCACTTTATCTCACACGCTCAAGCTCTCAGTCTCGCACACTCACGTTTTGTCATAAACACTCCCTCTCTCTTGCTCTGTCTCTTTTGCTCTCTCTGTCTCTCTCATACTCTTTGTGTCACGCACACTTTCACATCCTCGCCCTCTCATGCATACTCACTCTCTCTGTTTCTGTCTGTCACCGTACTGCCACGCACTCAATCACACTCTGCATCCCTCGCATTCTCGCTAAGAGGGTGTGTGTAACCACTGAGCATGGACGAGACAAATGTGTGCCCATCACCGGGGTGAGAGACAGGCCATTCAGCCCATTGAGCCTTTTATACCATTGGATCATTGCAGCTCTTTCAACATTTTCCATTTCTCTGCCTTACCTCCCATCCACCCACAACTTGCCTTCCTCCCCAGCTATTTCTCTCTCTCCCTCTATCTCCTTTCCATCTCTTCTGTCTCCTCAGCCTCTTCATCATCTGCTCTCCAGCGCCCCACCAACCCCGTAGGAGTAACCATCTCACTTCGAACCACTGTAGCAAATATTGAAATTAAACCAGGTGTCTCTCGAGTACCAGCACAGACACGATGAGTAGGGAAGAACAGGGAGTGGAGTTAAGAGTGGAGAGCTCCAGTGAGTGAGAGAGCACCAGCAATAGACTTCATGGGGAGTTAAGGAATTCTCCCTCCGTGCTGTAAATGGAGCTGTAATTACCGACTTCCTCTCTGCCTCCTGACTCGGGCTGGGGTCTCCAAGCTATGGCAGTTCAGCTCAGATGTCAATTCAACTCATTGACATCTCAGGCGAGGGGACAGTAAGAAAGGAAAATGATTTGGGGGGGGCAAACAAACCTATCTCTCTCCTCTTTCCTTCTTTCATCTTCAGAAGGCACAGTCACTGCACCCCATGGTCAAATCACGCGAGACAGTTCACAGTGTTTTCAGGTGCGGACAACAACCGATTACATTTTTGCAGTGCCTTTCACGTCAGGAGGACATCCCGAGTCGCTCACACTCCTGTCTCTGAGTTAGACTGTCGCGGGTTCAAGCTGCGTGCCAGGGAGCTCACAGTCGAGGCCGACGCTTCGGCGTAGTGCTGTGTATGACTGTGTATGACTGTGTATGACTGTGTATTGACTGATGAGAGCGTCACAATGTTGGAGGAGCCATCCTTCAGATGAAACGTTGAACCGAGCTCCCTGTCTGTGCCATGTGCAATCAATTGGCTGTTGCGTTTCGCCCACAAAGTATACGCCATCACTGCACTTGGCAGTTTATTCTGTTAAGCGCTTTGAGACGCTTCGACAACACAACAAGGCATTATATCCAATGTGAGGGTTGCTATTATAATACAGAAGAGGACATCAGCTCTTTGGGACATCCTTGTCACTGAGCTCCAGCCCATTGGGCATGATGTCCCACAAACTGGCATGGATCGAGTGACCCAAATGATGAATATTTTGTTTACTGAAGGGATTATTAACCCGGAAAGCCATCCGCTACCAATCCACGGACAACTGGGTTCCTACTGAATGGCGAGGTAAACAGAGGCGTGCGGAGTGAGGAAACCCGCCAAAGGTTCTAACCGCCGAGTTACAGGACTCCACAGTGTAATTTTTCCTCTGGGTTTCTCCTGGTTTATATCCCACCAGGCTCCCTTACCCACTTTATCCCCCCCCTCCCCTCCCCCCCCCCCACAGATATAAATCAGCAAGCCAGCCTGTGTTGCCTTTGGCTCAGATGGTTGCGGATTTAAGCTCCACATAAGGACTTGGAACCGAATGGTCTAAAATGTGCCATTGTCGGGGACGCCATCTTTTGGATGAGGTTCTAAACCCAATTTAATGTCATTAGATTATTAACATAAGGTCCTTTTCTGTCACATGGTCAGTACATTTTTCACCAAATCCCGTTGATGCGCTTTGAGACGTCTCAACGATGTGAAAAGATGCTACATCAAGTGCAAGGATTATCAATGTTATTGTTAAAACACTGCTCTGTGTTCTTCCCAGGCGAAGGTCACAGGTGAAATTTCGCTGCGGCTTCGTCTCTGACTGTTGTGTATGCTGGTGATGAATCTCTCTCAGATCCCACTGTTTCTGTGTGAGACGTTGGGTAACTGCGAGTCTTCAGTGCTCAAGCCTCCGCCGCCCCCTCCTCTCTCCTTCTCACTCTTTCCTCAAAGGTTTTCATTAATATAATTATTTCAAAAGGCTCAGTCTTGGTTAATCAGGCCGACAGCTGTGTTAAGAGTACAAGTCTGTGTATGTGTGTGTATATGTGTGTGTGTGTGGGGGGGTGGGGGGTTGTGGAGTGGGATGGTCGGGGGGGCGGGGGGCGGGCGGCTGGGCGGGGGTGGGGGGTGGGGGGGTTGGAGCGGGGAGATTGTCATAGCCGGCTTTAACCCTCTCGTTTCCAGGTCAGTAGGTCACAGATTCAGGTCCCCATGTCAGGGACTTGGAGCTAGGCTGACACTTTAGCGTGTTACTCTGGAGCAAACCAGCAATGTCGGAGGTGCCCGTCCTTCAGATGAGTCGTTAAACTGAGCTCCCAATTGAGCTTCCATTCACCCGACTGTCAGATATCTCACAAACTCGCAAGAGGTTTGACTGTCGACTGCAGGCCTGAATTTGATGAACAGAGGGGGACGGGCGGACTGATAGGGAAACAGTAGGTCAGAGAGATAGGTGGGGGCAAGGCCGTGAATGCCCTCTGGGTAAAGAAATTCTTCCTGATGTCTGTCCTGAAATTGGCTCTCTACATCTCTACACCTGTGGCCTTCTTGTTCCACTGTCATGATATATCCTAAAGTGTTGATCAAGGGTTAACTTTTCCGGTCTCAAATCACAGAATTATACAGCACAGAAGGAGGCCATTCGGCCCATCATGTCTGTGCCAGCTCTGAAACAAATTGTCTCAATCAATCCCACTACCCTGCTCTCTCCCCAAATAATGATCCAGAAAATCATAAACACCTCTATCAGGTCAATTACGAGTCATCTTATGTGAAGACTTTCTGAATCTGTGTTGGCTGTTGTTCATTTTGGAGCTCCTGTAGCTCGGTAGTTAGAGCACTCGCCTTACAAGCGTGAGACCTGTGTTTGAATCCAGGCAGGTCAGGGCGAAACCTTGGGCGAGTTTCCTTACTCCACACACACACACGCCTAATAATAATCCCTCAAAAAAGAATACAATAAATAAAATTGGTCTTTTTCAATCCACGACTGTTTGTGGGGACACAGCTGTGCACAATTGGCTGCCACGTTTCGCCCACAAACGTACAGTCAATCCACTTTACAGTACATTCTGTGAAGCGCTTTGAGACGTCTAGAAGACGTGAAAAGCGCTATATCAAATGCAAGGATTATTATTATTAGATTAGATTAATTTTACCTAAAAAGTCATCTTCCACTTCCTTTCTGATCATTGACTCAAACATTTTCCAATTATTCAACTCAGGCTAACTCGGAATAACATGTAATGGTTGTTATTGGCTATTACTGCATCTTATATAATAAAACACTGTGTGTTACTGGCTATGATACTGTATGATATGCTTACACACTGTGCGTTACAGTGGCTGATCGTCAATGAGTGTTGCTCGTAGGAAGAGCGAGTGGTGGCGAGGCTTGCCCTTGAAGGGTTAACCCCTCAATTGTCTCTTGTGCTAATGTCAGCAAGGTTAATAGATCGAGCTGCTTAATCAGGGATGGTTGAGCAATGTGCAATTCCCCTTCTCTCTTCCGCTGACCCCCTCCCCGCCCACAGCCCTCTCCACCTCCCCCACCAGCAGCACCCCCCCACCCACTCCACGTCACCCGACCTCAGCCCCCTCCCCTTCCCCTACTGCCTCAGCCTTGCGCGAGATGACCTTTTGTGCCTCTTGGTGTGTGAGAGTGACGCTAGGGGGGTAGGGGGCTACTGACCCCAGGAGAGGGTAGCGTTCAACGTACGGCGGCCTGACTCAGCGATATGATGGACTCAGCCTCCTCTGCACGAGGCAGCTACGGGGGAGTGGCGTGCCGTGTGAGGCTGCCCCAGGGTTAGCCAGACCTGCTGTGAGGTCACCGCGCTTCGCTCGGGGTCAGCATGGGTTAAGTGAACTCACAAAGCCTCAATTTGTATCCGACTCTCACTGTGGCGTTACTGAGTGAAGCCAGCCAGTCACTGGCCTAGACTGAATACCCTTCACATTGACTGAGACTCACACACGCCTTACAGCACACAGGAGAATTCCCCCCCCCACTTCCACCCCACCACCCCCGCCCCCACCACACACTGGAACGCTCAACTCTAATCCCATTCCCTTCTCTCTACCCATCGTGCCGGTGTTGGTGCTCTCTCCCCCCGATAGAATGCGCACCCTCTCTCTCCCTGGAGGACATCATTATCTAATTCTACAAGTTAACTTGTTAACTGTAGGTGGAGAGGACCTGGAGGTTAACAGGAACCAAGGCTTGGGGGACCAGAGTGTGTGCTGAGGTACCTGCGACAGATTAAGACAGCACATCTTGCCATCGAGCACTGTCTGCCAAACGTTCTCACAGCTTGTCCAGCCAGGAGGACCCTATCCATTTGGGCTTTGGCTTGAAGGGTCAACAGGAACTGAGTGGGAAGATCTACCTCTTTTAAAATGCACTTTTTGTTACCTCCCCCACCTCCACACACACACACACACAAACAAAACACATTCTCTTCAGATCTAAGTGAGCTACAAGAAGTATCTGAACATCCTCCTGATGTGAGTGTCAATTGTATCTATCTCACTGCCAATAGCAGTTTATATTTTATGTTGGGAGCTCAGTCTTATACCCCACAAAATCCCACCCCGCCACACACACACACACAGCCACATAGTGAATAGCAGCAGATTTTATCTGGGGGCTTGTTGGGCAGGACACCAATAGAGAGAAACTCCCTTCTCTTTTCCAACAGAGCCACAGGATCTTTAACATCCACTTGAGCAGACGGGAGCTCAGGTTAACATCTTATCCAAAGGATCCCAAGCAGGTTTGGTGGGGAGGGGGCAGGGGGGAGGCTGGGGAGCTGGTGTGGGAGGAAGGCTTGAACCCACAACCTTCTGACCCAGAGACAGAGCCACACTGAGATCACAGGTACAGAGAGAGAAGCAGAGAGTTTGAGATGGAATGTGGGGCTTGTGGGAATGGCTAGCTCAGTGTCACAGAGAGCAAGGGGAATGAGGGGGTGGGGTGGGGGGGGGTTGAAGGGAGAGGGGGGAGGTTGTGAGGGGAGTAATGGATGGCAGGTGTGAGTGCTTCACAGCCAAACAGATCTGGGTGACCTTCTGCCCAGGAGCAAGGACAATGAGATAGCTGGAGCTCTGGGCGTGCCTTGGATCGTGTCCCACTCCATCCCAGGCTTGTGTACCCTCTGTGCTGGCACACTGACAAGTGGTGTCTGTCTCCACACACACCTCGCCCCTCATTAGCACTGCTCACTGCTCCACTCCAATTATTAATAATAATAATCAGTGCATTTGATATACTGCTTGATCACGTATTGAGACGTTGTAAAGAGCTTCACGGAATAAACTGTATTATAAAGTGGATTAACGATGTATTTTTTGGGTGAAATTCTCCAACCGATTCCACACGGAAGTGTCCCACAAAGTTTGCGGATTGAGTGACCAAATTGTTATTTCATTATTATCCCCAGAAAGTGAACCGCCAATCGCCTAACAACCGGGTTCCTATTTACTGCCCACGGAAACAGGAATGTGGAGAGAAAAAAAAACTGTCTGAGGTTACAGCCGTGGAGCTCCTGTGGCTCAGTGGTTAGAGCATTTGTCTCGCAAGCTGGGGAGACCAAGCTGGGGAGACCTGTGTTCGAATCCAGGCAGGTCAGGGCGAAACCTTGGGCAAGTTTCCTTACTCCACACGCCTAATAATAATCCCTCCAAAAAAAACCACAATAATAAAATTGGTCATTTCAATCCATGACTGTGTGTGGGGGACACTGCTGTGCGCAATTGGCTGCCGCAATTCGCCCACAAATATATATACAGTCAATTCACTTTACAGTATATTCTGCGAAGCGCTTTGGGACGTCGATAAGATGTGGAAAGCGCTATATCAAATGCAAGGATTATTATTATTATATTATTATTATCATCATTACACCCTGCATTGTAATCGAACCTGGGTCCTCTCGCTTATGAGGCGAGTGCTCTAACCAAAGTGCTACAGGCCTCCACAAATTAACCCAAACCAACGCTTGCCAACGACTATGGGAATGGGATTAGTCTAGAGAGCTCCAGCACAGACACGATGGGGAGAGAGCAGGGAATGGGGTTAGAGTGGAGAGCTCCAGTGGGGGTAGAGAGAATACCAGCGCTGTGTTGTGCTGGGTGATTCTGAGGGTGTTTGCGCTACGCGCAGATCTATTCCTTGACCCAAACAATGTCTGGGGTTTGTGCGTCTCTCAGGCTGGTGCTCCCTGTTCTAGCAGTTGATAAACAGCACAGAAATCAAGGTTGTAACAGACGCACTCTGATACAAGGCCTGGCCATTGTCCCTATTTCTCCCGTGCGATAAGATACCCAGAGTTTCTCACAGTAGCTCCAAGGACACAGAGATTTGTCTCTCTCTCTGTGCAACTTGTTGTTCCTGCCACCGAAAAAATGTGTTCCAACACCACCACCCCCCCACCCACCCCAACCCACATCCCCCCACCACCACCCCCCCCCTCCCCCCCCACCACCGCCCTCCGCACCAAATTGTTCCAGTCATTCAGGGGATGGAGTTGTGATATTTTATGATAATAAATTAACTGTGCTGGTGCTCGCTTCCTGCACTGGACCTCTCTAATCTCTAATGAGATGCCGGCCGACGTGGAGGGCGCTGTATAAATACAAGTTGTTGTTGTTGTTGTAATTTCATTCCCCTCACTCTCTCTCTCCCTCCCCATCATGGCTGTGCTGGTGCTGGCTCTCCCCAGTGGAACTCTCTACTCTAACCCCATTCCCTGCTCTCTCCGCATTGTGTCTGTGCTGTTGCTCAGTCCCGCACTGTAGCTCTCTACTCTAATCCCAATCCCTGCGGGGATTAATTCCCTTGGTTTTCCCGACCACACTGCAGGACCTTTAACATGCACCTGACCAGGTACATACTGGACCTCAGTTTAATGTCCCATCCGAAGGACAGTGCTTCCGACAATGAAACCCCCCCCCCCACCCCCCCCCCATCATTGCCTCCACCTAGAATGTGAGCTCAGAGCCTCTGACATTGGTCTTGAACCCACTGACTCAGAGGTGAGAGCAATGCCCACTGAGAGAGCCTGATACCAAAGGCAGGTGGGTAGATAGGTAAACAATTTCATATCCGGAGTTTCTCACTGTTGCACCAAGGACTTTGTTCCTTCCAGGGACTGTCTGCAAATCTCTGGTGGACTCCTGTAGTTTGGGTGGAGTCCTGTAGCTCAGTGATTGAAGCACTTGTCTCCCAAGCGTGTTCGTGAACCTGTGTTCGATTCCCAGTTCGTGCGAAATATTGAGCAAGTTTCCCTACTCCGCATGCCTCTGTTTACCTAGCAGTAAGTAGGAGCCTGGTTGTTAGTTGACTGATGGATCACTTTTTGGGGGCTAGTAGACCCTCAAAAAAAATTGTAAAGTACAATAATAATTTGGTCGTTCAATCCACAGCTGTTTGTGGGTCACTGCTGTGCGCAATTGGCTGCTGGGTTTCACCCACAAATATCCAGTCCATTCACTTTACAGTATATTCTGTGAAGCGTTTTTGAGACGTCGATAAGACGTGAAAAGCGCTCTCTATCGAATGCAAGGATTATTCTTATTGTGGAAATGACCAATTTTATTATTGTGGTTTTTTTTGGAGGGATTATTATTAGGCGTGTGTGTGGAGTAAGGAAATTTGCCCAAGGTTTCGCCCTGACCTGCCTGGATTCGAACACAGGTCTCCCCAGCTTGGTCTCCCCAGCTTGCGAGACAAGTGCTCTAACCACTAAAGCCACAGGAGCTCCACTATATCAAATGCTTGTTATTCGTATCATTATTATGTGCTAACTAACGGTCTACAGGTTTCCTGTTCCTGGTATCTCTGGCTGACATCAGGGTAAACAGACGTTTGCCTCAGTACGTCGCTCTGCACTGTGGTTGCAGCACTGATCAGACGTATGTGTCCCTCGCCTCAGTTAGTCAGAGAGGCAGAGTGGGATTGGGATCTGGGGAAAGGAGATGGAGAAATAATGGTGAGAGGGGTGTGAGGGAGGGGGAAAAGTGGGCCACAAGAATAACAGCTCATCCGTCCTTCAGATGAGATGTTAAACAGAGCTCCTGTTCCTCAGAATATGCTGTGAACTGAATTGACGGTATATTTGTGGGCGAAACACAGCGGCCAATTGCGCACAGCAGTGTCCCCCACAAACAGTCGTGGATTGAAATGACCAATTTTATTATTGTGTTTTTTTTGGGATGGATTATTATTAGGCATGTGTGTGTGGAGTAAGGAAACTTACCCAAGGTTTCGCCCTGACCTGCCTGGATTCAAACACAGGTCTCACACTTGTAAGGCGAGTGCTCTAACCACTGAGCTACAGGAGCTCCACAAGTACACAGTCATTACACTTTACAGTATCTAAAGTGTTCTGTAGCTCAGTGGTTAGAGCACACACCCGGCAAGCGAAAGACCTGGGTTTAATTCCCAGCAGGACAAAATCTTGGGCAAGTTTCCTTGCCTGATAATAATCCCTCAAGAAAACCCCCAATAATAATAATAATAATAATAATAATAATAATCCTTACATTTGATATAGCGCTTTTCACATCTTATCGATATCCCAAAGCGCTTCACAGAACAGACTGTAAAGTGAATTGACTGTATATTTGTGGACGAATCGCGGCAGCCAATTGCGCACAGCAGCGTCCCCCACAAACAGTCGTGGATTGAAATGAATAATTTTATTATTGTGGTTTTTTTTGGGAGGGATTATTATTACGCGTGTGGAGTAAGGAAACTTGCCTCAGGTTTCGCCCTGACCTGCCTGGATTCGAACACGGGTCTCCCCCCAGCTTGGTCTCCCCAGCTTGCGATACAAGTGCTCTAACCACTGAGCCACAGGAGCTGTCACTTCAATCCACACGACTGTTTGTGGGACACTGCGGTGCGCGACTGGCTGCCGCGGTTCACCCACAAACAATACAGTCATTTCACTTTACAGTACATTCTGTGAAGCGCGTGGAGATGCCCTGTGGATGTGGTTAAGGGGCTATATCAAATGCAAGGATTGTCGTTCTTATTTTCTCGAGTCCAAGCCTCAGAGAGGGAGGTGAGCAGAGCGAGGCCAGACGCGGCAGTCACCCAGATGTGAACTCGGAGGTCCAGATGTGTAGCTCAAACCCACGCAACCTTCTGACCCAGAGGTGAGATTGAAGCTGCGCAAGCCAGGCTGACATCTCACTTCTTGAAACAAAACACAGGAAGGTTATTTTGGAATGGCAGACGCTGATTTCTTTCCTAAAACAACCGAGTGGATTAAGGCGCGCTTGTGTTGTGGAGAAGGAAATGTTAAAGGCTGTTTACTTTAGTGGAAACACTGACTGAGACCTCAGTCCCCACTCCATCCCTGGCTTCCTCTTAGCCTCAACATGCCACGGGCACAGAAACCCAACAACACTCCACATACACACACATAAAGTCACATCATGTCTCTGTGTGAGCAGCAGCAGAGAGAGAGAGAGAGAAGAGAGAGTGGGCAGAGGGAAAGGCAGAGAAAGAGAAACAGAGGGATGATAGAGAAAGACGAGTACAGCGAGAGAAAGAGAGACGGAGGCAGAGAGAAGGCAGACAGTCACAGAGAATGATAGAGGCAGAGGGAGGGAAAGAGAGAGAGACAAAGAGAGAGAGAGGCAGAGAGAGAGGTGCGAAGAAAGAAAAAGAGAGAGGTGGAGAGAGAATTAAAGAGTGGGAGAGAGAAAAAGAAAATTCACTTTCTCTACCAATTTCTCTCTGTCTCTCACTCTGTCTCTTTTCTCGTTCACTCAGACTCTCCACTCTCTGTCTAGTTCCCTCTCTATCCAATGCCTACTCTTCTCCTCGGAGGGCAATTAAAAGAGGTTCCTCTGAGCTCAACTGAGCTCCGTGGTGACATGGTAATGGAATGCCAGGATCAGGTCCACCCTCTGTGATGGTCTCTAGTCTGGTTCCTGAGCCACAGTATACCAGGGCACTGCTGATGACAGCACAGCCCAGCCTGGCTCATCGGCAGGACCTGGAAGGACAGACCAGTCACTGGGGGCAGGGAGATCTCCCACTCAGCTCCTGTTAACCCTGCAAACCAAAGCCCTGACAGGTAGGGTGGTCCGAGCTGGACAAACGGTGGGAAAGCTTGCCAGACAGTGCTGTTTTCGTTCTTTTTCCGTCTTTCACTTTATTTCTGTCTCGCTCCGTCCACCGCAAACGTTTCCCCCATCCTCTCCTTTTCTCTTCCAACCTTTGCCTCTATCTGTCCCTCCCTCTATGTTTCTATCTCATTTTCTCTCTCCCCCAAACCTTTTTCTGTCTGTCTCTCTCTCTCTCTCTCAGTTGATCTCCAACCTTTTTGTCTCTCTCTTTCTCTCTCTCTCTCTCTCTCTCTCTCTCTGTCTCCCCGTCTATCTTTCTATCTCTCCCTTGGCTCGTTGTCGGACTCTGCCAATGTGAAGTGCTCCCGGACGCTACTCTGCGTGAGGTACACTATATATTGTTGCAAGTTGTTGCTATCTCATTCTAGGGACATACGAACATAGCAATTGCTAGACGAAAAACCGCCACAGTCCATCTATCTTGTTTTCTACCATGCTGGTAGTCACACTCTACAATAAATGGAGATGTTGAAAGCAATGAATTCTGTTTTGGATTAGACAGTGGAAATCTTTGGGAACCTTAGATCCGAGGTTGCCTTGTTCCTCCAAGCCATACGACACTTATTATGCGTCAATCCTATCCTATCCCCTTACCTTCAGCAGGCTCTGGCCTACTCCACGTCCCCCGCCCCACCCGCCCCACCCGCCCCACCCGCCCCACCCGCCCCACCCGCCCCACCCGCCCCACCCGCCCCACCCGCCCCACCCGCCCCACCCGCCCCACCCGCCCCACCCGCCCCACCCGCCCCACCCGCCCCACCATTGGCGGGCGAGCCTTCAGCCACTGTGCCCCACCAACCTCTGGAACTCCATCCCACAGTCCCTCCGCCTCGCCCCATCCCTGGCCTCCTTCAAGTCTCTCCTCAAGGCTCTCTTCTTCAGCACCATCGGCAACTCCTAATCCACCGTTCCCTCCGCCTCCCTCCCCCCAATCCCCCCACCACCACCTCCCCGTCCTCAGCTCGGGTCTGAAACAGTAACTGTCCAGCGCCTTCGGACATCCTCCTGACGTGAAAGGTGCCACACAAGTGTAATTTTGTTGTTGTTGTTGTCTCATGTTTCTCATATACTTTGTCTGAAATCTGGTTTCCTAAAAGAAATGAGTCTAATTTGTATTCGAATGAGTTCTCTCTCCAAGCTTTCCCTCTCTCTCTTACCTTTCTCTCTCTCTTTGTACTATCCCGAATTAGAAATAGCAAAATGCGTCCCTCCAGGGAGACATTCCATCTCAACGATCCATCTCAACGATCCATCTCTGGGATTTCCATGGGCAGGTGGGATTTCCATGGGCAAGCATGGAAT
Source organism: Hydrolagus colliei (assembly GCA_035084275.1). Lineage (NCBI taxonomy): Eukaryota > Metazoa > Chordata > Chondrichthyes > Chimaeriformes > Chimaeridae > Hydrolagus > Hydrolagus colliei. The sequence continues at coordinate 6,464,489 of CM068742.1, read as the reverse complement.
TCTCAGTTTGGTTTGGATATTCTTAAGCCTGGTGATGGGTTTCCTCACGTGTCAGACACTCGGCTGACCCAAAGAAACTCTCTCTCTTTCTCTATCTTTCTATTTCATTCTCCTTCTCCAAGCTTTGTCTCCTTTTTTAATCTCATGCTATTCTCTCCTGAAACTTACCACCCTCTCTCTCTTTCTGTTGCTCTCTAACCTTTTTCTTTGTCTTTCTATTAAATTCTCTCTCCCAACCTTTTTCTTTCCCTCCATCTTTCGATCTCATTCTCTCCCCCCCCCACCCCTCACCCATCCCCATCTCTCTCTCCAAGCTTCCTACCTTTTCGCTCTCTGCCCCCCGGTTCCCCAACCCTGTCTTTTTGAGCTACCACACAGTGACAGAGAAGGGAGAGAGGAGAGAGACAGATGATAGTGAACCCAATTCTCTGGAGAGCAGACAACACAAAGAACAGAGGGTATTTTACACAATTAGAGAAATGAGAGATTGAGCTTATAATAATAATAATTCTTATGTCTTACACAGCACTTACAATATCAAAATGCCTCAATGTGTAGTGACTGAGCATTTCATGGCAAACTTGTATTCAACGACCAGCCCAGAAGTAAGCAAATGGTGTTATCTGCCGGCTTGGACAGCAGGAGTGACAGACTCACTTCTCTTTTCCAACAGTGCCATGGGATCCTTGATGTAATTCACCTCTGAAAACTGCATCACCTATATTCTCACCTGTACTAAAACTCACCCCAGTCCTTACCAGGCCCCATGAGCTCCCTGTAGCAGAATACATTGATTTCAAGATCCTCACAATCACACACTAATCCCTTCATGCTCTGGCACCTCCCTACCTATCTGACCTGCTTTCTCCCCGCTCCACCACCCACTACCTCCACTGTCCCTCAATACTTTAATTCAGCCACTACGCCAAAAAACGTTGCAACCCTCTCCCCTCAATCCCTCTGCGTTGCCCCCCCTCCCCGAGGGAGAGGGATAACTCGAGAGGGAGCGATATGAAGAGATTTAGAGAGCGAGTGAATGAGTGAGAGAGAGAGATGGAGACCGGAAAAAAGGAGTGGAAGGAATTATTCTCCCTGATCCTTTCAACTCTCACTCGCTTGTGACTTAACATTCAATCCTTTCACCTTGCCTCCTCCTTCTCCAATTTCAGATCATACTTTAACAACAACACCATAATTGCATTTGTAGAGAGCCTTTCACATCGGGGGGAGATCCCAAGGCACTGAACAGTCAGTATTCAGGACCCAAGCATGGGTGGAGGTGGTGGGGGGTGGGGAGTGGGGGGTGGGGGGTGGGGGCAGGGTTGGAATGAAGGAGGGCAGATAAGTAGGACGGCGACTGAAGGCACGGTTGAAGACAATGGCCTTGAAACTGGTCTTGAAGGAGGCGAGGTGAAGGGTTTGTGGGATGTTGTTCCAAAGTATTGGGGGCAGAGAGGCTGAAAGCCCGGTCACCGATGATAGGATGCGTCGGGCGGGCGACATGGAGCAGGCTGGAGCCTGCTGAACGGAGGGACTGGACAGTTTGATAGGGGATCAGCAGGTCTGAAAGGTGTTGGGGGCAGTGGTGGGTCAAGGCCATGGATGGCCTTGAAAGTGGTCAGGGATCATGATTTCAATCCTCTGAGGAATGGGGAGAGAGTAGAGCCAGGTGAGGGTGGGGATGATGAGGTTGTGGAGACTTTCCTCTTCAACTGTGCCTATGGTTACTCTTCTGCCCCGTTCAGCGTCAGGTTCTACCATTGCTAGGTGCGCCGAGACACAGCCGAGTGTGAAGGGCATTGTATAAATGCAACTTATCGCTGCTGTTTTTACTTTCCCACCCTCTGTTGCGAGCCACTCGACCTTACCTCCTTCCTTGTCTCCTTCAAGATGCATCTCAAGACCTTCCTCTATGACCTTTAGTTCATATTCCCACCTCCCACGCACCCCACCCCACCCCACCCCACCACTCCTCCACCCCTCTTGACTCCAGTCAGCATCTCAGATGCAAGCCCTTGATTGTCCAGGCCTTGGGACATCCTCTCTAAGCGAAAGGTGTTGTTAACTTAAATGCAAGTTGTTGTTATTGTTTAAAGAGTTTACTGTCGTGGAAACTCTTGGGAGCTCAGTGGTTAGAGCAATCGCCTCGCGAACCGAGAAACCTGGGTTCGATTCCCGGCAGGGGCAAGTTTCCAGGACGAGCGCTATGTCAAATGCAAAGATTATTATTATTATTTTTATTATTGTTGTTACCTCAGCCCCTTCCCATTCACAAAAAAAACACTCAACTGCTCCCACTTCCAGAACAAATATCACATCGCCCATGGTGTCTGTGCTGGAGCTCTCTACTCTAATCCCATTCCCTGCTCTCTCGTCTGCTGTTGCTCGCTCCCTATTGTATTACACACGGGTGTTATCTACAGCAAGGTATGATATAACCCAGAGTTAAACCACAGAGTTAAATAACAAAATGAAATCCCAGTGGGAGGTTCGAGTGCAATCGGAATGGAGTCATGGCATGAAATCAGGGTGAGATCAATGCGTCAGGCTCAGAGACACATCGCCCTGTCTCTCAGTGTATTCCGTTTAAGAATTTACTTATTTTGTTTTCTTTGAATATTTGGAGTGAAAGACATTTGCAAAACATGATTTTGCTAACGAAATAACCTCTTAACTCCACTTAATCCGGCCTTTATACCCAAATATTCCAGCACACACACACGCACACTGTCATGTAACCAGGGGTCAGAGACAGGTCAGAAACAGAGACATTAGCGCCAAGGTTTACTAACCAGCCTCAATAACCTGCTGTAACTGCCTTATCTGACACGATAACCTCTTCACACTGAATAACCAACCATGTAAGCCCTTCACCTCCAGTGACTTACCTTATTACCCCCTTCACCTACGGTAACTGACACCATTAACCCTTCACTGCCAATAACTAATGCTGTTATCTAACCAACATTATTCTTTCACACTCAATAGCTAGCCTTGTTAACCCTTCCACACCCAATGAACTGCTTGAAACCCCTTGGATGGATAGTTGGATGGATGGATGGGTGGGTGAGTGAGTGAGTGAGTGGAAGGGAGGGTGGAAGGGAGGGAGAGAGGGAGGGAGGCAGGGAGCAAGCATAGAGGTGTTGGCATGGTGGTAGTGGGGGAAAGGCAGGGAGATGGAATGTTATGATCGAATAGGCTGGATGGGTTGAATGGCCTTTTCTTGTGTACCTCCCTGGGCTATGTGGGTGTGAGGGTTGCCCACGGGGAGGAGGAGCGGTGGGGGGAGGGGGGAGGGTGGAGGGGGGGAGGTCGGGCAGTGATGCTAGTGTGTCACTGAGCAGAGCTCTAAAAGTGTGGAAATAAAATGAAGTCCAGTCTGTATCTCGGCCACGATCACCACGGTAACGGCCAAAATATAGGAACATTCTTGTTTTCTTTGGATCCTGGGAATGAAAAACCAGGAACATTCTGTGTAGGTGCAGGTCTATTCTCCCAAACTGTCCTTCCCACATTCCCAGGAAAGTTACAGCACAGGTCAGAGACAGAGTAAAGCTCCCTCTGCACTATCCGTCCACACTCCTGTGCTTTGAATGAGATGTTATTTCAGGGTCCTGTCTGCGTCCTGATCCCAGGATGATTTGCACATTCACCCCATCACTCTCACACCTCTCACACTCACACATAAACAAACGCCCTCACAATCACACTGACCCTCTCACACACTCACTCACACACGCGGCCACACACGCTCAGTTTGTTCATCTGCAAATAAGTTATGTTTTTTGTCTCTCTCCACAGACTCCCCCAAACCCCCCCCCACCATCGCCATTCAGTGAATCAACGGCAGTTTGATCCGAAAAAACGAATCTGAACCACGATGTCAACGCTTGTTGTTCTGGCATGGAGCTCTACCTCACAGAGCGGGTGTGTTGAATGTCCAGGTCTATGATACTGGCGCGTGCAGTGTGTACGTTGGAGAGAGTTGGCTCGATGGGACCTTGGAAGCAGGTTCTGTACCAGAGTACCTCTGGGTGGCAAAAAAAATAAAAGCTGCTTCAATCAAAGGTTTCCTACATTGGAGAACTTGGCATAGAATAGAATTGAGATACATCCACGTATATTTATCTTTGTATTTGATACAGTGCCTTACCAGATCATCGAGACGCCTCAAAGCACTTCATGGGAATGACTATAAAGTGAATTGACCGCATTTTGTGAGTGAAACGCTAATTGCACACCGCAGTGTCCCACGCAGTCACTTCATTGGATGACACAGTCACTACACTACACAGTCACAATGGAATTGAGTGACCAAATTATTATTATTGTTAGTTGTTTTTCCAGGCCTGCCGATCGACTAACAACCGGGTTCCTATTTACTGCTAGGTTAACAGAGGTGGGTGGAGGAAAGAAACTTGCCTCAGGTTTCCTCTCTGCCTGCGAATCAAACCCGGGCCCTCTCGATTGAGTGGCCACACTCCCAACCCTCACGCTCCTTGGTCATAACACCAACGCCCCCCACCCCCCACTCCCCAGCTCGGGTGCAAACATCTCACTGCCCTGCAGCTTGGGAAGCAATACTGTATAAGTATAAATTTATATTATTATAATGTTACACTAATAATATCAATAACAAATATGAATGATTATTCATAGCAATCTGTCCCCCAAAACCCTACAATAATAAAAATTGGTCATTTTCAATCCCCGACTGTTTGTGGGACTCTGATGTGCGCAATTGGCTGCCGCGTTCCGACCACAAATCATAGAATCTTACGGCACAAAAGGAGGCCATTCGGCCCATCGAGTCCATGCCGGCTCTTTGAAAAGAGCAACTCCATCCCACTCCCCGGCTCTCTCCCCATCACCGCGCACACCCGTCCTCCCCAAATAAACGTTGACCTCTCTTTTAAAAGCTGTTATCGAGTCGGTCTCCACCACCTTTTCAGGCAATGCGTTCCAGACTCGAACAACCCGCTGAGCGAAAACATTTCTCAGCTCAACTCCCCTCTGCTTCGTTTAGAAACGATTTTAAATCTGTGACCACGAGTTCACTGATACGCCCACCAATGGAAACAGTTTTTCCCTATCTACTCTGTCGAATCCCCTCATGATCTTAAAATATGTAAATATACAGTCAATTCACTTTGCAGTGTATTCTGTGAAGCGCTTTGAGACGTCGACAAGATGTGAAAAGCGCTATATCAAATGCAAGGATTATTATTATTATTGGTGGTAGTATTATTATTATGGTGTTTGGGGAGAAATCCCAAGCCAGGAACAGATTAGTGCAAACTGACTGCCGCATTCGACTACAAACCACACAGTCACTACACTACACAGTCACTACATTACACAGTCACTGCCCTATACAGTCGTGATTCTACACAGTCACAAAGGTACACAGTTACAACACCAGACAATCACTACACTACACAGTCACCACACTACACAGTCACTTCATTAGATCACACAGTCACTACGCTACACAGTCATTATACTACAGTCATTATACTACATGGTCACAACGCTACACAGTTACAACACTAGAAAATCACTACACTACACATTCACTACACAGTCACTACATTAGACTACACAGTCACTAAACTACACAGTACACTGCAGTACACAGTCACTACACTACAGTCACAACACTACACTATCGCTGCAGAACTCAGTCACGACACTGCACAGTCACAATGCTGCACAGTCACTACACTACACAGACACTGCACTATCACCACACTACACAGTCACTACACTACACAGACACTGCACTATCACCACACTACACAGTCACTACACTACACAGACACTGCACTGTCACTACACTACACCGCCACTGAGGTACACAACAGCACAGTCATAATACCACATAGACACTATGCAGTCACCATACTACACAGTCACTACAGTGTCACTACACTACACATTCACTGCAGTACACAGAATCCTATGCAGACCTTTGAAAAGTCAAGAGCTCCTTCAAACGTGAAAGGCACTGCATAATATGTAAGATTATTATTATGTGTAGCATTCTGGAAACCATCTGCTTTCTGCCTCATTGTGTGTGCGTGTTGTGTATGTGTCTCTCTAAATCTCACTGTCTCTCTCTCTCTCTCTCTCTTTCTGTCTACTTCTCTGTCTCTGTCTCTCTCAGTTTCTCTTCACTCTTTCTCTGTGTCTCCCTCCTTCTCCCTCTCTCTCTTTCTCGGAGATTGTGAAAGAAGCAGCTGAAATGTGGTTTCAGATCTCCAGGGCACAATCCTTTGGGAAACAGTAATTCCAATGGAATTTTTGGGGGAATTCTCGTGGGACTTTTGCAGATTTCCGAGTATGTTTTGATCTGCATTCCTTTGAATCCCAGGGGGTGCCTCATTGGGAAAATTAGAATCCCTGCGGAATCTCATCCAAACCACAGGAATACTCAGGCATGTGGTGGAGATGTTACCAAAGCGAGGAACGATGTGAGAGGTTCTCTCGCTGGTGCCGAGAAGGTTAAGAGGCAACCTGATCAATCGTGAGGGGGGAAGGGGGGGTGACACGGGCGCGGGAGGTGGGGTGGAGGGAACAGTGACTGAATACTCCCGCTGATTGGCTGCTCGTTCAAAGTCAGTCACTCTCAATCCACAACTGACTGTGGGACGCTGCCGTGCGCAATTGGCTGCTGCGTTTTCGCCCACAAATACGTACACTTAATTCACTTTGCGGTATATCCTGTGAAGCGCTTTGAGACTTCTCAGTGACATGATATGGTGCCCGATCAAATGCGAGGATTATCGTTGTAAAAAAAAGGCAAAGGTTTGACTCTCACATAGCCTCTGGTATCGCAATCTTATACCTCTCTTACCATACCTGCAGAACAGTCTCGGTGAAGGAAAATAGAAGCACAAAGTGTGGCATCGCTACCCACCTCGCCCTCCGTGAGCGCCACTGTGGCTACTTCAATTTGGTTCTGCCGGATTATCTCTGAACTTTACCCATGATTCAGAGGCACCTCCTGACTGAAGGGTTAAACGTTTCCCTCCATCTCAGAGTTCACACTTTGTTCTGTTTGTCTCTCACTCCCACTCTCTACTCTAGCCCCATTCCCCTGCTCTCTCCCCATCATGTCGGGGTGACCAAATTATGATCAGTATTTTTACTGCTACTACTAACAATAATCCTTGCATTTGATAATAGCGCGTTTCACGTCTTCTGGATGGCTCAAAGTGCTTCACAGAATATACTGTAAAGTGAAGTGACTGTGCATTTGTGGACGAAACGCGGCAGCAGTGTCCCGCAAACAGTTATGGATTGAAATGACCAATTCATTAGAGGTTTTCCTGAGGACGGATTATCATTTGCGCTCTGAGACACTGTTCGGTTTTGGAGGGCGCTATATAAATCCAAGGTGTTGTTGTTGATGTTATTATTATTATTAGGCGTGTGGTGCGGAGTAAGGAAACTGGCCCAAGGTTTCGCCCTGACCTTACGATTATTACCCCATGAATGTGATCCTCCAATCGGCCAACAACCGTGTTCCTACTTTACTGCTGGGTAAACGGGCATGTGGAGAAAGGAACCTTGCTTCAGGTTTGGCCCTACCCGGGTCCTTTCGCAAGGGTTCAGCGAGGGTCCCCGAATGAAGGTCTTGGCAGCCGGGGGAAGAGGGACAGGGGTGGGGGGGGGGGGTGGGGGCGGCGTGGGTGGGGGGTTGGTGGGCGGGGGGGGGGAGTGGGGGGGGTTGCTGGGGGAGGAGGGAAGAGTTAGCAGAAGCGGAGGCGATATTATGTCATGAGGCAGCCACCTGGAGTGCGTGAGGAGAGATAAGCCACGAGACAATAAAAGCCCACTTTACTGTGTGTCACGGATCAGAGAGAGGACACACCGTGAGGGAGGGTGCTCTGCGTTATCTTTGCCATCAGTGCATCGAGACGATGAAGGGATTTTTTTTTCCCTCCAGCTCTGAGCCTGTCGCAACCTTTTAGGTCACCGCTAAAATATGCTCACCTTGTTGTTTCTCATTCACTTCTTATATTACACCAGACGTCTCCCAAAACCAGGTGAGAGTTCTCTGTCAGACGCCTCTTAAAAGGGCCAATGGCGGCATGCGGATTGGACCAAATAACCTCCCAGGTGAACGTCTGCCCCCCCCTCCCACCCACCCCCCCACCCAACCCCCCTCTCTGACAGTCTCTAGTCCGGTTGCTGAGCCAGGCAGGTCCACAGTATCCCAGGGCACTGCTGATGACAGCACAGCCCAGCCTGGCTCATCGGCAGGACTTGGAAGGACAGACCAGCCACTGGGGGGACAGGGAGACCTCCCACTCAGCTCCTGTTAACCCTGCAAACCAAAGCCTTAACAGGTACGGTAGTCCTAGTCAGACAAACAGCGGGAAAGCTCTCAATGACAAACTTTTTGCTGGTTAGACTCCAGCAGTTACCCCCAACACACTCTCAGGGGTCCCCGAGCATTGGCTCTTGCCAACCTGGGCCTAATACTTCCCACAATTAGGTAAGCAGTGCGCGTCCCCGCAGGGTGAGAGTGAGCGCATTCCGTTCCAAACATTTATCTCTGGAACAAAAAAACGATTCTGACCCTACAGATCACTTTCATGAATCCCATTGGGTCTCTCAACCGGGCTCAATAATCCCCCCCCACCCCCACCCCGCCGCCTCACTGTCAGGATGTTGTGGGTTTTGTCACTCCCCACCCCACCCAATCCGCAAGTCAAGTATTTTGAGCTCCCGGTCCAGGCTGAAGCTACAGATGCAGTGCTGGAGGGAAGCCACAATATCAAATTGCAAACATTATTATTACTATTATTAATATTTTATAAAGCGAGAGAAAAAGTGAAAGCGTTTCACAGAATTTACTGTAAAGTGTTGTGTTTTCTGGGTGAACGTGGCACAATGTGTGTAGCAACATCCCACAAACGTTGACACACTTTCCGTTCTCCATGGATGTTGCCTGACGTGCTTTCTCAGCCGCTTCCTGTTTTTGTTTCAGATTTCCAGCATCTGTAGTATTTTGTGTTTTCTTCCCCAAACTAGCTATGCAGTGAGTGACTGATTTAATCTGGGGGCTTGTCGGCAAGGACACCGGGAGAGAGGAACTTCCTTCTCTTTCCCAATAGTGCAGCGGGAGCTTTAACATCCACGTGAACAGGGCACAGATGGGGACCTTGGATTAACGTCTCATCCGAAGGTCCACATCTCTGACAACGTGACGTTCTCCCGGCGCTGAAGTGGAATATCAGCCTAGACTGTGAGCTTCATGTGGGCCTTGAACCCATCTTCATTCCAGTGAATGTTGTTCCAAGGTTCCTGAGGTCTCTGTTCACCGGTCAAACCTTCTTTCCCAATATCATCACTGTCAATCTCCTCTCCCCTTCCTCCTGGCCCTTTAGGCCTTCCTAAAATGGAATGCCTAGAACTGGCCAAAGTACTGAAACTGCGGACTAACCAAGGATCCATATGGATTATGTGCGACCTGGTTTGATTTATATTTTCTGTTACCTATTGGAGTCCGGCACCATATTGGCTGGAGCAGTTGCCGCACAAGCAAGTGGATGCGGGTTTAATTCCCTGGCAGAACAAAACCTTAGGCAAGTTTCCTTGCTCCACACAGCTCTGTTTACCTCGCAGTAAGAACCTGTTACCAATGTTAGAGCGCTCCCCTAACAAGTGAGAGACCTTGGCTCGATTCCAGGTCAGGGCAAAACCTTGGGCAGGTTTCCTTACTCCTCATGCCTAATAATAATCCCTCAAAAAAAACAGTAATCGGTCATTATCAATCCACGACTGTTTGTTTCACCTACTGACTGTCTCACCTAAAAATATACAGTCAATTCACTTTACAGTATATTCTGTGAAGCGCTTTGAGATGTCTAGAAGACGCCAAAAGCGCTATATCAAAAGCAAGGATTATTATTATTATAGGAACCCAGTCGTTAGTCGATTGGCTGATCAGTTTCTAGGAGCAATAATCCCTTAAAACAAAATGTGGTCATTCAATCCACAACTGTATGTGGGACACCGCTGTGTGCAATTGGCTGCCGCGTTTCACCCCGTTTCAAATACACAGTCAATTCACTTTGCAACATATTACATATATTGGTCTGGTCTCTATTCCTCCGTCCCTCACAAAACGTTACCGTGCAACACCGTTCACGTGGCATTGTCTTGTACGTTCTGCTTCCCCAAATGGATAACCTCTCAGTTGTTTACTCTGTATACTTTACTCTCTGTCCTCTTCCCTCACTGGACCTCTGAGACTTCCTTCAATCCAACCGATCCACTCTCTCCCACCTCTAACCATGTCTACGTCATGTTCCTCACTCTACTCACCCCACTGTCAGTGGCCGGGCTCTCCGCCATTCTGCCTCTACCCTCTGGGAGTCCATTTCATGAGCCGTCTGGCTAGCTCCCTTATCTCGTTCAAGGTTTGTCTCTTTGAGTGTGCTTTCGGGCGTCTTTTCCCCATCCCCTACTCAACCCTTCCCACTGCTGCCCCACCCCACCCCCCATGAGCCTGCAGTGTTAAACATGAACAATTTGGAATTTCAACATAGTTGAAACAAGCTTATCTTGTAGAACCATACATGTTTACAGCACAGAAGGCGGTCACTCCGCCCATTATAATTGTGCCAGCTCTTTGAAATCCGGTACGTCGATCGCCCTTAAATTGATGACTTACTGACCAATCCTGGAAATAATGTCTTTCTGTTCACTTCATCAAAACCCCTCATCATTTTAAAGACCTTGATCGGGTATCATTTCTCATGGTAATACAAACCCAATGAACTTCTCAACTGTTTCATAAAATTACCTAATTGTTTCTGCTAAGGGTGCTTCTAAGTAGCAACCAAACAATCCATTTACAGTAAATCCCGTGAAGTCGCTTGTGCAGTCGAGAACATGTCTGAAAAATAATTAATTTACATCTACTGTAAAGTACCAATTGTGCAATCATTGCACTTTACAGTAAATCCTGTGAATCACTTTGACATGGTCTCTTGGTGTGAACGGTGTTACAGTATATCAAATGCAAGGATCATTAGTTATTTCAAGTGTAGTGACTTGTGTGTTTTGGGGTGAACGCAGCAGCCATTTTGCAAACAGTGAGGTCCCGCAAACAGCAATGAAATGAGCGACTGATTTTATCTGGGAAACTCACGACCAGAACAGCAGGAAAGAGAAACTCCCTTATCTTTTCCAGTAGTGTTAGGGGATCTTTAATAATAATAATAATAATCCCTTGCATTTGATATAGCGCTTTTCACATCTTTTCGACGTCCCACCCAAAGCACTTCACAGAATATTCTGTAAAGTGAAGTGACTGTATATTTGTGGGCGAATCGCGGCAGCCAATTGCGCACAGTGGTGTCCCCCACACAATCAGTTGTGGATTGAAATGACCAATTTTATTATTGTGGGTTTTTTTGGAGGGATTATTATTAGGTGTGTAGAGTAAGGAAACTTGCCCAAGGTTTTGCCCTGACCTGCCTGGATTCAAACATAGATCTCCCCGGCTTGGTCTCCCCAGCTTGCAAGCCAAGTGATCTAACCACTAAGCCACAGGAGCTCCACATCTGCCTATACAGACCAGACCAGTTTAATGTCTCATCTGAAGGACGTCGCCTCCAAAAATGCAGTGATCCCCAGTTTAAAATCTCTGACATGAACCCACAAACTTTTTAATCGAAGGCCAGAATATTACCTTGGGACGTCCTCCCGACGTGAAAGACGCTCTATGAATGTAATTTTGTTGTTGTTGTTGTGACTGAGCCGGGCTGACTCTTTCTGCATCCAGGCTTATTCTGGATTCTGTGTCATATTTTTCTGTGATATCCGGTATTACGGTGATTCAGTATTAACCTGTTACAAGTACTGTTTTTATAATGAGTCACGAGTACTGATTACCACAGATTTAGAGTGTTACAGCAAGGAAAGAGGCCATACGGCTCAACTAGTCTATGTTTAAACTCTGCGCGAACCTACACTCCTCTGATTCCATTCTACCACAAGACATTCCAACAAATGTCATTTGCACCGTGCCATTCACATCAGGAGGACAACCCTAGATGCTGAAGAGTTATGGGTTTGCTGGGGATGGAGGGTAGAGAGAGGTAGGAGCATAACAATGGTGTGGTCAACGAGGCCGGCCTTGAAGGAGTTGAGGGGCAGGATGAAGCAAAGAGACTGTGGATGGAATTCCAAAAAGGTGGGAACAGAAATGCTGAAGGCCTGACCTCTGAGCGCAGGGATAGAACGGGTTGATATAGCAATAGCAGGTCATAAAGCCAGAGAAGAGAAAACTCATGGAGGGTTAGGTGAAGACGAGGATTTTGAACTCTAACCTCTGCGGGATGGGGAGCTAGCGGAGCCGGGCGAGGGTGGGTGTGATCGGCTCACAGAACCTGGCGCAGGAGAGGACACGAGCTGCAGAGTTCTTAATCTGGAGGGAAGAGTTGGGAAGCCCGACAAGCAGAGAGTTAGTGTTGTCAAACAAACAAATGTAACCTGAACAGCTACCTCAAATGCAGCCTCAATTCAACCATTTGCCTATAAACTCAATCACCCCTTCCCGGAGACACCACAGGCAATATAATAATAACAATGATAATGCTTGCCATTGATGTGGCAAATGTCCGATGATATTATTCATTGTCCTTTGACATTGAAGCGCTCTGAGACGCCGTCCGCCGTGGAGGGCGCTGTATAATCTAAGTTGTTGTTGTTGTTGTTCAGACGTCTCAAAGCGCTTCGCAGAAATAATAGGAGGCAATATAGACTTGGTAGCTCAATCTTAAGGTGGGTGAACGTACAGAGGGTGTTCAAGTAAGCAAATCATTAAAGGTAGCAGGACAGGTAGATAAGGCAGTAAAAAAAAGGCATTTGGTGTACTGAGCTTTATTAGTAGGGGCAACACACTGGTTAGGCCTCAACTGGAGTACTGTGCCCAGTTCTGGTCACCTTACTTCAGGAAGGACATTAAGGCACTGGAAAAGGTGCAGAGGAGATTCACGAGAATGATACCAGGAATGGGGAACCTTAGCTATGAGGACAAGCTAGAGAAGTTAGGACTTTTCCCATTAGAGCAGAGAAGGTTATGCAGGGACCTGATAGAGATCTTCAAGATCATGAAAGGTTTCGACAGGCTAGATAGGGAAAAGCTGTTTCCGCTGGTAGGTGTGTCTGTGACCCGTGGTCACAGTCTTAAGATATCTACCAAAAGAAGCAGAGGGGAGGTTAGAAGAATTTTTTTTACTCAGCGAGTTGTTCGAATTTGGAATGATCTGCCTGAAAGGGTAGTGAGGTCCGATTCGATAGCAGTTTTTAAGAGAGAACTAGATAGGTATCTGGGGAAGACGGGTTTGCAGGGTTATGGGGAGAAAGCTGGTGATTGGGGTTAATGAAAGTGACTTGCTCGGTCAAAGAGCCAGCACAGACCCGATGGGCCGAATGGCCTCCTTCTGCGCCGTAACACTCTATGAGAATATATTGTAGAGTGGATTGATGGTGTATTTTGTGGAGTGACCCAATTTTTTTTTGAAGGGATTATTACCTCTGGAAACTGATCTGCAATTCGATGAACAAATGGATTCTTATTTACTGCTGGTACACTGAGCAGGTAATGTCTTCACCTGAAGGACTGTGTCTCCAACAATGTGTCATTCCCCCCGGTACTGCACTGGAGAGTCAGCCAAGACTGTGATCTCAGAGCCCTTAATGGTAGGTGGTGAGTGTGTGTGTTTTGTGTGTGTGTGTGTGGTAGGGGATGGGAAGGCAGTGTGTGTGGCTGGAACCCACAACCGTGTAACTCAGTAGCGAATGTATGTGAGACTAAGCCAAGCTCACTGTCCCACCTCCCCCTCCCCTTTATCCCTACAGTACCCACTCCCACCCACCCCGCCATCTTGTACGCACACTCACCTGGCTTGTAGACTTGGATTGTTTCCTGTTCAGACATGTTGGATTTCAGCTCGAATGCCATTGCGTCAATGGATTCTGCCAATTCCGATTTAAGGCAGGGAATTCCTGGAGTTTTCTGCCCCCTTCCCCCGAGACAACATCTGGAATAACAACACTCCCCGAGGCAGGCGTGAGTCACTCCTTTTCTGGAATCCGAGCAGAACACAGCTGGAGCTCTCAGCCTCTCACTCGCACTCAGTTCAGATTGAATCATTTCCCAATATCTCCCTGGGAAATAATCCCAGAATATTTCAACTCGTCTAATCCCATTTATCTGCCCTCTCTCTCTCTCTCTCTCGCTCTCTCTGTGTCTGTGTTGCATGTGTATGCGCTGCTACTTGCTCCGTCAATGGAGCTCACAGTAACAATAATACTTTCATTTAAATACAGAACCTCATCGCATTGTTGCAAAGTTCTCAAAGCGCTTCACAGAATAATTCACAGGCAAGAGGACCTGGGTTTGATTTCCGGGCAGGGTGAAATCTTAGGCAGATTTCCCTGTTCTCTATGCCTGTTTACCTAGCAGTAGGTAGGAACTCAGTTGTTAGTTGATTGCCAGATTGCTCTTCTAGGGGCAATAATCTCTTTCATAAAAGAAAATAATTTGGTCATTTCAATCCACGACTGTGTAGGACACTGCTGTGTGCTATCGGCTACCACCGCATTTGGCCCACAAAATGTGCAATCAATACACTTTGAGTATATTCTGTGAAGCACTTTGAGGCGTCTTGAAGACGTGATAAGGAATGATATCAAACACAACGATCATTATTATTAACCGATGAAAACCATGAAATGGGAGCCTACTTACTGCGAGGTAAATAGAGGGATGTGGAGTAAGGAAACTTGCCTAAGGTTTTGCCCTGTGTGTAAATCAAACCAGGTTCCCCTCATTTGCAGAGCCAATGCTCTTATCAATACACTGATAAGAACATCAACTAAAGGATTGTTTCGGGGGGTGGTGGGGGTGGGGTGGAGGGTGTGATTGTTTGTGGGGGTGAGTATTGAGGAGAATAGGCAGGGATTTGGTGGTTTGGACAGTTGGCCTCTTGGAGGAACAAACATTGACTGAGAATTATTACAGTTTGTGCTTTTGATTCAGCCTCTCATAACGTCATCAGAATATCTCTGTCGGAAATGCCATCCTTTTTGGATGAGACATTAACCCAGCATCAGTCCGTGCCCTGTTCAGGCGCTGTTGGAAAGGAGAAGGGAGTTTCTCTCTCCTTGCGTTCTGGCCAACAATCCCCCAGATACAATCGCTCATTCATTTTACGGCTGTTTGTGGGACATTGATGTGTGCAAATTGGCTGCCGGTTTCACATAGAAAATATTTTACTCACTCAGTGCACTATACAGTAAAATATTATAATAATAATCCTTGCATTTGATATAGTGCCTGATCCAGTTACTGAGACATCTTAAAACGCCTTCACAAAACCGGGTCCCTCGGCTGCGATGTGAGTGATGTAACCAACGCAACACAGGCGCAAAAAATCGCCTGTGAGGTGATTTGAGCCGAACTCCTCACGTGAAAAGAGAGGAAACTGGACCCATGTGGGATTTCTACATCGCCCACACCCCCCCACCCCCCACTCCCACCCACACCCCTCCCCCCACACCACCCCCACCCCACCCGATCACGTCCTTGCTGGCAACATAAGCAGGGTGTTGGGGTGTTTCTTTGAATGACGGAGGGGAATTTTGTGATTCCGTAGAGATATCCTTAAACGATTTGGCAGACACTTTTTGCAGACACACAGTTCAGAGTGAGGTCAGGCAAAACTTGTTTTCTAGTAAAATCCTAACTCGTGTAGTCACCTTATCTGGGGTGGGGTGGGAGAGGGTGGGTGGGGGGTTGTTGGTGAGATGAGGTGAGGTGAGGTGGGGTGGGGTGGGGTGGGGTGGGGGAAATCAACGATTGCACGAGTTGGCTAGTACCCCCCACCACCCAACCACCCACGTCAATAACATAGTTATTTCCATTCCCACAGAATCCAGGGTTTTCCAGGAAAGAATATTCGGGCACAGACACAAGTGAATGTTTCCTGTTAAGTTTCCGAGGGCGAGCGCGGAGTCACAGCACTCATGGGGCTCACCGTGTGGGTGGGGTCATGGTGTGGGTCAGGATGTCACAACATGGACGGGGTCAAAGTGTGGGCTGTGGGGGAGGGCGGGGGCGGAGGTCACAGCAAGTGTGACGGGGTCACGTACATGTATGTGTGCGTGAGTGCACGTGTGGGAGAGAGTCTGTTCAACGCTGGTTTAAACTCCAGCCATCAACCTCATCGCTCTCCTCTGTCTCTAACACTGGGATCAGGGCAAAGCCGGGGGTGGACAAAGTTGACAGTGGAGTCCTGTGTATCGGTATTCGTTTGAGTATTGTTTTGAGCGCTTGCCTCGTGTATTGGTTTGAGTGTTTGCCTCACGAGCCAGACGACTTGGGTTCCTGGCCAGGCCGAAACCTTAGGCAGTTTCCTTACTACGTACGCACGCCACCGTTTACCTAGTAGTAAACCCTGTTGTTAGTCCATTGGCGGATTGATAGGCAGCCCCTCCAAAATATATAATCATAATAATTTGGTCACACAATCCACGACTGTTTATGGGAGATTTCTGTGCGAAATCGGCTGCAGTCATTACGTCCGAGCGCAACTATTGCCAGCGCCCTGCTCGTCGGCCTCGCCAGAACTCATGTCCTTTTCTGCGTCAGGCTCTGTGACCCTATCACTTGATGAAGTGATGGGGTTGCCGTATCAAATGCAAGGATGATTATTGTATTCAAAATACAAAATACTACAGACGCTGGGAATCTGAATCTGAAGTTGCTGGGGAAACTCAGCAGGTCAGGCAGCATCCATGGAGAGAGGAAAAAGAGTCAACGTTTTGGGTCTACAACCCTTCGTCAGAACTGGGGCTTGTTTTTGATTATCGTATTCGCTTTACTTCCCCCGGGAAATGCTAAATGCTGACATTGGATGATACTGTCAGCAGAAGATCAATAGGACCCTTGCAGCCAACCATGGCTTTATTCCCTTGTGTTTTCTTCCCTCCCCCTCTTCTCCCTCTTCCTTCCCTCTTCCTTCCCTTTGCTCCCTTTCCCCCCACTTTTTCCCTCCTCCCCCTTTTCCCCCCTTCCCTCCCTTGTCCCCCCTTTCCCCCTTTACTCCCCCTGATATTAACCCCCCACACCTTTCCCTCCCTCTCCCCCCTTATCCCCCTTTCTCTCCCCTTTTCCTCCCTGATTTTACCCCACTCCATCTTCCCCTCCCTCTCTCCCCCTTACCCTCTTGCTCCCCTAACCCCACTTCTGTGAGTGTTTGTGGGATGCTGCTGTGCGCAATTTGGCTGCCGCATTTCGCCCACAAATATACAGTCAATTTTCCTACTTTCCTTCCACTGGCTTCCCATCACTCAGAGGATTCAATTCAAGATCCTGGTCCTCACCTTCGAAGCCCTCCATGGCCTCGCTTTTGTGACCTCCTAAACCCCCTACCAACCCGTCCATTCCCTCCGCTCAACAGGCTCCAGCCTGTTCCATGTCCCTCAACCCATCTGCCCCACCATCGGCAGATGAGCCTTCAGCCACTCTGCTCCCAACATTTGGAATTCCACCCTCTGCCTGACACCCCACCTTAGCCTCCTTCACGTCCTGCCTCAAGACCCTCTTCTTCACCTGTGCCATCGCTCACTCCTCTTCCCCTCCCTTCCCTTCACACTCCCTGATCCCGAAACTAGCTTGTATCTGAAACACCGGCTTTCCAGCAACTTAGGATATCCTCCCGATGTGAAAAGGCGCTGTACAAATGTAACTTTGTTGTTTTAGTGCTGCCGTGTTTCGGCCACACAATTAATCAGTCAATTCACTTCACAGTATATTCTGTGCTGCGCTTCGGGATGCCTCGAAGACGCGATAAGGATTATTATTATTGTTGTAACACTGGGAATCAGCCTTCCTGCTCCCCTCTGACTCTACCCCTCGAGGTTCAGCCTGGGTTTGACGGCTGAGTTGTTGCCTGGTGTGAGCAGTCGGTGTGAGTGGAAGTGTAAGAGGCTGTGTGATCGCTGCTGCTTTTGGCCAGGCTCCAGCGATTGGCAATTTAGCGTGGAGACCTACAGGAAACAGAGCTGTGAGACATCTGCACAACACATTCCCAGTTCAGGGGATTTTCTATCCATACCCCTCCCCCTCCAACCTGCCCTGCAGCACCCTCTCACACCTTGGCACCAGCACAGGTTTATAGGCAAGTTTACTGAGAGTGAGCTAGACCGAGCAGCATTTTTCAACTCCCAATTCCCACTGATTAAAGTGCAATAAGAGGCCATTCCCTGCTCTCTCCCCATTGTGTCTGGTGCTGGTACTCATTTCCCCAGTGGTGTTTGCTACACTAATCCTATTCACTGCCCTTTCCCTCTTACCTTTTATATATCTGTACGCTATATAATCCTCTATAGATATTCTGCTCTCAGCCTCAACAATCTCATTTGGAAACCAATCCAAATTGTGACAGACGTCCCTGCATAAAGAGCTGCTCACCTCCCCTTTAATGCTTCCGATGTCACTACAGAATCGATGAATCTTGATATTTCATTCATGAGGACAACAACAAAATACAACAGCCACGAGATTACAACTTGTAGAGCGCCTTCCGGGTTGGGAGAAGTCTTGTCAACGATATCCACACCAGTCGTATCGTAAATCAGCCCAGGCTGAAAGCTCCAGCGCAGCGCTGAGGGGAGAGCTGCATTGTTGGGGACGCTGTCCTTCGGATAAGACACGCAAGTTAAGTTCCATCTGCGCCTTGTTCAAGTGGATGTTAATTAAAAGATGCCCTGAGCAAAAGGAAAAGAATGTTTGTCTCTCCCAGGGAGATCCTGGCCAACGATCCCCCACCAGATAACGTCGATCGTTCACATCGTGGCTGTTTGTGGGGCATTGCAATGGTCAATGTGGCAGCTACATAAGCCTACAAAAAAGTAGTTACACCAACAACTGGCATCTATATCATGCCCCCTCAGTCAGGGTAGCAACCCAGAGTGCTTGACCGAGGCAGTGCATTGACACTGAGCCGGGGGGAACGGTGTAGTTGACAGTAGACACGGTCGAAGAGGGAGATCTTCAGGTGTGACCTGAAATTGGGGAAGGGGGGGGGGGTGGGGGGACAATGCGGAGGGATCGAAAGAGAGAGCTCCAGAGCATTGGGCAGAGTGCCTGACAGCTCGTGGAAGGGAGGGCATGAGGGACAAGTAGGAGGTTGGAGCATTTGAGTTGTGGGATGTCCACCCAACGTGAAAGGCGCCGTTCAAGGATTATTTTGTCGTTGTTGTTGGAATGGGGAGTAAGTAGGTCAGAGAGCGGAGTGGGGGGTGGAGGGGGAAGGAGATGCCAGGGCAAGAAAGGGATTTTGAAGACAAGTGTGAGGATCTTGAAGTCGAAAGTACATTGAATTGGGAGTACTTTTCGGAATTCTCTGCGGCACGCGAGCGAAGAATTCTCTGATGCCACGTTGTGCATCACACTCCTTCCCTTCCCTCCTCCCCTTCCTCCCTCTTCTCTCTCTCTTTCTCTCTCTCTCTCTCTCTCTCGCTCTCACTCCTTCCCACTCTCCATGCCAGCTCTCTCTCTCTCTCTCGTTTCCTCTGCCAAAGATAGCAAACCCGAGCTCAGCGCCGAACGCAACCTCTCAGGAAAGAATCAAGACTGGAAGTCTTATTCCAAAGAGGAAAAAAAATAGTTACAGTTTTATATATATATATATGTATATATATACATAGTGTGTAAATACAAAAAGTAAAATTAGGTTTTTGGAACATTTGGACTTTGGAATGAGAAGTTTAACAGGAGCCCATGCAAAAGCCACAGATATTTCCTCTCGGTTCCAAGTGGAAACGCTACCCCCCCTTCCCCCTCCCTCCCCCCCCAATCCCTCCCCCCCCCCCCCCAACCACCACCACCACAGACGGCCCTAATCACAACCATAACACTCAGGGAGACTGAGGTTTGCGCTGGCACAGAGTAACTCACCCTGGGTTGTTGTTAACCCTAGCAGCGCCAAACAAACTCGCTCTGCCCACCCACAGGTGTGAACAACAAACAAAATGTATATTTTGTTTCACCCACAAAATACACACTCAATTCACTTGGTAGAGTGTTCTGTGCAATGTAGTTTTGTGGCCAACTGCGGGAGTCAATGTATATACACACACAGCAATGTCCTGCAAACAGCCGTGAAGGGGGGAGTGCGTGATTCTATCTGTCAGCCAGCACACCGGGAGAGAGAAACTTCCTTCCCTTTTCCAAATAGCGCAGTGGGAGCTTTAAAATCCACCTGAACAGGGCACAGCCAGGAGCTCAGTTTAACATCTCGTCTGAGAGATAGCGTCGCCAACACCAC
This sequence comes from Hydrolagus colliei, assembly GCA_035084275.1. Lineage (NCBI taxonomy): Eukaryota > Metazoa > Chordata > Chondrichthyes > Chimaeriformes > Chimaeridae > Hydrolagus > Hydrolagus colliei. The sequence continues at coordinate 6,444,129 of CM068742.1, read as the reverse complement.
AATCCTCCCCCCTTCATTGCATCGGAGTGTCAGCCTGGGCAGCAAGCTCAGAGACCCAGACTGGGTGGGGGCTTGAACCCACAACCTCCTGACCAGGAGATGAGACCGTGAGCGGCCGAACCAGGCTGACACACGTGCTTGCATCCGCATTTGTGCATGCGTGTGATTGTGTGAGAGTGTGTATATGAGTGTCTGTGTGAGCGTGTGCACGAGTGTGTGTTTGAGTGTGTGCGCAAATGTGTGTGTGTGTGTGTGTATGAGCATGTGTGTGAGAATGTGCTGTGAATACATGTGTGTGAGTGTGTGTGTCAGTGTATGTGTGTCAGTGTATGTCTGAATCTGAATGTGAGATTGTGTGTGTGCGCAAGTGTGTGTGTCAGTGTATGTGTGTCAGTGTGTGTCTGAGTGTGTGTGAGATTGTGTGTGTGCATGTATGTGTCAGTGTATGTGTGTATATTGTAAGTGTGTGTGTGTGTGTGCATGTGGGTGTGTCAGTATGTGTGTCAGTGTAAGTCTAAGATTGTGTGTGTGTACCCACAAGTGTATGTGTCAGTGTGTGTGTCAGTGTGTGTCTGAGATTGTGTGTGTGTGCATGTACGTGTGTCAGTGTTTGCCCGAGTGTGTGTGACAGTGTACGTGTGTATATTGTAATTGTGTGTGAGTGTGGGTGTGTCAGTTTGTGTGTCAGTCTAAGTGTGTGTGAGATTGTGTGTGCGAGTGTGGCTGTGTTCAGCATGTGTGTCGCTGTATGTGTGTCGCTGTATGTGCGTATGTTGTCGGCGTGTGTCAGTGTGAGTCTGAGTGAATGTGTGAGATTGTGTGTGTGTGTGGGTGTGTCAGTTTGTGTGTCGGTGTATGCGTGCATGCTGTCAGCGTGTGTCAGTGTGAGTCTGAGTGAGTGAGTGAGTGTGTGCGATTGTGTATGTGAGTGTGCATGTGGGAGAGTGTGTGTGTCAGTGTACATGTGTATATTGTAAGAGTGTGTGTGTCAGTATGTGTGTCAGTGTAAGTCTAAGTGGGTGTGAGATTGTGTGTGCGAGTGTGGCTGTGTTCAGCATGTGTGTCGCTGTATGTGTGTATGTCGTTGGTGTGTGTCAGTGTGAGTCTGAGTGAGTGAGTGTGTGAGGTTGTGTGTGTGTGTGTGTGTGTGTGAGTGTGCGTGTGGGTGAGTGTGTCAGTGCACAGCTCCTCGGCTTGCGCTTGGCTGACAGAGAAGTGACCTTGGGGTGAACCCAGCTGTTTGGGGCGAAGATTGAGTCACAGGCTGCGCACATGTGGTAACCTGGCACGCGGCCAGCACATTGCTGCCTTTACATTTATTCTCGTTCAACAGAAAATTCAACTGAGATTCCTCCGAAACCTCCAGTGAGCCAGAGCCGCCAACACTAACTAACCAACTCTGACCCCGAGTAGACCCGCTTAACACCAGCGGGCCAGGAGGTCAAGCTTAGTTGGCGTTTCAAGGGGGTGACTCCTATTCACAAGTAGGTTAATCTCAGAGCCACCAGTCCGTGGACAGGTAGCTCCCCGGTGGGTAGTGACACCAGCCGGGAACTCATCAACATGGGCTGGAAGTATTAAACAGGTGTCTCAGAGGGGTCTGTACTGGGGCCCCTCCTGTTCTTTGTCTATATTAATGATCTGGATTTACAGAAGTCTGTTGAGCAAGGCGGAGGGGATTGAGGGAGAGTGTCCCAGAGTTTTACTAGGGGGCGTAATGGCTGAAAGCTCGACCATCGATGGGTGAGCAGTAGTAGGCTGCTGCCAGTTAGAGCAGAGGTGTGAGGTGGTGAGGTGATTGGGGAGTGAGGTGGTCAGAGAGGTGGGGAGGTGCCAGGGAGTGAAGGGATTTGAATACAAGTGCGAGGAGCATGAATCCGATCCGTTTGGTGACGGGGAGCCAGTGGAGCCTGCCTAGAACTTTGAGATCAGAGCTTGGTCTGGGTCAGTATGAGGGCCACTGAACGAGCTGGATCTTTTGAATAGTGGAGCTGGGGAGACTGGCTAGGTGGAATAATCCAGGCGAGAGGTGACAAACATACGCACGAGGGTTTCGGCTCCATTTGGGTTAAGGCACAGGTGAAGACGGGCAAATGTGGGGAAGGTGGAGGAAGGCGATTCTGGTTAGGGACCAGAAGTAGGGAGGGAAGGACAGTTGGTGGGGCGGGGGGGTCAAACCGAAGGCCCAGATTGCGCACTGCTTCCATGAGTCTAAGGGAGGTTGATGAGTTCAGATCAGCAAGAGTGAAGACGTTGACAGGAGCCAAGGAATATGGCTTCCGTCTTGCCAACATTCAGCTACAGGAAGTTTGCATTCATCCAGGGTCTGGTGTCTGCCAGACAGGCTGATGGAACATCGTCAGTGGACCTGGAGTTGCTAGAGGAGGAGGCAGAGTAGAGATTTGTGATCCGCTGACATGTGGAAGTTTACCCTGTGTTAGCAGATGCAAATCACCTATAGGGAGCATATAGGTAAGGAAAAGAAGAGATCCAAGGATGAAGTCCTAGAGTACCCCACAGATGACCGAGCGATGCAGGATGAGAAACCATTTGTTGGTTAAGTAGGACTCGAACCATGTGAATGTGGTCGCAGAGGAAGGAGAGGCGATGAGGAAGGAGAGGCGATGAAGGATGATGGTGTGTCGGAGAGAGAGCCAGGAGGAGAAGTGACAGAGGGAGCCTTGGTCACAGATATAAAGCAAATTGTCTGTGACTTTGTTTGGACTCGAGTAGGTAGTGGTGTGACCAAAGTTGACCGGCAATAATGCGTTTCAGGACTGTGGCAAGGCAGGGTAGGTTGGAGATGGGATGGTAGTGTGAGGGATTAGAGGGATTGAGGGTGCGTTTTTTTTAGGAGGGGTGTCATAACAGCAGTTTTCAAGGGGAGTGGAATAGAGCCCGAGGAGAGAGACTGGTTGACTGTGTTGGCCAGCAGGTGGGAGAGGAGGGGGGTGGGGGATTAGTGACCAGCAGCTGGGTGGGGAGAGCCCGAGGCAGCAAGTTGTGATTGTGGTTGAGAGGGAGGGCAGAGAAATGGGGGCAAAGGGGGGAGTGGCAGGAGCCATGGCAGAGGGTGAAGGTGGCGTGGGAGAAGGATTGAATCAATACTTTCAAATGGATATAGTAGAGTAGGAGGACACAGGTTTAGAGATGTAATGGTGCAATTTCAGGACGTGTTTCTTTAAAGGGTAATTGACGACTGGAACAGGGTTTCCAGGAAGGGGGTTTGAGACTGGACACTGGACAATGAGACTTGTTTGCAAAGCAGCTCCGTGCTGTGATGGGGACACCGTACTGAGGTTGTTCTGAAGAGATCAGATCAGATAACCAGAAATCAGTAATAATTCACTGCTCTCTTCTGTCTCTAACACTGGAATCAGCCTCGCTGCTCTCCTGTCCCTAACACTGTGATCAGCCTTACTCCTCTCCTCTGTCACGAACACTGTTCAGCCTCATCTCTGTTCTGGGACCAGTTTAATTATTGCCTGTTTGCTTGGTACTGGACTGGGAAGATAGACACAGACGGTCTGTATTATGTGGTGATACAATCTGTATTGAGTTACCAATGATTGATAGAGAAGTCAGCTAATGAAAGAGGATGAGGCTGGAGACCAGAATCTGCTGTTTCACTTCTACGTATCATCAAAGAAAGGCCTTGCGTTCTGTGTCAGCCCAGCTCAGTTGATCCAAGTCGGTAAGTTGTTGGTTTGATCTTACAATCCATGTTGACATCGCAGAATCATAATAGAAATAATAATCCTTGCATTTGATATAGCATTTTATCATTCCGTTGAGATATCTCAAAAGGCTTCACTATAAAGTGAAGTGACTGTGTGTTTGTGGGTAAAGCAGCCATTTGAGCACAGCAGCGTTCCACAAACAGTCGTGGATTGAGCCTCTGAATGACAGAAGGGACTACTCAGGCCATAGAGATAGTGAGGAGGAGAGCAACGAGGCTGATCGCCAGTGTAAGAGGGATGAGCTGTGAGCAAAGATTGGATAAACTCACCCTCTTCAGTCTGGAGAGAACTGCAGAGGTGAATTATTATTATTTTTTTAATGGTATTGAAAAACTAAACCCAGATCGATATTCTCAAATGCCTCAAGGCAGTAAAGCCAGAGGACACAGGATTAAAGGTGTAAAGGGCAATTTCAGGACAGACACCAGGAAATGTTTCTTTGCCCTGAGGGTAATTAACAACTGGAATAGGAAGGGTGGTTGAGGCCAGTACACTGAGACACATCTAATAAGCATCTCAATGCTGCGATGGGGGGATGTTAAGGTTGGGTATTCTGAAGGCAGGAGATCAGGGTCTTCATCCAAACCAACCTTATGATGAAGTCCAACTTCAGGGACTTTGAGCTCACTGTCTTCACTCACCCTACACTTCATTGCTGGGTCAGCGCTGCATTGTCAGAAATGATATCCTTCAGATGAGATGTTAAACCAAGGACACATCTGTGGCCATCCCAGTTGGGTATTAAAGATCCCACAGTGTTGTGGAAAAAGAAAATGGAGTTTCTCTCTCCTGGCTGAAAATCCCCCAGATAAAATTGGTCATTCAATTCACTACAATGTACAGTAAAATCCTGTGAGTATTTTGCAATGTCCAAACAAATGAAGGTCTCGGTGTCAAGACTTAAGGGGTTGTAATAATACTCCTTGCATTTGATAGAACGCCGAATCACATTTTTGAGACATCTGAAAGTGCTTCAAGGGATATATTGCAAAGTGAATTGACTGTATATTTTTTTGTGGGAGAAACGCGGCAGCCAATTGCGCACAGCAGCGTCCCACAAAACAGTCGTGGATAGAGGAACCTAATTATTTTTGTTATTTTTATTGAAGGGATTATTAGCCCCAGAAAGCGATCTGCCAAAGGACTAACAACTTACAGCTAGGTAAACAGGGGTGTGCGGAGGAAGGAAACTTCTCGAAGGGTTCGCCTGGGAATCGAACTTGGGTCTTCTTGCTTGCAAAGTGAGCATGCTACAGGACTCCCTGACCTGTCCTCTGGGTTTCCTCCAAGTGCTATTGTGCGAGTCAGAGCACCCAGCTCCGTGCTGGTCCTTGGGCCAGCCCCAAGGAATGTGCTGAGAAAACAGTCCAGGCAGCCAGAGAGCCCAGCTTCTCTCCTATCCCTTTCCCCCACTTGGATATTTCTGGAAACGGAAAATAAAAATCTGACGTGGGAAAGAGTGAAGTCTTGGTTCATTCTTGTTTTGCAGTGGGTTCGAAGGGAAGTCAACCGGAGGTCACTGAAATTGGGTTTCTTTTGAATGGGAAACGATATGTGTTTGAGGGTTCGTATGTGTCTGTGCAAATGTATGTGTGTGTGTGTCGGAGAGGGTGTGTGTGTGTGTCAGAGGGTGTGTGTGGGGCGGTTATGTCTATGTGTGTGGGAGGTTATGTGTGTGTTGGGGGATATGTGTGCATGTGTCTGAGGGTAGCTGCGTGTGAGAGTATGTGTGCGAGAGTGTATGTGTGTGTCAGAGGGATGTGTTTGTGTGTGTGTGTGTGTGTGTGTGTGTGAGAGAGAGTATGTTTTGTGTGGGGGTGGGTGGTTGGAGTATGTAGGAAGTGGGTGGGGGCACACAGCCACGTGGAGTGGGTTTGTGGATTGGAATTTTTTTTAAAAAGTGATCCCCCAAATGACTAACAAATGGGTTCCTACTTACTGCTAGGTACACGGAGGCTTGTGGAGTAAGGAAACCTTGCCTCTGGTTTTACCCTGCCCGGGAATCGAACCCACGTCCCTCACGCGAGGCGAGCACTCTAACCACTGAGCCGCAGGATTCCAGTAATAAAGCTAGGATTGCGTGAGCACTGGCCTGGATATACAGCAAGGTCTTTGGCTGATGTTCAATGGCTGGTGTTTTCGTGTGTTCCCAGCCAGCCAGATGTTCACCCACTTCCCAAACCACAACTGAAGTATCCTGGGAAACCACAGGGAAAGAGGAGTGGGAGTGAGGCTATGAAAGTCCCTCTGACGTTTGGTTCCACTCCCTGATCCTTCTTCTTTCTCCACATCCTCTCTGTCTTCGCCCCTCGACCGTAGCCTCTGCAAGCGAGAGAATCCAGGTTTGATTCCCTGGCAGGGTGAAACCTCAGACATGTTTCCTTACTCTAGATGCGTGTTGATCGAGGGGCAAGTAGGAAACTGGAATATTAGTCAATTGGCAGATCACTGTCATGGAATGAAAAAAAATGTGGTCACTCAATCCACAAGTGTTTGTGGCTGTGCATAATTGGCTGACACATTTTGCCCACAAAGTACAACTAATTCACACAACTTTCATAATGCAAGGACATGAAGAACTTCACAGGAATGACTGTAAAGTGTAGTGACTTGGTGTGTTTGTAGTCAATTTGTGCACAGAAACTTACCACAAACAACCAAGTGATTTTTATCTGGGGGCTTTTTGACCAGGACACCAAAGGGAAACTCTCTTCTCTTTTCGAGTATCACTACAGGACCTTTAACAACCACCTGTACAGAGCACAGGCAGGACCTGGGTTTGAGGTCTCAGCCAAAGTACAGCATCCGATAACTTGATGCTCCCCCAGCGATGTACTGGAATGTCAGCCTGGACTGTGAACTCATTGGGTCAACGTAGGTCTTGAACCTACAAATCTCTATCTTACATCCACAGGATAGCTGATTCACACCATTGTCACCTGCAAACTATACTTCCCTCTCCCACCTCACCGATCACTCCCGTCCTCTCCTCACCAGTTTCCAGGGTGTACTCTGGCCTTCTCCGCATCCGCCACCTGGCCCGACTCACTATCGGCGATCTGGCCTTCAGCTTTTCTGCCCCCAACCATTGGAACTCCATCCCACAGTCTCTTTGTTTTCTCTTTCTCCTTTGCGTCTTTCAAGGCATTTCTGAAGACCCTCCCTTTCGACTGTACTTTCGTCCATCCCCCCTATCCTCCCTGCTCTCCACCCTCCCTAATCTCAACCCCCAGCTCAGTTTCCCATGGGATGGGAACTTCATCATCTTCAACTACTCAATCTATCTCCTCACGCACCTGTCTCAAATACGGAGTAACGGTCCACCGACATATCTGGATGGATCACATCAAAACAAGCTCTCACTTCCACTAAATTGTCCTTCTACTCCAAGATAATCTTGGAGGCAAAGGACAACCCCAGGCTCCTATTCTGTTCCACCAACTGGCTCCTCCATCTACTACTCCCACCAAATCCCCAAAGCTTTGCCTATTCTCTCCCAACTGCCATTCCCTCCCCATCTCCCCCCCACCCCCACACCCACACTCTGACCCCTGCACATCCCTCCTTCCACATTTTTGAACCTGTCTCTCCCTCCTCTGCTATCACCACCATATCGACCATGAAGTCCACCACCTGCTCTCTTGACCCTTGACCCACCTTACCTCCGAGCTCCACCTCCTCACCCCTCCACTCTCCTTCTGGCACCATTCCCATCCCCCTGGAAACTGGTACAACCACCCCCACCCTGAAGAAACCTTCTCTGGACAGTTCCCTGCTTTCCAGTTAATGGCACATCTCCAGCCTCTCTTTTCAAGGTCGTTGAAAGAATCATTGCTTCCCAGCTTTACTCTTTCCTCTCCTCCCACTCACTCCACGAGCCCATCCAATCGAGTTTCCATGCTGCTCACAGCACAGTAAGTACTCTGGTCAAGGTCACAAATTAGATCTTGCTCATCAGAGTGTCCAGGGCTCCCGCCACCTCCTTGATCTCCTCAACCTCTTGCTTCGACCATCGACATTGTGGACCGCTCAATTCTCCTCCACCATCTCGCCTCTCACATCAACCTTAGGGTTCTGTCCTTGACTGGTTCAGGTCTTATCTCTCACACCGTTTCTAATTTGTCTCTGCTAATGGTTTCTCTTCCAGCCCTTGGACCATCTCATGTGGGGTTCCTCAGGGCTCTGTCCTTGGTCCCCTCCACTTCAACTACTACTACTACAACAACAACAAAATTACAATTGTATATGGCCTTTCACATCAGGAGGATGTCCCAAGGTGCTGGACAGTCATTGTTTCAGACCTGAGCTGGGGACAGGGAGGGTGGAGGGAAAGGTGGGTATTTGGAGTCATCCCTTGGTGACATCACCCATAGATATGGAATGATGTCCACATTTATCCGGATGACACCCAATTTTATCTTTCTGCCTCCACCTCGAATCCAGAACTGGTGTCCTGCCTTCAGACCTCTGCCACTGCCTCACCACTCAGGCCACCAAAACTCTAATTTCCGTCACCTCAAGGCTCGACTACGGAAAGCTACAGACAACTCTCTACCCAACTCTTCCCTCCACAAGCTGCAAATCATACAACACTCTGCAGTTCATGTCCTCTGCTGCACCAAGCTCTGTGACCCCATCACCCCCACCCTCGCTCAGCTCCACTGGCTCTCCATCCATCAGCGGATAGATTTCAAGATCCTTGTACTCACTTTCAAGGGCCTCCATGACCCTGCCCCCTCCTACCTCTCTGACCTGTTGACATCCTATCAACCTGTCCACTTCCTCCATTCAGCAGGCTCTGGCCCGCTCCATGATTCCCGCCCGACCAACCCTACCATCAAGAGCTGGGCTTTCAGCCTCTCTGCCCCTACTCTTTGGAACTCCATCCCATAATCCCTTCTCCTTCCTCAGCTCCCTTGCCTCCTTCAAGGCCCGTCTCAAGACACTCTTTTTCGACCGTGCCTTCAGCCGCCCTCCCACCTATCTGCCATCCCTCATGCCAACTCTGTTCCACTCCCCCCCCACTCCCCCCCATCCCCCTCCCTCCCCCCCCCCCCCTCCCCCCTGCTCAGCTACTGATCCCTGACTGTTCCGCGTCGCAGGATGTCCTCCTGATGTGAAATGCACTCTAAAAAAAAAATTTTTCTTCTTCTTCTTGTTGATGTTCCTCCAACTCTCTCACTCTGTTGGGCTCAGTCACTCTGTCTGGCTAGCAAAAGGAACTGAACTGAAATTTCAACATATTGCAAAACTCTACCTACGCGATGGTGGTGGGGGAGGGAAATGGAATAGCCTGGTGCAATGGGAGAGTGGAATTTTGGAAGCGTGTGAGTTTGAGCGTGAAGCCAGAGGGTGCTATGCAGGCTCGCACATCTTGGAAACACATGCAGGTCACAAGAATGGGTAAACATCTCAGGCACTAACAGCAACCAACAAACAATTAGATGTACTGAGACGTCGCCCAGAGAGCAAGGGTGAGGACGAGTTCAGCCAGCACTGGGACATCAGCTTCACTGGGATCCAAGTTAACTCCTTTGAGTCAGTGCAGCAAAGTCCCAAGAGAGAGGTCAAGATGTTTACACTGGTCTTAAAATCACTTCCTCCCTAGCACCTCCCTACGTCTCAGATAGGCGTTTTCCCAAACCCACAATCCGCTGCCTTGGCTCAGCTGGCTGCAGACTCCTGCTTGTCCCCCGTGCCCTCTGTTCTGCCAACATTGGCCGCGTTGAATCTGTTATAATAATCCTTGCTTTTGATATAGCGCCTTATCACATCATTGAGATGGCTCAGAATGCTTCACGGGATATTTTGTAAAGTGGTGTGACAGTTTCTCTCTCTTTCGATGTCCTGCCCCCCACCCTCCCCCCCAACCCCCACCACCCTCCCCACCCTCCCCACCCTCCCATCCCTCCTGAGCACTAGCCAAATAAAATTAGTTGCTCATTTCAAGGCTGTTTATGGACCAGGGCACTGGGAGAGAGAAACACCCTTCTCTTAAGCCAATAGTGAAATAGGATCTTTAACATCCACCTGAACAGGCGTAGATGACCAAAGGGGCAGCTTCTTAAAAGAGTGAAAGCAAAGGCAAGGATGAGGGGTCAACAAAGGATGTTGGTGATCGATGGCAGAACAGGCTTGAAATGCTAGGTCCTTCCACCCAAAACGAAAGGCGCTATACAAATATAATTTTGTTGTCGTTGTTGTTGTCCGTAGCTCCTTCTCCTGACGGAGAGGTGGCGGGGGGGGGAACAACGTGGAAGGCTTCTATACAAATGTGATTTGTGATTGTTGCCGTTGTCGTTTAACAGTCAGAACACGTCCATGACCGCAATTTGTTGAGCCATTTTGACGTCTCAGGCATTGCAGAACTATAATGTTCTCTCTTTCTGAAAACGGCAACAACTCACATTTACACGGTGATTTCCGTGATGGGGAATCTCAAAATGCCTGGCCGGCTGTCTGGAGTTGGGAGGTGGGGGGTGACAGAGGGTGATTGAAACCATGGTCATAGATAGTAATAATAATCCTTTCTTTTGATATAATGCCTCAGAAAGTCTTTGACATGTCTCAAAATTTACTGTAGAGTGAAATGACTGTACTTTGTGGCTGAAACAAGAAAGGTTTTAAGACAAGCTTTCAAGGTGGAAAGGGAGCGGTGAGGTGAGGGAGGGGGTAGGCAGAGAAAGGATGGGATAGGTGACATGGTTGAGAGGGGGAGAGGGGGAAGAGGGAGGGAGGGAGAGGGTGAGAGGGTGAGGGGGAGAGGGGAAGAGGAGGGGGTGAGGTGAGAGAGGGCGGAGAGGTGAGAGGCATTCGAGAGGGAGGAGACAAGGGGGAGAGGGACAGGCAGAGGGGTGAGAGGGAGGGGGAGAGGGCGAGGGGGAAAGGTGAGAGGGGGCAAGAGTCGGAGGTGAGCGAGAGGGAGCAGGAGAGGGAAAGGGGGAGAGGGAAAGGAAGAGAGGGAGGAGCGAGGGCGAGAGTTGAGGAAGAGGGTAGGGGCAAGGAGGGTTGATGGAGAAAGGGAGGGGGCGAAAGGGAAGCTTTCCAGGAAGGAGTCCCAAAGAGTGGGTGGGTGGGGTGTGGGGACGATTGGGAGGCAGAGTAGAAATGGTGCTACAAATACCACCATCTTCTGCCTCAAATTTCCCGCCTACAGCGAACCAATCATTTTGCCCCTTGTTTCACACGGACACAGGTCAGAAGTTTCCATCAAAACCACTGTGAAAACCACAAAAATAGTTGTGTGTGTGTGTGTGTGTGTGTGTGAGTGAGTGTGAGGAAGGAAGATGGGGAGGGGCGGACGGTGGGGGAAGGTGTTTAAAAAGAGACTTTCTTTTCGCATTTCTTTAAAAAAAAACACAACTCCAAGCCAACACAAACTATCAGGCAAATGGCTTCCATCTGTGGAGTCACTGACGGCCGTTTGGCTTTGAGTTCCCTGCGTCGCTTTTCTCTCCTCCCCATTCTCTCTCTCTCCTTCTACAAATCCTCCCCCCCATTCCACCCACCCCGCCACCTCCCCCCCCCCACCACCATCCCACCTCTAACACCAGGGAGCCAGAGAGACCCTGTGCGAACGCAACCTTGCCCAGCTCTGACCAGGCTGAGGGGCTGACTAGACCTGAGAGGTCACGACCGGTCAAGCTCACGGTGAGAGTTCACAGTCTGCCTGCCCTGGCTGGCTTGTTTGGGTTGAATCGTAACGACTGTTGTCATTCCAGGAACTCTGTGATTATATCTCTGGCTGATCGAGCTATTGTTTTCTTTCTATTTTTCCTCAAACAATAATAATGTGATTTGTGCATCGCGGTGCTCGCCACGCTTGACCTGGGCTCGATACGGTTCAGGAGCGAGCTGGCTGCGGCGTTTGTTATGTTCCGTTTCTGTACACACACACACACCATGCACATGGATGGACACGCACGGGCATGCACACACACACACACACACACACACAAACACACACACACAGGTACAGACACACACTCGCATGGTTACACGCACATGCACTCACGGGGTTACATGCATGCACACACACACACAGAGACACAGGTATATACACAGGCGCACACATATGCGTACACAGAGATACACTTACGCAGACGCAAATTCACACAGAACCATGATAAAAATGCTTACGTGCCCCCCCCCCCCCCCACACACACACACACACACACGTACAAATGTGTACGCTCGCGAAAAAGTACCAACTACGCACCTACATGCGAGCACTCACACACACACACACACAAACATACACAAATTCATGTACATACTGACACACACACGCAAATATCTGCGCACTCGAATTTGGCGGATCTGATAACTATCGAGGTGGATTTACCAGCAATCCAGTCACCAGATCACACACTCCGCACCTTCCCTGTATCCGACAGGCACAGCCGCTCACATTCTTGCCTCCAGGCTCAAGCCCCACATGATCCGTTCTGAGCTCACAATCCAGGCTCACACACCTACACACCCTGTTATTCTGATCGGCCGGGCGTCTGACACTTGAGGGAACCCATCATCGGGCTTAAGAGTCTCCAAACCAAACTGAGAATTCCATGTGTACCCACCCACACATTGGAAATCCCACACATAGATTGTTGGAATCGAATGCGCACTCTCTCCCTGGAGGGACACAGCCCATTTACCTAATTCCGCAGAGTATTAGGTGTGGGTTGGCGAGGGCCAAGGCTTGGGGACCCCAGTTTGTACGTTGGGGGTAACTGCTGAACTCTAACCAACTGAAACCACATAGCTAGCCATTGACAGCACTGTCTGGCAAGCTTTCCCTCTGCTTGTCCAGCTAAGAGTCCACCCTTACCCATTAGGGCTTTGGCTTGCAGGGTTAATAGGATCTGAGTGGGAGGATTTCCTACCCCCCAGTGACAGTCTGGGCTGTGCTGTCATCAGCATGCTGACACTCCAGTGCAACGTCAGAGAGATGAGACATTAAGCCGAGGCCCCATCTGTGCCCTGTGCCTTGGGACGTCCTCCAGACGTGAAAGGCGCTGTACGAGTATAATTTTGTTGTTGTTGTTCAGGCTAGAGATTAAAGGTCTCACGGCGCAGTTGGAAAAGAGAAGGGAATTCCTCTCTCCCGGCGTCCTGGCCGACAATCCCCCAGATTCAATCAGTCACTCACTTCACGGCTGTTGGTGACACACCACTGTGTGTAAATTGAGCTGCTGTATTCACCCCAAAAATCACAGTCACAAACAACAACAACCACAACAGAAACTTTCAAACAAGAAATTGGTCACTCAATCCATGACTGTTTGGGAGGGGAGGTGGCCATACTCTGTGTAACTGACTGCCACATTTCATCCACAAAATGCACAGTCACTGCAGTTTACAATATATCCTGTGAAGCTCCTCATCACATCTTCAAATCATCTCCAAAGCTCTTCACAGAATATACTGTAAAGTCAATTGACTGTACATTTTGTGGACGAAACAGTGTCCCAAAAACAGTCGTGGATTGAGGGATCAAATTATTATTATTATTTTAGAGGGATTATTAGCAATCTACAAATCAACTAACAACCAGGTTCCTAGTTACTGCTGGGTAAATAGTTGTGTGGAGCAAGGAAACTTGCTTAAAGTTTCACCCTGCCCAGGAATCAAACCCAGGTCCTCTCACTTGTGAGGCAAGTGCTCTACCGGACTCCACATTGCAAATATATGAGCTCCATTTACTGTAATTAATTGGAAAATAATCCCTCCCCCGGGATATGTATTGAAATTACTTCTGGATTGTGGACAGGTATGGTTTTGTTTTGGAATCCATTCCTGGGAAGCCAGGCAGCCAGTCATTCAACAGAGCATGTTAGTACATCAACACAAGCAGGGAATGGGATTAGAGTAAGAGAGCTCCAGTGGGGGAGCGAGCACCAGCGTAGACACTATAGGGAAAGAGCAGGGAATGAGATTAGATGAAGGAGGGTTGTTGGTTGGCTTGGACAGCCAGGGTGAGAGAAACACTCTTCTCTTTTCCAGTAGCACTGTGGGATGTTTCGTGTTGACCTGAACAGGCACACACAGAGAATTGGTACAACATCTCATTCAACGTGTGGCGCCTCCGACTATGCATCGAACTGCAGTGAGCATCAGCCCGGACTGCGAGCTCAAGTCTTAGACTTAGGTGGGGTGGTGGGGTGGGCTTGAACCTATTACCTTCCGGCTCGCAGGCGGAAGCAAAGTTGGACTCACTCATCCCCGAGAGTGTTTGCTGCCAGCTCTGGAGAAACTTTGCCCCATTTCCTCAACCTGGATTGGGTGGCGATCGGGAGTTTCCTAGAGGATTAAAAAAAAACCAAGCTTTGACCCGCCGCCCCTTCCACTGACCAATGCGTCTGGCAGGTTGGCAACTTGTCATGGCTTTGGTGCTCCATCTGGTGGCTGAGCTGGGGGATCGCATGCAACCTTGGCTGGTAACTCGAGGCTGATGGAGCTGGTTGGTTGCTCAAGTGTTGACCACTTCACCGACTTCTCAGGCAGAACATCTCCCCACAGTCGGCAGTGCATAGTTCTGAGCGATTTTACTCGTTTGTCCCCATGTCCGTTTATCCACATCTACGATCATTCATGTGTCACTTTATTCCATGTATCCCATTACCCCATGTCCCTTTATCTGTTTGCGAAACAATACAACTTTACATTAAAACAACATATTTCACATCACAGCGTCTTCTCGGTGGGTATAGCAAATGTGCTGATGCTCGCACCCTACTGGAACTCTCTACTCTAATCCCCTTCCCTGGTCTCTCCGCATCGTCTCTTTGCTGGTGCTCGCTCCCCCCATGATACATTGCTATCCTTAGTTTTAAGACAGGCCAAGACGGGTGAAAATCTCGGGCCTTGGGAGCTTGATTGATTGGCAGAATTTCACTGGTTCCGCCCCATGCCCGGAGATCAGGTGAGGGAAGCGATGATATAACAGGACTTGGAGCTAATTATGGGGAGATTGCTCAGATTGATAGCTGTCAGGTCCTTCCTGGTATATATCTCCTCCGGCACTCAGCTACTGTCACATGTTTCACAGACATGTTCATTCCAACACGCTATCAGTTTGTGCCAACAATTCTCTGGCTTAATTAATCATTCAATTTACACCCCGGGGTCAGGAGGGTGTGTGGTGTTACATTGTCAGAGACACCCCATCCTTACATGAGATATTAAACCCAAGGCCGACTGACATTGAAACCCCCATTGAGTGAGAAGGAAAGTTCTATTCCTTCAGCTTACCGTACCTACTTTTTCTGCACCACATTCCTGTTTACCATTCAACTAACAATCAGGAGGAACCTGATTGTTAGTTGAATGGTGGATCGCTTTCCAGCTGTAAATATCCCTAAGAACAATTAATAATCTGATCACTCATTCCATGTCTGCTTGGGGGACGCTGCTGTGCAAAATTGGCTGCTGTATTTCACCCACAAATATACGGTCAATTCACTTTACAGAACATTCTGCAAAGTGCTTTGAGACGTCTAGAAGACGTGAAAAGAGCTATATCGATCGATCGATCATCAATCAATCAATCAAAATTACATTTATATAGCGCCTTTCACGTCGGGAGGACGTCCCAAGGCGCTGTACAGTCAGGTAGGGACCAGAGCAGTGGGGGGGGGGAGTGGTCGGGGTAGTGGGAAGGAGAGTAGGAAAATTGACTATATATTTGTGGATGAAACGCGGCAGCCAAATTGCGCACAGCAGCGTCCCCACAAACAGTCACGGAAGTGGGGTAAGGGGGGAAAGAGTGTAAGGCGAGGGGTCGGAGCAGGGGTAAGGGGAGCAGGAAAGCCGACTGTATATTTGTGGGCAAAACGTGGCAGCCAAATTGCTCACGAGTGCAATTCAAATGCGAGGATTATTATTAATTATATAACAACAACAAACAACAACAATAACAAAATTACATTTCACATCGGGAAGACGACCTATAAGACCCTACTCCGCATCCATAAAGGCAAGAATTATTATCGTCAAGGAACCTGTATAGGATGCAAGGATTATTCTAAGTATCTGAGCAGTAAAGGCGTTCAGGGAAGTGGAGGAAGAGAGGGAGGCAAGAGGGTGAGGAGGGGACAGGTGGGGAGTGGGATGAATCGAAACAATGAGTCAACCGGAAAAGAGGCATGAGGCAGGAATGGCCTCTGGTAATTCGCTTCATTCCAAGAACGGTCGTGTCTTTCATTCCAATTGGCATCTCCACCCACATGCTGCATGTGGAAACCGCAGAATTTCAACTATTTTACTGCCTCACACAGCAACCTGCATGCACTGTGTCTGACCTGGGTGTGTGGACCGACAGCCGAGAGAAAGCTGTTCTCTTCACCTCACCTGTGTTACATGGCTGATACTGTGGAGAATTTCACTGGTTACTGTGGAGAGCATGGATCTCCTCCCATCCTCTCCCATCCCTCGATCACCTACCCCCCCCCCCACACCCCCACCCACCCTCACCACCACCACTGAGTGGGCGTGGGACAGGTGTACGGCAAAGTGGAGGTGAAGAGGTTAAGCAATCAGTGAAGTTGAGTAAACATTTGGCGAGTGATGGCAGCAGAGCGTGAAATAGCTGTGATTTCCCTGGAGGGTTGAGGACACACCCACAGTGCACCACAAGTTGATCAGGAGCTCGAGGCCCTGCCATTCTTGCCAAGACACAGACTCAAACATTCCCAGTGAAACACTCTGACTCTAACCCAAACCCACCCTCCCTGAGCTGTTAACCTGACTCAGCAGAACACACAATGTTCCATACGTTGTATGTTATATATATATATATGTCTCTTTATGTATGTTATATATATATATATATAGTACATATACGTTGACCATACAGCAGGTCTGTTCGCCCCATCATGGTGTTTGTCTGCACATGAGCAGCTCAGTCTAACCCCCTCCCCATCTCTGCTCACTTCTCCTATACACACACACACAGACACACACAAGCATGAGCATGGACACACATATGCACTCCCCTGGGCACCTCTGTCCCTTTTATACAAATCCGTTGGCCTCAGCCTCCACGCCGGGTTGGGACAGAGAATAACCGTGTGCCTCCCTCCCCACATAGCCCATAGCCTCTGCTTTAAGCCCGAAAGCGCCTCCTGGGATTGACAGGAAAGTGCAGTGACTGTGTGTTTTGTGGGTGGAAGCAACAGCCAATGTTGCACACAGCAATGCACCACAAACCATGAAGTGAGGGATTGATTACATTTGGGGGAGAGAGAAACTGCCTTCTCTTTACACACAATCTGGGTCATTAGCCTCCACCCGGGCAAAGGGCGTGATGTCAGCAGGTGTGATGTCACAGGTGCTGATGTCAATGGCACAGAGAGGTGATGTCACAGAGAGGTAATGTCACAGAGAGGTGATGTCATGGGGGTGCCATATGAAGGCAATGTGATGTCACGGAGTGGGGGGGTGATGTGGAGGAGGGGGTGATGTCACAGGCAGTGTGATATCACGGGCGGTCTGATGTCATGGGCAGTGTGATGTCACGGGTGGTGTGATGTCACGTGCGGTGTGATGTCACGTGCAGTGTGATGTCACGGGCAGTGTGATGTCACGTGCAGTCTGATGTCACAGGCGGTGTGATGTCACGGGTGGTGTGATGTCATGTGCGGTGTGATGTCACGTGCAGTGTGATGTCACAGGGAGTGTGATGTCACGGGCAGTGTGATGTCACGGGCAGTGTGATGCCACAGCTAATGTGATATCATGGGTGGTGTGATGTCACGTGCAGTATGATATCACGTGCAGTGTGATGTCACAGGGAGTGTGATGTCACGGATGGTTTTATGTCATAGACAGTGTGATGTCATGGGCAGTGTGATGGCACGGGCGGTGTGATGTCACGAGCAGTGTGATATCACGGGCGGTGTGATGTCATGGGCGGTGTGATGTCACGGGCGGTGTGATGTCACGGGCGGTCTGATGCCATGGGTGGTGTGATGTCACGGGCGGTGTGATGTCACGGGCGGTCTGATGTCACGGGCGGTGTGATGTCACGAGCAGTGTGATGGCACGGGGGTATAATGTAACCAGGTCAGTCTGGCTGTAGAGATTGATATTCTCTTAGGGAGGTTCACATTGGGAGGATATCCCAAGGTTTGGCACCCGAGCTGGGGTTGGGAGCGAGGTGTGGTTGAGGGACAAATGGAAGTGACGCAGGCAAAGAGGAAAGTCTTGATGGGGCGGACCTTGAAGGAGGCAAAGGAAGGAGTGAGCCTTAGGGATTAGAAGGGTATGACCCATATCATAGATTTGAGCTCACAAACCTCCGTGCAGCTATCTCAGGCATGCTGCGTGTCTTAGCTCTCTGTGCCAACATGGCTGGCTGAGCCTTCAGTTCCTGTGTGCTAACCTCCGTCTCACCCCCTCTCTCTTTGTCTTCAAGTCCAAATAAAATCGTACCGCTTGTTAGTCAATTGGCGGATAGCTTTTCCACTGGTAATAATCTCTCTACAATAATAATAATAATAATAATAATAATAATTTGATGCCTCAATCCACTACTGTTTCTGGGACACTGCTGTGTTTATTGCCATCAACCCACTCCTTGCTTTGTACATGTACATGTACAGCTCTCAGAGACAGACATTACCCTTTGTGATGGGCGCCGTCGTTGTTGGTGGTGTCTGGTTTGGACACTCTTGAAGGCACGGTGACATGTCAGACAAGCCAGCTGGCAAAGAAATCCTCAGTATTCATACCTGCTGATGAGGTTGGCGGAGGAGCGAAACTCTGGCATTAGGACCCAGAAGAAATTGTCCAATCCTATTCTTGCCTGAGGTGAACAATGATTATCCAACTCCATTCAGAATCCCACACGCATGCTTGTTGCCAGCAAAGCACGAGCTCTTATAAACTGAGGAGTAGAGCAAAGCGCAGTGTTAATTTAACCCTTCGAGTCCCGAGTTTGGAAGAAAGCACACTTGCTTCACGGCAGCTTGATTCAGTCGCTCACGCCCAACCGTGTCCAGTGCTTTTTGTCTGTTGCTGACGTGAAAGGTCCCGCGGTGTATTAATGCCATGTGTCGTTGTTGAGTCTCCAAGGCAGAGCTGGGGGAGCGCTGCGTTGTCGGGCGCGCTGTCCTTCGGATGGAACGTTAAACCTCACTCCCCATCAGTTGGTGCTGTCGGGACACAACAACATTCAGAATTTGTTATTACAAAGAGTCCAGAGTTTCTTTCTCCTGGTGTACTGGCCGACAATCCCCCGGTTAAATCGCTCATTCATTTCATGGCTGTTTTGTGCAAAATTTCATGTAGCTTTGTGCAAAATTGATTGCCACGTTGTCTGTACACATCTCCCCCAAAAGATCTCCCCTTTGTACATCTCCTCCTCTAGCGCTGCGCTGGAGCGTCAACAACAACATCAAAATAAATTTGATGTAGTGCCTTTCAATAACAATAGTGTGGGTGAGAGTGAGGACGGCAGAGTTTTGGATGAGTTTAGTATTGTGAATAGTGGAGGAGGGAAGAGCGGTGAGGAGGTTATCAGATTAGTCCAGCCAAGAGGTGATGAACCTGTGGACAATGGTGGAGGAGGTGGAGGAAAGCGGTCCTGGTCAGTGACCGCACAGACAAGCTGACAGAACATCAGGGGACTGGGAGTTGCAGCTAGAGGAGTAGAGTTAAGTATCATCCACATACATGTTAACCCTATGTCTGCAGATGACATCACTGAGAGAGAGCATGTAGATGAGGAAGAGAAGGGGGCCAAGGATGGAGCCTTGAGGTACTCCACAGGTGACCGGTCAGACCCCAAAGGGGTCCAGGAGGATGAGGAGGCAGAGGGATCCCGAGCAATAGATAGAGAGGACATCATTTGTGGCTTTCACAAGCACTGTCTCTGGACTGTGGGCAGCGTGGAAGGCGGACTGGAGGGGTTTGAAAAGGGAGAGGTGCGTGAGGTGTGTGCGAAGTTGGTTGCCAACAACGCAATCCGGAACTTGTGAAAGGAAGGGCAGGATTAAGATAGGGCAGCAGTGGCCGAGGTTAGAGGGATCGAAGGTAGGTGGTGATGATGGCAGTTTTAAAGGGGAGTGGGACTGAACCTGCGAAGAGGGACTGGCTAATGGTGTTTGGCAGCAGCAGGCAGTAGAGTGGGAGCTGGGAGGAAGGAAGGGAGGGGTAAAGGAATATAAGATGGGGGTAGGAGCTGAGGGGTAGGAGGGTAAAGGAGACAGAATGCGGGGTGGGGTGTGATGAGGCTGCTAGGTGGATGTTGTCTAATTTGCAGGTAAGGAAGTCCATGATCTCTTCACGCTTCGCGTTAGACTTGATGATTGATGGTGCTCATGGAGGAAGTGGTGGGCGGTGGAGAATAATATTTTGGAATTATTTTTGGCCTCCAGAATGATCTTTGAGTAATACTCAGATTTTGCCTGTGAGAGGGAACGGCGGTAGCTGTGAAAATGCTCGAGCCACAGCTGATGGTGAACCATGAGGTTCATGGCTCTCATGGCTCTCACCTCCTCCACCTTCCCGGTCTCCCCCTAAAACTCCCCCTGAAACTCTCCGACCTTGGCATCAGGTTCGACCCCCAACTGTCCTTCCTCCCCCACATCCGGTACCTCACCAGCACTGCCTTCTTCCACCTCCGAAGGATCGCCCATCTCTGGCAATATCTCACCCCGAAAGCCGCTGAAATCCTGGTCCATGCCTTTGTCACCTCTCGGATGGACTATTCCAATGCCATCTTCGTCGGTCTCTCCTCCACCACAATCCATAAAATCTAACTCAACCAAAACTCTATCGCCCGCACTCACCCGCACCAAACTTCGCTCCCCCATTACCCCAGTCCTTGCCAGACTTCACTGGCTCCCTATCCCCAAGAGGATCGACTTCAAGATCCTCATCCTTGTTTTCAAATCCCTCCGCTTCTCTGCAGCCCCCTACCTCTCTGATCTCCTCTCTCCTCAAACCAGCTTCCGCTGCCTTCGCTCCACTGGGTCTGGCCTCCTCCATGTCCCCGAATCCTCCGCTCCACCCTCGGCGGCCGTGCCTTCAACCAATATGCTCCAAGGCTCTGGAATTCCCTTCCTCACTCCCTTCGCCTCACTCCCCTCTCTTCCCAGTTTCAGGTCCCAGCTGAAGACCTTTCTCTTCGACTGCGCCTTTGGTCACCTTTCTACCCCTGGTTCATTCCGGGATCCGTTACTGTGAAGCGCTCTGAGACACCGTTCGGCGTGGAGGGTACTATATAAATCAAAGTTGTTGTTGTTTTTGAGGTTGGTTTTCTGCCACCTGTACTTGAGCAGCCGGGTTGGGGATTTTAGGGAGCAGAGATGGCTGTTATACCAGGGGGAGCGAGTGGGTTGGAGACACGGAATTACAGGGGGAACGAGGGAATTGAAGGTGGTGGAGAGATGATCATGGAGCAGCTTGACGGCTGCATCAGGGACACTGTGTGCGGAAGGCTGGAGGGATAGGAGGTCTTAGGATGAGTGGGTGTCTTGGGGTGGGTGGGGGACGTTTTTTACATGGGCAGAAAGGAAGGGTGGAGGGCTTGATGGGGGGGAGAGGGTTGCCAGAGGAGAGTGAGATGAGGAAATGGTCTGAGATAGCCTTGTCCGAGATAGACAAACCGGAGATATCTAACCCATGGATATATCTAAGCCATATCTAAGCCAACAAGGTCTAGGGTGGCCACAGATATAGATCGGGGAATATATATGGAGGGTGATATTTAGGGTGGAACGGAGTGCACTGAAGTCAGAGGAAGTGGGGCAGGAGGAGATGAGATGAAGGTTGAAGTCTCCCATGATGAGCAGTGTTCAACGCCGAGGGCAGGCATGAGAAGAGACAGGGGATGTCTGTGAAAATGGAGCCAGGAGTTTTGAGAGGTGGCAGGGTGGAGGTGGGACAGTGCACAAGGAGTTTCCTTGTACCCTATGATGCCAATTTGTTCATCTAGGATCAGGTTGTACATGGCGACTGCTTTGCTTAAGAGGGAGCGGACGTTTTAGAGGGCAATGTGGGATTGGATGCTGAGGGGAGTTGTTTAGGGAAAGGGTTGCAGGTTGTGGGGGGGGAGAATGGCCATGGGGTTTGAGGTATGGGCTGGGGAGGAGAGTTATGAAGCATGTGGATGAGGAAAGGGTTTGCCTTATGGATGTGGGGAGAGTCCCACGTACTGCGTGCGTAATGGAGCAGTTGGTTGGCTGGCTTCTCTGGAACAACCAACAAATGGAGGAGGACACCCAGGCTAGAGCAGAGAGGGGCCTTGGACTAGTCCAGTTCAGGAGAATAGAGTACAAAAGTCAGGAAGTGCTGACTAACCTCTATAAAACTTTGGTTAGGCCTCAGCTGGAGTACTGTGTCCAATTCTGGTCATCACACGATAGAAAGGATGTTAAGGCATTGGAAAGGGTGCAAAGAGGGTTTACTAGAATGGTACCAGGATTGTGGGACTTCAGTTATGGGGAAAGGCTAGGATAGGCTAGGTTTATTCTCTTTGGAACAGAGAAGGTTGAGAGGAGACCTGATAGAGGTTTATAAAATCATGAGGGGATTCGACAGGGTGAATAAGGAAAAACTGTTTCCACCGATGGGCGAATCTGTGACTCGTGGTCACAGATTTAAAATAGTTTCAAAACAAAGCAGAGGGGAGCTGAGGAGACATGTTTTTACTCAGCGGGTTGTTCGAATCTGGAACATATTGCCTGAAAAGGTGGTGGAGGCCGATTCAATAACAGCTTTTAAAAGAGAATCTCCCTTTATTTAGGGAGAACAGGTCTGTTAGGTTATGGGGAGAGAGAGCTGGGCGGTGGGATTGAGTTGCTCTTTTCAAAGAGCCGGCACAGACTAGATGGACCGAATGGCCTCCTTTTGTGCCGTAAAATTCTATGATACTATGAGGAGAAGGCAAGTGGGGCGATAGGAGAGGAGAACGGAGATCGTATAAAGAGAGGTGGAGAGTAGAGTTTTGGGGGAGGTGGGGGTGGGTTGGGAACGGCGGCTCGGAGGGAAGTTTCACGCAAGGAGGAATTTCACGTTGCCCTGAATCTGTTTTCCTACAAAATATACAGTCTTTACACTTTTGCCCACAAACATACAGTCAAATTTACTTTACAGTGAATATTCTGTGAAGCGCTTTGAGACGTCTGGAAGATGTGAAAAGCGCCACATCAAATGCAAGGATTATTATTAATATTATTATTATTATTTTGCAGCGAGTGAAACATGAACAGCGCTGTGCCAAATGTAAGGAATAGTTTTATTGCTGCGTTATTATTTTCAGAGGAGATATTGTGTCGGCTAGAGCTGACAGCTGGGGGCAAGTTCTCGTCATTTCTCGGTTATTGTTTGAGGAAACAATCTTAATTACTAGGTGTTGCGAGTTGCAGGAAACTCCCCGCTCACCTATGTGTTGTTAGACAGACAGTATTTGCTGACATTTGTCAACTGCCTCCGCTGCTGAAATGCATTGTCCTTCACCCCCTCGCGTGTGTCTCGCTCCAGGGAGGTGGTGCATTTCTCACCCAATCTCTCACTTGCTCTGTTTCGGTGACACTATTGTGACAGGAGCTCAAATAAGTTCTGAATAAGTGTCTAACTTTCCTACCGCACCTGCGATGTCTCAAATGGTGGCTCGATACTTCGAGCCACCATTTGAGACATCGCAGGTGTAGACATCACTGTCGAGTGTAGTGACTGCATAACAACGACAGACAACAAAATTGCGTTTATAGAGCGCCTTTCATGGTCGGGTGAATGTCCCAAGAGCTGATTCCGAGCAGCAGCTTTGAGACTTCTTGAAGATTTGATAAGATGCTATATCAAATACAAGGATTATTATGATAGTGCTTTATCACATCCTCGAGACATCACGGGATATATTAATCATAAATAATAATCCCTGCATTTGATGTAGCGCTTTTCACATTTTATCGACGTCTCAAAGCGCTTCACAGAATATACTGTAAAGTGAATTGACTGTGTATATATTTGTGGGCGAATCGCGGCAGCCAATTGCACACAGCAGTGTCCCCCACAAACAGTAATGGATTGAAATGACCAATTTTATTATTGTGTTTTTTTTTGGAGGGATTATTATTAGGCGTGTGGGGGTAAGGAAACTTGCCGAAGGTTTCGCCCTGACTTGCCTGGATTTGAACACAGGTCTCCCCCCAGCTTGGTCTCCCCAGCTTGCAAGACACGTGCTCTAACCACTGAGTGTTTGCTCATGTGAACTATTAATACCAGCACTGACAAATTTGGTTGAATAACCTGTTTTCTTGCTCTATCAATCTATGACCTCCTCCACCATTCCTGGTCATCCCATTTCCAGCTGTCTAGTCCCCCAATGTATAAATAAATACTTCCTGGTTTCTGTCCTGAAATTACCTCTCACACCCCAAACCCTGTGTCTTCTTACCCCAGTGCCCTGGCGCATCAGAGAGCGTTGCTCTGTAAATGTTCTCTCAATCCTGTTTAACATTTCCTATAACCGTCTATTATGTCTCCTCTGAAACGTCTCCTCTCTAGACTGAGCTTATCTCATTGTTTCTCACAGCTCATCGGAGGGCCGAGAGAGGGAGAGAGAGTGTAGAGAGGGAAAGAGAGAGAGAGAGAGAGAGAGTGTGCGTGAGAGGGAGAGAGAGAGTAGAGAGGGAAAGAGAGAGAGAGAGAGTGTGCGTGAGAGGGGGAGAGAGAGAAAGTAGAGAGAGAAGGAGAGCGAATGAATGCGTGAGGGAGAGAGAGAGACTAGAGAGGGAAAAAAAAGAGAAACAGAGAGAGTGAATGTTTGCAGCTCAGGCAGCTACTATCCAGTATCTCTAATGACTACTTCCGCAGACATTGAGCACGTATAGCAAGATGTCACTAATAGCCATGAAGTGAACATAGGACACCAGAGAGAGAGAAACTCCCGTTCTCTTTCTCCCATATCGCAACGAGGTATTTCACGTCCACCTGAACAGCGGACGGACCGGGAGCTCGGTTTAATGTCTCACCCAAACACCCCCCCCCCAGCGCTGCACTGGAGAGTCAGGCCAGACTGTGAGCTCAGAGTCAACCTGCGGCTCAGACTCCGATCTCCTGACCTGGAGTTCCGGCTCGCTGTGAGTCAGGTAGACGTCGTTAGGCTGCCACGTGACTCACTGTCCACTCCGGAGGTTAGATCTCTATGTGTCAGTGACACACTTAACCACTAGATGACCTGTATCCGCCCTTCCCAAACACAGGTCGAAGGCGTGGCACGTTCCCTCGAGGTGCTGTGAGACATTTGTGGTTTTAGCTTTGTCTGCTCGAACGGCTGTGGCACGCTTTGCAGAGTCTCTCCCAGCAGACGGCACAAACAGGGCCAGAAATCACGGGCTGGAAACCCTGCCAAACTGCGTCGGGGGAGGCGCCATTGTTCAGACGAGGCACGAAATCAACGTCAGAGGCATTAAACTCCGCGCTTTGCAGTAAATCAGTCCCTTATGAAACCTTACGCAACTTTTCTTACAGTACATCCCTCTGTTTACGCAGCAGTAAGTGGGAACCTGTATGTTAGTCGATTGGCGGATCCGCTTCCTCCGTAATAGTGCTTCCAAAACACACAGTCACTCAATCCACGACTGTTGGTGGGAATACTGCTGCTTGCAATTGGCCACCGCATTTCATCACAAAATATAGTCACTGCGCTTTACAGTATATTCGAAGAAGCACTTTCGGACGACAATAACTTGCATTTATGCACGGGGTAGCGTCCCCAAATCGCTTGACTGGCAGAGAATAAAGCTACGTTTGGGGTGGGGAAGTGGGGAGGGGGGTGGGGGGGGAAGTAGGGAGGTGATCATTAACAAGGTTTAAAGAGGAAGGTGTTCAGGCGCGACACGGAAACGGGGAAGGAGGGGGTAAGGCAGAGAGATAGATGTAGAGAACATCGGTCTCAGTGAGTGATAAGGCACTCTATCAAACGCAGGGATTGGTATTATTAATATTGAGTCCCTTGAAACGCTTTGAGATGCCATCCCAGTGTGAGAAGGGCTGTATCAGGTGTAGGGATGATTGGTGTTTGTTGTGTAATGAGTCTCTGGCTGTGTGTGTGATAATGCTTGCCTCGCCACGGGTGACTGGTGTCTAAATTGGGCCCGGGTGAAAAGGCTGTCCCACAGAGTGTCAACTCCATCCAGACGTGTTGCTACAAATCTCCATAAGAAACTCACGCACGCTGACTGCTGATGTCTCACAGAGCGCAATCTCTCGGTATGGTTTCTATTTACATTTCCTTTCCGCAGTTTTCAGTGCAGAATCTGCCTGGTTATGGGTTCAAGTCCCCCCACCACCACCACCACCACCACCACCACGCACCCCCCCCCCCCCCCACCCATACACACCCACATCAATCCTGATCACGTCTTTGCGATGTCTCAAAGTGCTTCACACAATATACCGTTCAGTGAAGTGACTGCACATTTTGGGTGAAACTCGGCAGCACGTTGCACACAACAATGTCCCACAAACAACCATGGATTGAGTGGCCTATTTTATTTGGGGGACTGCTGGCCAGGACAGACACCGGAAGAGACTAACTCCCTTCTCTTTACAAATATTGCCTCTGGATCTTTAACGTCTACTTGAACAGGCAGACAGACGGGAGCTCAGGCTAAAGTCTCATCCGAATGCCAGCGCCTCTGACAATGTGTATTTTCTAGGTGAATCCCCAAATGCTTCACGGAATATACCGTCAATTCAATTAACTATTTATTTTGTGGGCAAAACACAGCAGCCAATTGTGCACAGCATTGTTCCAAAAACAGTTGTGAATTGAGTGACCAATATATAATATATAATCTATAACACTTAATGGTATTAATACTGTGTTATAATTTTTTTGAAGGAATAAATGCTGAACAAGTTAACCAAATTTATACAGACATGCCATGCCATCCATTCTTTCTTTACAAAATTTAAAACAAAACTTTTAATTTAAAATATTTTTAAAAAATTATTAAGATTTGGGTTCGATTCCTGGCAAGGCGAAATGTTGGGCAAGTTTCCTTACTCCACACGCCTGATAGTATTCCTTCAAGAAAAAATAAGAATAAATTGGTCACTTCAATCCACCTGTTTGTGGGGACGCTGCTGTGTGCAATTGGCTGCCGCGTTTTGCCCACAAATGTTCAGTCAATTCACTTTACAGTATATTCTGTGAAGCGCTTTGAGACGTCTATATCACATGCAAAGATTATTATTATTTTCAAACCTGGTAGTTTGTGAGCGCACGGTTAATTATGAAAACAATTCCACTCCAGTGCCTGTCATGTCATTAAAATCTTCAAACTAACATTTGTTTGGTTTTTTTCACCTCCAAAAAATATCAACAACAACAACAACAACAACAACAACAAAACGACACTTGTATAGTGCCTTTCACGTCAGGAGGACGTCACAAGGCACTGGTGGACAGTCAATTGTTTCAGACCTGAGCTGGGGACAGAGAGGGTGGAGGGAAAGGGAAGGATTTGGGGTGGCCAATGGGACGGCTGAAGAGGGGGGTCTCGAGGCGGGACTTGAAGGAGACCAGGGAGGGGGCGAGGTGGAGGGACTGCGGGATGGAGTTCCAGAGGTCGGGGATAGAGTGGCTTAAGGATCGCCCATCAATGGTGGAGCGGGTGGGTCAGGAGATATGGAGCAAACCGGAGCCTGTTGAGAAGAGGGGGCGGGCGGGTTGGTAGGGGGCTAGAAGATCGTGGATGTAGGATGGGATAAAGCCATGAAGGGCTTTGAATGTGGGGACCAGGATCTTGAATTGCATCCTCTGCATGATGGGGAGTCAATGGAGTCGGGCGAGGATGGGGAAGATGGGGTCACGGAGCTCGGAGCCGGGGAGGACACGGCCCACAGAATTCTGGATTACCTGCAACCTGTGGAGGGAGGAATTGGGAAGGTCGACAAGCAGGGTGTTTGCATTGTCAAGTTGGGATGTAATGAAGGCGTGAACGAGGGGTGAGGTAATGGCAGAGTCGGGCAATGTTGCCGAGGTGAGGGAAGGCAGAGCGGGTCATGGCTTGGATGTGGGGGAGGAAAGACAGTTGAGGGTTGAACAAGACACCTAGGCTCCTGACTGACTTGTTGAGGTGGACAGTGCAACCATGAAGGTTGATGCTGCCAACGCCGGATGCATGAAGGCGCTGGCGTGAGCCAATCAGGAGGGCCTCGGTCTTGTTGACTTTCAACTGTAGAAAGTCAGCTCTCATCCAGGACTTGGACTCATCCAGGACAGGCAGTCTGTCAGGACAGCAGTAGTCCTGGAGTCGAGGGTAGAGACGGAAAGATTGGGGGGTAGTCGAGGGTGTGAGGATGTGCAGAGAGGAGCCGAGGGAGGCTGTGGGGAGGTCAAGCGGGGATAGGAGTCAGGCCTCGGACCCCACATCGGAATGTATCGCCGTTCAGATCGAAGACTGGGGCGGATATGATGATAAGTATCCACTCCACGGCTACCAATCGCCTGTGAGTCACTCTAGACAATCATACCCATTGTGGTACACAAACTAGAAAAATAAAGTGAACTATTCCTACAAAGCACACGGAGTGGAATCAACAGAGCCAGGCTGTGCTCGACTGTCAAACGTTTCAAGGGATTATTTCCCCCGGAAAGCAAGCCACCAATCGACAACCGGATTCCTCCTTAATCGAGGTAAACAGAGGCGTATGGAGTAAGGAAACTTGCCAATGGTTTACACCTTGCCCTGGAATTGAACCTGGGTTCTTTCACTTGCGAGTCAAATACTCTAAGCACTACACTAAAAGGACTCCATAAACTACATTGCATTGTTGAAGGCACCTGGGATGTTCAACCGAGCTGGGCTGCTTCAGGTGGATCCTGCAATTGGAAAAGGGAACAGAGTTTCTTCAAGGTGCACTCGGGTCATTCTGGGCAGCAGGAATGGGATTTAGAGTAGAGAGTGCCAGTGGTGGTGCGAGCAGTAGCACAAACACGAGGGGGAGAGTCTGAGCAGGGAATGGGGTTAGAGTAGAGAGCTCCAATGGGGGGGGAGTGAGCACCAGCACAGACACGGTTGGGAGAGTCTGTGAGGCTGTGTGTGAGTCACCAAGGACTGCCGGGTTGTGAAACAGGAGCTGGTCACCGAGAAGGGAAGCCCAAGGAGACAGGTGGCTTTGGGCCAATGGCGTGAGTTGGTGTTGGCAACGGCGTTCTTCTGAGAAAGAGCTGGGGAATGTTTGCGTGGGGAGCTTTATTGGGAGTCTCAAAATGTGGCTGTCGATGCACCCGCCTCTGGCTAATTACATGCTCTCAGTCTTTCATGTGAATTGAGAGCAGCTGAGCAAGGCTGGTGAGGGAGCGGGCAGGGTGACAGCAGGCCACAGGTATGCGAGTTATGAGGAAATCTTCAGGAAGCGAGGTTTGTTGTGTTTGGTAGGAATCTGGCTCAGGGTTGACCTTGCTGAGAAGTTCACCCAAAACCTGCCTGCGCTCAGGTGCGCTACGCCCAGGCTTAGCGAGGGCAGAGCACGGCATGCAGAGCTCCGTCCCTCACGTGGAGAGCCAGGGAAGATTGGTGCTTCCTTCCCTCGGAGCAGAGAGACAGACAGAGCATCCCACCCAGTGAGAGACAGGCTCCAGAGTAGCAAAGAACTTTGGTCATCAACTTACTTTAGAGTAAATTCTGTGAAGCGCTTTCAGATGCTTCTCAAAAGCTTGAGAAGGTGCTGCAGCAAATGCCAGGATTATTATTATTATTTACACAGCATCTTTCGTGACTGGAGTACTGGAGACTGGACAATACGATGTTTCACACCCGAGCTGGGGTGGGGGGTTGGGAACAGAGAGGGGGTGGAGGGCAGTGAGAGCCGGGGATCGGAGGGCGACCAAAGGAATGGTCAAACAAAGGAAGGCCTTGACTCTTGAAGGAAGCAGGGGAGGGGGCAAGATGTAGAGGTTCGAGGAAGGAGTCCCAGCGGGTGGAAGAGTAGAGGCTCAAGGCCCAACCACAGTAATGTAGCAGGCATGGTGGGGGCTGTACGGCAGGCCCGCAAAACGGAGGGAGAGAGGTCAGGTTAGTGAAGGAGGCTTCAGCCCACCAGCTTGCTCCACAGGTTTATTAGATCATGGAAGATCTTTTAATCCCTTCTCCCTGCCTTTTCCCCAGGCTCCTTAATCACTCTTAGCTGCCCTCATTTTGCGCAGCAAACAATTCAATCTATTCCGCCAACGAGGTGGAGGGGAACAAACCAGGAGGTGCACAATAACAATCCTTGCATTTGATCAAAGTACCTTGTCACATCAGCAAGTCGTCTCAGCGCGCTTCACAAGCTCTGCAGTCAAGTGGAGTGACTGTATTTTGAGGGCTGAAAAAAACAGCAGCCGGTTAAGCTTAGTCAATGTCATACAAAGTCTATTTTGTTGGGGTGGGGAGTGGTGGTGGTTGGGGGGTGTTAATCTGACGTCTCATCCGAATCACTCTCTAGGGACAATGCAATATCCCACCCCCCACCCCCCACCCACCCCCGCCAGCACTGCATTAGAGTGTCAGCTTAGATAATGTGATTCCAAGGCCCGTCATGGTGCTTGAACCTACGACCGTGTGAGTCACAGGCGAGAGCGCTACCTACCACTGAGCCAGGCCGATACAACGAACGAACAAACGAACGAGAAAGAGTGACTTGGAGGATTCAGGGCAGGTCTGGACCTATAGCCCTGGCTCGCTGGGGCTGGCTGTGTGAGTGACACACGGGGCCCGTGGCAGACGGGAGGGAACTTCCCCGTGTCTGAGCGACCGAGGAGGAGGCATTCCAACAGGGCTGAGTAACCGGGGGCCTTCCTGCAAGGCGTGGGCAGCTGAGGAATTGCCAGTTTGCCTGTGCAGCCTTAGTGTGTTCCACAACCCACCTAGAAGTGTCTGCACAGAACGAGACCCAACCCACCTCACAATCCTCAGTCACCGCACCGCCTACCAAATCCCACAGTGTTTTCCCAAGCTAACAGGCGCTGTGCCAAACACAAGGATTAAAACTGCTACAATGCTAATCCTTAAATTTGATACAGCACCTTTTCACGTCATCGAAATGTCTCAACGCACTTCGCGGGATTTGCTGTGAAGTGTAGCTACTCGAGTTTTACAGGTGAACGAACGCATCAGCAAATCACTCACAGAAGTATCTGACAAAACAGTTTGGATTGAGTAACCATTTTTTTGGGAAGGGATAATTACCTTCGGAAAGCGATCCTCCAATCGCCTAACAACCGGGGTTCCTATTTACTGCCAGGTAAACAGAGGCGTGTGGAGTGAGGCAACTTGCCTCAGGTTTCATCCCGCCTTCTTAGCTTGCCAACCACTACACCTCAGAATTCTACACTTATCATGTGCGTTCACGGGATTTGCTGAAAGTGTAACGGGCTTTGTAGGAAGATGTGGCAGCCAATTTGCTCACAGTGATATCCCATAAACCGCCATGGAGTCTGGGGGGAGAGGGGAGAGACCCTGGGATAGAGAACTGCCTCCCACCCCCCTGGAGAACCCTCCATCCCTTGTCAAATAGTGCTGCGGGATCTTTAACATCCACTCTCCCCGGCACCGCACTGGAGTGTCAGCCTAGACGACTGGATGGGGTTTCAAGTCCTGACATGTTAGCAACAACAACTAGTATGTGTATACCGTGCGACATTCAGTGTGTCCTGACACCGAGCTGGGAAGGGAGGGGAGGTGACTAAAGGCACATTCAATGAGGTTAAGTCTTCAGGTGTTGTTTGAAGATGGGCAAAAGAGGGCCCAAGAGAGGGATCAGAGAGTTTCAGAGTCTAAGGCTGTGGTGGTGAAGTAGACAACAACAACAACAACAAAACTGCCCTTATGATTGCAGTTACATAGGGACTTTCACGTCGGGAGGACGTCCCAAAGCGCTGAACAGTAGAGGGCTTGAGGGACATGCAGGAGGCCGGAGTTAGCAGAGGAGAGGCTGATAAAATCACCAGCTCACGTGGACTGAGCTGGCTGCCTTTTCTCAGCCTCTCCTCTGCTAACTCCGGCCTCCTGCATGTCCACTGTCATTGCCTTGCTGTTCAGCGTTCAGCCGCTACACCCGACGGACCACTCTCCCTCAATCCCTCCGCCTCGCCCCCCCCCACCCCCCTCTTCCCCATTGTCAGATCGTGCCCGAAGACCTTCCTCTACGATCCTGCCGACAGTCCCCTCCTCCTTCCCCACTGTCTCTCTGTCGGGCTCCGCCTGCGTCAGCACTCCGAAATGCTACCCAGCACGAACGGTGTGCTATAAATGCAAGTTGTTGTTGTTATCATGGAGTCCCGCAGTGTGGAGCTTGCCTCCCAAGTGAGAGGACCCAGGTTTGATTCCGGCCACGTTTCCTTGCTCCACCCTCCTGTTTGTCTTGCAGTAAGTTTGGAGCAGTGGGTGTTGGTAGATTGGCTGGATCACTTTCTGGGGGGGGTTAATAGTCCCTCGAAATAAGTCATTTGGCTCCCAATGTTGCTGGGTGAGGGGTGGGGGGATGTGGGGGGCGCTGGATGTGGAGCTCCTGTGGCTCAGTGATTAGAGCATTTGTCTTGCAAGCTGGGGAGACCAAGCTGGGGAGACCTGTGTTTGAATCCAGGCAGGTCAGGGCGAAACCTTGGGCAAGTTTCCTTACTCCACACGCCTAATAATAATCCCTCCAAAAAAACAACACAATAATAAAATTGGTAATTTCAATCCACGACTGTGTGTGTGGGACACTGCTGTTCGCAATTGGCTGCCGCGATTCGCCCACAAATATATATACAGTCAATTTACTTTACAGTACATTCTGTGAAGCGCTTTGGGACGTCGATAAGATGTGGAAAGCGCGATATCAAACGCAAGGATTATTATTATTATAAACGCAAATTGTTGCAAGTCGTTGAACGCGAGGCAAAAACCATGAGCAGAGGTCACAGATCGAGGAAGAAGTTAACTTCCTTTCACAAAGTCTAAAAAAAGAGTTCGCAACCAATGTTGTGAAGGAGCCTCAGAACTTGGCAAGGCTGCTCACAGACCCAGAGGCTGTTGCTGAAATGTGCTGCGGTGCTAACCACACGAGCTGACACCTCAGCCTCTCCGCGTCATGCGGAGGGCCTGCAGCGAGACTTGAACCAGAGCCTGAACCTTGGCAAGGCTCCCAGCAACTCTGCTTATACACAAACAGCCTCCATTTACACAGCGAGCACCCTGAGCGCACAGCCTGGCTCACTCACTCACTCACTCACTCACTTGTCTGATCTCTCTCTACCGTGTGTCGGGAAGTCACTGACTCAAACCTTCCCCCATCCCCCAAAGCACGCACAGTTACTACACTTTGTTGTAAGTGTTATTACTCGATGTGTGTCATTCTGGCTCAGTTGGTGCTGATCTCGGTTTGCGTTAGAAGGATGTGATTTCGTTCAAGCACTAACGTTGAGACTTCGGAGTCAGACAGTCCAGGCTGAAGGTTCAGCAGGGTCCTCGAGGGGGACTGGTTTATCAAAGGGGACGTCCTTCAAACGAGACATTAAACCAACTAGCGCCTTTTAGGTGAGACATTGTCATTCAGGATGCTGAGTGAGAAACTCCCTTCTCTCTTCCAACGGCATTCATCTGAACAGGGGCCGCTCTCAAGCACTCTGAGCCATTATGTTGCGTAAAGGGTACTATGTAAATACAAGGTCTTGGTGTGCACTGCTGACTGCACTGATGAAGCAATGAATGTGCAGTATACGCTACAATATACTCCATGGAAACAAGCGTGGAAACACATTGACTTGTTTACTGTGTCCTGTACTTGTTATGTGTTAGTCGTATAAAATCCGACGCATGCATACTTGTGTGTAAGTCGCAGAAAGCTTTGCCTACAACTCCTACACGGTGTCACTCACCTTCATTGTTCCGGACACGACTGACAGTCAACAGGGACTTGTTAAAGGCAAACCGTGTCTGCCAAACTTAATCGAGTGTTCTTTGACGAAATGACGGAGAGGATGGATGAAGGCAGTGCAGTTGAGGCAGAATACGTGGACGTTCAGAAGACATTCATTAAGGTGCCACACAGTGGACTTGTTAGCAAAATTGGAGCACATGGGAGCGAAGGAAACAGCGGCAGCACAGCCATGAAAGTGGCGAGGAGACAGAAAGCAGAGGGTAGTGTTAAGTGATTGTATTTCAGACCGGAGGGAAGTATAGAGCGCTGTCCTCCAGGTTCGGTATTAGGTTCATTGCTCTTTTTGAGATATGTGAATTTGCCTTGAACTTGGGTAAAAAGTTGCGGGTGACACAAAACTTAGGAACATAGTAAAGAGTTCTGTTAAACCTTTACACACCACTGATTAGGCCTCAGCTGGTGTATTGTGTCTATTTCTGGTCGCCACAGTATAGGAAAGGTATCAAGGCCTTGGAGAGTGTGCCAAGGAGATTTACCGGAATGGAACCAGGGATGAGGGACTTTAGTTACGTGGAGAGACGAAGGAAGCTTGGATTGTTCTTCTCCTTACAGCGGAGAAGGTTAAGGGGAGATTTAATAGGTGTTGAAAGAATAGATAGAGAGAAACTGTTTCCACTGGCAAGTGGGTTGGTAACCAGGGCACGTAGATTCAAGATAATTGGCAAAAAGAACCAGAGGGGAGACGGGGAGAATTAGTTTCACGCAGAGTTGTTACAGTCTGGAATGCACTGCCTGAAATGGTGGTGGAACGAGATTCAACAACAACTTTCAAAGGGGAATTAGATAGGTACATGAACAGGAAAAAATTACAGTGAGATGAGTAAAGAACGGGGGAGTGGGACTGATTGGGTAGACTTTCCAAAGAGCAAATGGGCCGAATGGCTTCTTCTGTGCTGTAATATTCTATGATTCTCTCTGAAAGGCGCTATCCAAATGCAATTTAGTTCTTTTTGTTTATTTTTGTGTGACAGATAAACTTAAGCGCGTTTTACTGTGCATCCAGAACCCACCCATGTGAAGGAACCAGACAGGATGGTAAAGTTTTGATAGGTCGCAGAGCAAGACCATGGAGGGCTTTAAAGGTGAGGACGAGAATCTTGAACTCTATCTTCTGGAGGATGAGGAGCCAATGGAGCCTGGAGGAAGATGGAGCGGGGCGGGTGGGGGTGGGGGGGTGGGTAGTGGTGGGGGTGAATGGGGGGGGGTGGGGGTTGAGGGGGAGATCGGCTTACAAAGTTCAGTGTGGGAGAGGAAACAAGAAGATATAGGACCTATCTTTTCTGAGCCTGTGTTGGTTGTCAATTAGATGATTTTGATATTGGGAATCTCCCATTTCCTTCCCAATGTCCTATTGTTTTCGAGATGTCCTCAGAGACTTGTCAGGTGCCCTGAGGATTGGAGGCCGGCTCAAGAAGGGGCAAAGGATAAGACAGGGAAGTCCAGGCTGGTAACTACTCTGACAACAGTTGAGGGTAAATGTTTGGAACCAATAATAAGGGACCAGGTTAATGATGACTTAGATAATCGTGACTTAAGCAGGGTTTGTGAAAGGCATATCATGTTTGATCACAATTTAATAATACTGTTTTCACTTGATATAGTAGTAATACTCCTTCCGTTTGATACAGCGTTCTTATTGTGTCTTCAAAATGTCTCAAAGTGCTTCATGAAATATACTGCAAAGTGAATTGACTGTACATTTTTGTGGGCAAAACGTGACAATGAATTGCGCACAGCACTGTCCCACAAAGAGTGATGGATTGAGTGACCAAATAATAATTGGACTGGATTAATACCCACACAAAGCAATCTGCTCATCGACTAACAACCGGGTTCCTACTTACTGTTTGGTAAACAGAGGTGCGTGGAGTAAGGAATCTTGCCTGAGCTTTCGGCCTGCCCGGGAATCAAACCAGTGTCCTCTCATTTTCAAAGCAAATGCTCTAACCTCTATGCTGCAGGCCTCCAAATTCATACTGTTCTTCCCTGACTATTTCTTCTTACTGAAAACATTTGGGGATTACATTTTTGCTGCTGTGTTGCCCATTTGCTCTGACCTCCTGTTCTGGTTGTCGCTTATCTCCTCTAATTGCTTTCTAACCTCCTCTTCACAGTCTTGTATTCATAAGAACATAAGAATTAGGAGCAGGAGTAGACCATTCGGCCCCTCGAGCCTGCTCCGCCATTCAATAAGATCATGGCTGATCTTCTCACCTAACTCTGATTACCTGCCCTGTCCCCATATCCCCATATCCCTCTATTTTTCAAAAATCTATCAGTCTCAGCCTTGAAAATGTTCAAGGACTGAGCATCTACAGCCTTCTGAGGTAGTGAATTCCATAAATTCACTACCCGCTGAGTGAAGAAATGTTTCCTCAACTCTAAAAAGCTGACCCTTAATTTTAAGACTGTGACCCCTGGTTATAGATTCTCCTACCAGGGGAAACAGTCCCTCAGTGCCTACTTTATCCAGCCCTTTAAGAATCTTATATGTTTCAATAAGATCCCCCCTAATTCTACTGTACTCTAGAGAATACAGCCCTAGTTTATTCAACCTATCCTCATAGGTCAGGCCCCTCATCCCAGGAACTAACCTAGTGAATCTACGCTAGGTAGATTCACATACTCCCCCTCGAAGGCAAGTGTGTCCTTTTTTAAATAAGGAGACCAAAACTGCACACAATACTCTAGGTGCGGTCTCACCAGAGCCCTATACAGTTGCAACAAGATTTCCCTACTCTTATACTCTAAACCTTTTGAAATGAACGCTAGCATGCCATTCGCCTTCTTAGTTACTTGCAAACTAAGTTTTTGGGACTGGTGTACAAGGACTCCCAAATCCCTTTAAACACTAACACTATCTAACTTCTCCCCCTCTAGAAAATAATCTATTCTTTTATTCTTGCTACCTAGGTGAATCCAAGCGAGAGACCTGGGTTCAATCAATCCAAGCGAGAGACCTGGGTTCTATCCCTGGCAGGGTGAAATGTTGGACAAGTTTCCTTACTCCACACACCTCTGTTTACCTAGCAGTAAGTAGGAACCCGGCTGTTAATCAATTAGCAGATCGCTTTTTTGAAGATAAATCCCTTCAAAGAAAATTAGCAACAATAATTTGGGCACTCAATCCACGACTGTTTATGGGACACTGCTGTGCACAATTGCCCCTTGTGTCTCACTCACAAATATACAGTCAATTAATTTTACATTTATATTCTGTAAAGCGCTTTAAGACATCTAGAAGATGAAAACAGTGCGATATCAAATGCAAGGAGTATTGTTATTTTTTGTCCTCTACTCGCTACAGAAGGTTCATTAGGGATGTCTGTCTATCCACAATTCATCTAAACCTTGAGTAACACCTACGTCTATCACCTCTGTCCTCACACCCCTAAGGCTTAGCTGCCAAAGTTGTACACGAGAGTTCGGGTGTGTGCTGGTGACGTATCCCAAGTTAAACGGAAGCTTTTTTTTGGGGGTGGGGGGGATCGGCTGGGCGTGTGACAAAAACAAAATCCTCTCACCTTAAGAGGCTTAAGAGTCTCCGAACCAAACTGAGAACTCCGTGTATCCCAGCCACACATGGAAATCCCAGAGATAGGTTGTTGGGAATGGAATGTGTGCTCTCTCTGCCTGTTTACCTAATTCCAAAGAGTTTTCGGTGCAGGTCGGCAAAAGCCACAGTTTGGGGGACCCCAGAGTTTCCAATGGGGTAACTGCTGAAGTCTAAACCAGCTAAACCCGCGGAGCCTGGCATCGAGAACACTGACCAGCAAGCTTCCCCGCTGTTTACAGTAATCAGCAATAATCCTTGCGTTTGATATCGCGCTTTTCACATCTTCTAAGACGTCCGAAAGAGCTTCGCACAATATAACCGTAAAGTGAATTGACCGTATACTTGTGGGCGAAACGTGGCAGCCAATTGCACACAGCAGCGTCCCACAGACAGTCGTGGATTGAAGTGACCAATTTATTATCTTTTTTAGGGATTATTATCGGGTGTGTGGAGTAAGGAACCTTGCCCACGATTTCGCCATACAGGGAATCGAACCCAGGTCTCTTGCTTGCGAGGCAAGTGCTCTAACTGCTTGTCCAGCTAGGACCACCCTACTCATTAAGGCTTTGGTTTGCAGGGTTAACAGGAGCTTGAGTGGGACGATTCCCTGCCCCCACCACTGTGACTGGTCTGTCCTTCCAGTTCCTGCAGTGCCCTGGAACACTGTGGACCTGCCTGGCTCAGGAACCGGACTAGAGACCGTCACAGAGTTGGGGCTCGATCATGTCATTCTATTGCCAGGCGCGTCACCTGGATTGCAGAGTAGATCAACAGCTTCCACTTCCTGAAGAATGCCTGGCAAGAGACTAACTCACCCGGGCAGTGAGGTCCAGGCTGGAAGTCTGATCCCGGAATGATATAGAAATATATTTTATAGTTGTATAACAGATCGCGCGAGTGAGGCACAATCATGTCGCGCGTATACGCTGTGACGCTGTGACACGCGTGGAATCAGTTTGCGCGCGGTCCCCGCTCTCAGTTTGTCCTTTCCTCGGTCTCACGGTTTCGCCCTCTCACTCACGAAAGAGTCGTTGGACAAACCACACTTGAAACATCGGGTCGTAAAATAAAAAGAATACTTTTACACTGAAAACAACAAATATTTACCAACACACGGAGGAGCCGCTTGACCACATACTACACAGCGGAAAGTCACAAATAATCCACATCAGGGCTTAAAGCCAGTTGCCACCCCCACCCACCCCCTCCCACCCTCCCTCCCATCCCCTCTCCCCCCATTAGACGCCACGCTGTCCAAACCCACCCGACACAGCGGGGAAATGGCGTCGCCTCAACATTAAAAGTGCTCAGTCAGCAAATCCATTGCAGACTGTGTATCAATAAGAGATGTGTCCACACACACACACTGACCCCCCCCCAATCCAGCCTTCACTCATTGTGTGGAGTACCAGACATCACACAACTTTCCTTCTGGATTATCTTTCCCTTCCACCCATCCTCCATCTCTCTCTCTCTCTCTCTCTCTCTCTCTCTCTCTCTTTCTTTCTTTCTTTCTTTCTTTCTTTCTTTCTTTCTTTCTTTCTTTCTTTCTTTCTTTCTTTCTTTCTTTCTTTCTTTCTTTCTTTCTTTCTTTCTTTCTTTCTTTCTTTCTTTCTTTCTTTCTTTCTTTCTTTCTTTCTTTCTTTCTCTCTCTCTCCCAAACTCCCTCCATCTTCCTCAATCCCTCTATCGCCCCTTCTCCATCTCTTCCTCCATCTCCCCCTCTCTCCTTCTCTCTCTCCCCCCTCCACATCCCTCTCTTTCTCTCTCTCTCTCACTACCTCCACCTTCCTTTCTCTCGTTTTCTCCCTCTCCCTCACTCCCCATCTGTCCCAACTCTCCTTTTCTCTCTTGCTAACTCACTCCTTCCATCTCCCACTCCTCTCTCTCTCCTTTGCTCTCTCTCCATCTCCTTCTCTCTATCCCCTTTCTCTCCTTCTTCGCCTTTCTCTGTACCCCTCTCGCTACCCCCACTCAATTTTTCTCTCACTGTTCCGGACGGACTTTCTTCAACTCAATGCTATTTTATTCCCCCTCTCTCCGTCTCCCTCTCTCTGTCTCCCCCACTCACCCCCATCATTCTCACCCCCACCTATATTGGTGGAGGGATCGCAGCAGACAGGTTATGTCTCTGGGAACCAGGGAAAAAAAGGATTTTCAACACAACCAATATTATCACATGATACACCTCTCTCTCTCTTTGTCAGTCTGTCTCACAGAAAGAAATAGAGACTGACAGAGACAGCGAGAGACAGACGGAGAGAGGGACAGAGAGACAGAGAGAGGGACAGAGAGACAGAGAGGTGGAGGGACAGAGAGAGTTAGACAGAAAGACCGACAGACAGAAAGAGATGAACAGAGAGAGAGAGACACAGACAGAGAGAAAGAGGTGGAGGGACAGAGAGAGAGAGATTTAGACAGAGAGAGAGACAGTCAGAGAGAGAGAGAACGAGACAGACAGACTGAGAGAGAGACTGAGCCCATATTCACTGTAGTTCGTGTTGTGTTTGTTGTTCCGAGGGAGTGAATGACCAGAAAGACAGTTGATTTTTTTTGCTTAAAAATAACGTTTCTGTCTCGGTTTTGAGTGCTGCCTCTCCATCCCTCCCTCCCTCTCGCTCCCTCCCCCACCTTTCTGTCCCTCTCCCTTTACTAATCTCCTCCGCTTTCTCTCTCTCTCTTTATCTCTCGCTCCTCTTTCCCTCATCTTTCTCTCTACCCCCCACTCAAACCCCCCCCTCCCTACCCCCCCCCCCCTCCCCCCCCCACCCACTCCACCGAACTCCCCCCCGCCCGCCTCACACGGTGGATCCCAGCAGGGGCTCGGAGCCGGGCGGCCGGATCTGGTTGTGGTTCGAGTCCAGGCCGCAGAAGCGAACCCGAAGCCCGTCGACGGGATGGACGACGGGGACGGTCTGCATGCGCGGCGGGGTGCGGGTGGCCAGCTGGAAGCGGCTGGAGACGGCCAACTCCACCCCGAGGACCTTCAGCACCAGCTTGGCCAGCTCCTTGCCCAGGCAGCCGCGCACCCCGCCCCCGAACGGGATGTAATTGAAACGTCCGCCCTTGTTCTCGTCGCGCTCCTCGCCGAAGCGGTCGGGGTCGAAGGCGGCCGCGTTCTGGAACACCCGGGCCGTGTCGTGGGTGTCTCGGATACTGTACAGCACGCTCCAACCCTTGGGAATCTGGCAGCCCTGCGAGGGAGCAAAACGTGGGGAGGGAGGGCGATTAGCCAAGCTGGTCCTCCGATCATAATAATGAATAATAATAATAATACTAATAATAATAATAATAATCCTCGCAATTGATATCATCACGTGGTGGGGGGTGGGGGGTGGGGGGGTGGTGGGTGGGGGGGTGGTGGGTGGGGGGGTGGTGGGTGGGTGGGTGGGTGGTGGGTGGGGGGGTGGTGGGTGGGGGGGTGGTGGGTGGGGGGGTGGTGGGTGGGGGGGTGGTGGGTGGGGGGGTGGTGGGTGGGGGGGTGGTGGGTGGGGGGGTGGGGGGAGGGATTATGCCATATATCCACCGATTGTTCCCACTGCCTGCCAGGTCAACAGGGAGGGGCGCGCGTGTGGAGAAAGGAAACTTGCCTCGGGTGTCGTCCCGCCTGGGATTTGAACCCGGACCCCCTCCGCTGGCGAGGCCAGAGCTCCGAGCACTGCACTACAGGATGCTGCACTACAGCACTTCATCATGGGTTTGTAGGGTTGGTGGACGGGGGTATGAGAGAGAGGGGTGGTGGGGGGCGCGGGGGGGGGGGGGAGATGGGGGGTTAGGGCAGTGGGACCGGGTCGGACAGATGGTCTGAACGGCCGCCTTCGGCCATTGGATTCTTGCGGCGCCAAGTGTAGTGACTGTGTATTTTGCGGGCTGAACGCGGCGGACAGTTTGCAGCGACAGAGTGACGGAGCCAGGCTCCTCCTCGCTTCATCTCCTTTAACCCTTTCCTGAGCCGGTCGGATGCAATGTCGCGTTGGTGGTTGGTGGTGGGGGTGGGGGAGGGAGGGAGGGAGGGAGGGAGGGAGGGTGGGAGGGAGGGAGGGTGGGAGGGAGGGAGGGAGGGAGGGAGGGAGGGAGGGAGGGAGGGAGGGAGGGAGGGAGGGAGGGAGGGAGGGAGGGAGGGAGGGAGGGAGGGTGGGGAGGGAGGTGGAGGGAGGGAGGGAGGGAGGGAGGTGGAGGGGCGGGGGTGGCTGGGGGACTCACGTCGAGTTCGAAGGTCTGCAGTGCTGACCTATAACCCCCGGACACAGGGGGTAGCAGACGCAACACTTCTTTAATGACACAGTCCAGGTACTTGAGACGGGCGATGGTGTCCATGCGGAGGGTCTCCTGACAGCGACAGCCTTCCTGGACTAGCCCCTGATGATTCAGCTCTTCGCGCAGTTTCTCTAGCACCCCAGGGTGCTGTAGCAGCTGCAACACCAGAGAGGTACAAGCGCTGGACGTGGTGGCGAAGGCAGCGAAAATCAGCTCCACTGTCGATTCCTGGTCACCGAGTGAGAGAAAAGTTAGTTTGCAGGTGCAGCAAGCAAGTAAGAAGACAAACGGCATGCTAGCGTTCATTTCAAAAGGTTTAGAGTACAAGAGTAGGGAAGTCTTGTTGCAACTGTATAGGGCTTTGGTGAGACTGCACCTAGAGTATTGTGTGCAGTTTTGGTCTCCTTATTTAATAAAGGACATACTTGCCTCAGAGTGGGTGCAGCGTAGATTCACTAGGTTAGTTCCTGGGATGAGGGGACTGCCCTATGAGGATAGGTTGAATAAACTAGGGCTGTATTCTCTAGAGTACAGAAGAATTAGGGGAGATCTTATTGAAACATATAAGATTCTTAAAGGGCTGGATAAAGTAGACACTGAGGGACTGTTTCCCCTGGTAGGAGAATCTAGGGGTCACAGTCTTAAAATTAAGAGTCAGCCTTTTAGAACAGAGTTGAGGAAACATTTCTTCACTCAGAGGGAAGTGAATTTATGGAATTCACTACCTCAGAAGGCTGTAGATGCTCAGTCCTTGAACATTTTCAAGGCTGAGACTGATAGATTTTTGAAAAATAGAGGGATTAGGGGATATGGGGACAGGGCGGGTAATCAGAGTTAGGTGAGAAGATCAGCCATGATCTTATTGAATGGCGGAGCAGGCTCAAGGGGCCAAATGGCCTACTCCTGCTCCTAATTCTTATGTTCTTATGAGTCGTGCGTCAAGTCACTGAGAGAGAGTGTCACAGCGAGAGAGAGGGAGAGAGAGAGAGTCATAGAGAGAGTGTCAGTCACCGAGAGAATCACACAGAGAGAGAGTCAGAG
This sequence comes from Hydrolagus colliei, assembly GCA_035084275.1. Lineage (NCBI taxonomy): Eukaryota > Metazoa > Chordata > Chondrichthyes > Chimaeriformes > Chimaeridae > Hydrolagus > Hydrolagus colliei. The sequence goes on along the minus strand of CM068742.1, from coordinate 6,401,610 downwards.
AGAAAGTCACAGAGAGCGTCACAGAGAGAGGCAAGGCAATTATCATGGAGAGAGAGTCAGCAAGAGTCACTGAGAGAGTCAGAGAGAACGAGTGCGTCAGTCTCTGAGAGTAATGGAGAGAATGTCAGTCACAGAGAGAGGCACAGAGAGTATGTCAGTCATCGAGGGAGTCATAGAGAGAGTGTGTGTCAATGAGAGAGAGTGTCACACAGAGAGAGAGAAAGAGCGTCATTCAATTAGTCACTGAGAGATAGAAAGAGTCACCGAGAGAGACAGAGAGTCATAGAGAGAGTTAACAACGACAACAACAAATTGCATTTCAGTGCCTTCCACATGGGGAGGATGTCCCAGAGTGCCGGGCAATCAAGGGGCAGGTTGGTCGAGTTTAAGCTGGCTCCTCTGCCCACCCTCCCATGTCTCTGCCGTCCTCTCCTCCAACACCAAATGCAAGGAGATGATGGATTTCCTCAAGCTAAAGTCATGGGGATATACTCTGCTTCCTCTAGACCCTCTGCTGCCAGCCCCTCCGCACCTCTTGTTCCCCTTCCACCCCCCCCCCCCCACCCCCCCCCCACCATCCCTCTCTCCACAGTTTTGCCCTCATCTCCACCTCTTTGTCACCTCCACCATTTCCAATATGAAACCCACCCCCTTGCTCCCTTGACCCCATCCCTATCGCTCTCCTCACCTCTCAGTTCCACCTCCTTGTGCCACCAGACTAACAGACCTTGTTAAGTTCTCCCCGTCCATTGGCACCATCCCCATCCCCCTAGAAACAGCCGTCATCATCCCTCCCTCCCTCCCCTCAAAGCACCTTCCTGAGACTCGTATCTGCTGAACAATTACCTCCCCATTTCAAACCTTCCCTTTCTTTCCAAGGTCATGGAACGAGTTGTTGCTTCCCAGCTTCGCTATTTCCTCTCGCAATGTTCCCTCCGCGAACCTCTCCACTCTGGGCTTTGTGCTGCTCATAGCCCTGGTCAGAGTGACAAATGACATTCTGTCCATCTGCAACCAGGGCTCTCCCTGTCTCCTCGTCCGCTTTCCATACTGTGGATCACTCTACCCTCCTCCATCGCCTCTCCTCTCACCTTCCCCTCAATGGTTCTGTTCTTGTCTGGCTCCAGTCCTACCATTCCCACCATCTGGCCACCAACGGCTTCTCCTCTAGCCCCCACACCGTCACTTGTGGAGTCCCTCAGAGCTCTGTCCTCGGTCCCCTCCTCTTCACTCTATACGTGCTTCCCCTGACTCGGTGATGTCATCCGCAAACATGCGGTCAATTTCCACATGTACACGGATGACACCCAACTCTATCTCGCCACCTCCACCTTCAACTCCAGGACATTTGATGCCTTGATTAATTGTCCTGTCTGGACATCAAGCCCCGGAGGAGAGCCAACTTCCTCAAGTTCAACGTTAGCAAGACAGAGGCTCTCCGGCTTGGCTCTCGGCAGTTCTCGCCCCACCATTGGCTGTAGGGCATCCAGCATCTCCGCCACCACACTCTGGAACTCTATCCCGCAATCCCTCTGCCTCACCCGTCTTGCCTCCTTCAAGTCCCACCTGTAGACCTTGCGCTTGGACCCTACCTTCGACCACCCTCCCATCCCAAACTCTCTGCCCTCCTCCTCTTCCAATTCCCAGCTCGGGTTCAAAGCCCCCGATTGTCCAATGCCCTTGGGACGGGAATTATTAGTTGCCTAAGGTTTCATTCTGCCCAGAAATCAACCAAGGTCCTCTGATTTATGAGGCGGGTGCTCTAACTACTGTGTCCTGGGCCTGCACTCACCTTTAGTTCCTGCATGCTGAGCTCCTTGCCATGCTCGCGGGCGCTCTCAATCAGGATGTCCAGGGCGTCTGAATACTCCTTGTCCTGCTCGCCCTGGAGCTTCTCGCTGATGGCTTTCTGCAGGTAGGTGTACAGATTGTCTCTCGCTCGCATTCCCTGTGGGCGGAAACCAGCGACAGCGATTAGCAACCACGCATTTCGCACTGCAGTACAGCGACATCGCAATATCACATCAGCGCGATGCGGTAACATCGCCGCTCAACGCCTCCGACGCAGCGACTCCAATAGCCATCACAATAGCGACATCCACAGCCGGCAGCGTCGCAGTCGCAACCCCAGGACTGCAATTGCAACGCCCCCCCCACCCCACCCACCCACCCCCCAAACCCCCCACCCCGAGCACCACATCGCAACAAGGCAATGCCTTCATAGCGCTTCACGAGCTACTGCTGCCAATTCCAATTACAACTTGCATTGGTGTGGAACAATTTTTCCAATGTGACACAATGCCTTTCACACTGAGAGTCCGCACTGGCGCCTGACCACGCGTGTCACCCAACCAACCACCCATTGCTTCTGACGTAGCTCCTTGTCTCACTGTCAAGGTGCAGCCAAATCCCCCAACACCATAAAGTTGTTCTCAAACAGTCACGGGGTAAGAGATTGAAGTAGTTTTTTTGGGGGGGTATTGTCGGCCGTGAACACCGAGGGAGAGAAATTCCCTCTTCTTTTCCAACAGCGCCTGCTGTATCTTTAACATCGAGCTGAGCAGAGCCCTTGGGACATCCTCCCACTGTCAAAGGCTCTAGACCGATGTCATTTTGTTGTTACCGTTGAACAGGCACAGAAAGGAGCCCAGTTCAACATCTCATCCAGAGCGCAGTGACTGGCGCTGAGGCATCCAGAAATTTGTTTGGTCAGCCGGGTGTCTCAAACGTGTGTGAAACCCATCACCGTCGCTTGTAAGAGTATCAAAAACAAACTGAGAATGCCATGTATCCCCACCCACACATGGAAATCCCACGGATAGATTGTTGGAATGGAATCATTCCAAAATCATTACACTGTACATATTATAATGATATTTAATAACCCATGTTGTACGGTAATAATAATCCTTGCGTTTGATAGAATGCCTTATCACACGTTTGAGATGTCTCAAGGCCCTTGGCAGGATATTGTTATGAGTTATCAGTTATTTTACATGAATCATTATCAACATTATTAACAAATATATGAATAGAATTATTATTATTGGTAGCGATATTACTATAAGTCTTCCTTTTTTATTACTAAGGAGGGATGGAAATTACTGTAAGCCTTCCTTATCAATAAGACATATTCATACTGATTTATTTATAAGTCTTATATAATTTATATATTATATATCTATATAGAAGTCTTCCTTTTATTATTGTATTGATCATGGTGATCAGAGACTCGGGACATCCTCCCGACGTGTGAGGCGCTCTACAAATATAATGTTGTTGTCGTCGCACGGCGTACCCTTCCTGTATCCGCTGAAGGGAAGGTTAAGTGGCAACGAGAAGAGATTGGCCACCAGCTGCTCGAAGTTGCTGGACAGGAGGCCGAGGTCCTCCTCGGAGACCCCGGAAGCCCAGGAGCACGCGCACGGCGATCCGGAACGTCAGCCTCTTCGCCTCCTGATAAACCACGATGGGCTCCTCGCTGCTGCTCCAATCCCGGATTCCGTCACGGATCACCTGCTGGATCTTCGGAAGGTAACTCTGCAACGCGTCGTGGCTGAACAGTTTGGCAAAGACCTGGGGAAAGAGAGGAAATGGGAGGAAATGGGAGGATATCGTGTGGCTCAGTGGTCAGAGCGCTTGTCTTGCAAGCTGGGGAGACCTGTGTTCCAATCCAGGCGGGTCAGGGCGAAACCTCGGGCGAGTTTCCTTATTCCACACACACGCCTAATAATAATCCCTCAAAAAAAAAGAAAAAAAAAACCACAATGATAAAATTGGTCATTTCAATCCACGACTGTGTGTGGGGGACGCCGCTGTGCGCAATTGGCTGCCGCGATTTCACCCACAAATATACACAGTCAATTCACTTTACAGTATATTCTGTAAAAGCCTTTGGGACGTCAACAAGATGTGGAAAGCGCTATATCAAAAGCAAGGATTATCATTATTATTATTATCATATCTCAAAGCGCTTCGCTGAATATAGTGTATATTTTGTGGGCGAAATAGTGTCCGGCGATATATCGATATATCGGTATTGTCGGTATAAAGCGAACTTTTCCGATTTACTTTGTTGCCGGCATTGCAAACCTCCTGGGCCTAGAGCACGGAACGCGCGCACACACCTCCGAATGCGCGCACACCTCCGAATGCGAGCGCATGTGCAGTACAAAACACCCCAGAGATATCGGAAAATTTCCATATCGACGGACCCTAGGGCGAAACGACATTCACTTCACGATAGATTATTGGAAAAATAATATAACAATCCGTGATAATAATCCTAGAATTTGACATATGATCACTGGGGCATCTCAAAGCGCTTCACTGAATATATTGTGGAATGTAGTGACCGCGTATTTTGCGGGTGGAACACAGCAGCGTCCCACAAACAGTCGCTAAATGAGCGACCGATTTGAACTGTGGACTGATGGCTGGGTCGCCCGGAGAGAGAAACTCCCTCGTCTTTTTCGATAGCGTCGCGGGATCTTTTAATGTCCAATTATACAGGGCGCAAAGCGAGACTGAGGTTTTAATGTCTCATTCGAAGGACAACACCTCCGACAACGCAGCTCTCTCTCTCTCTCTCCCCCCCTCCCCCCCCCCCCACCCATCACTGCACTGGAGCTTTAATAATAATAATAATAATCCTTGTATTTGATATGGCGCTTTTCACATCTTATCAACGTCTCAAAGCGCGTCACAGAATATACTGTAAAGTGAACTGAATGTATATATTTGTGGGCGAAATGCGGCAGCCAATTGCGCACAGCAGCGTCCCCCACAAACAGTCGTGGAATGAAAATGACCAATTTTTTTATTATTGTGGGGGTTTTTTGGGGTGGGAGGGATGCAGAGTGAGGAAACTTGCCCAAGGATTCTTGTCCTGACCTGCCTAGATTCGAACACATGGCTCACGCTTGTAAGGCGAGTGCTCTAACCACTGAGCTATACAGGGAGCCTGGACTGACTTGGGACTCGAACCCACGACCCTCTGCCCGCGAGAGGGAGAGCCTTAGCCAGGCTGATTAGAGGCTGGATAGTTTGGAGAGTGAGATGAGGAGTGAGGTGATTCTCTCTCTCTATGGGAAGAAATCCGGATAACAAAGTCTCTCCTTCACTGTGTACCGTTACTGCGCCCTCTGCTGGCGATGGCGTGGCACTACAAGCGTGTCATTTCCAAACGTCAACTTGACTTGGGAATCTGTCAGTGTGTGTGTGTGTGCGTGTGTGTGCATGTATGTGTGTAAAGGTGAGTGAGTGAGTGTGTGTTTAAGAGTGAGTAAGTGACTTGTGTGTGAGTCACTTGTGTGTGAGTGTGATTGCATCTCTCCTTCTCCCGACATGAAAGGCGCGACTATAATAATAATATAACACTAATCCTTGCATTCGACATCGCGCTTTTTACATCTTATCCACGTCCCAAAGCGCTTCACAGAATATACCGTAAAGTGAATTGACTGTATATATATTTGTGGGCGAAACGCGGCAGCCAATTGCGCACAGCAGCGTCCCCCACACAGTCGTGGGTTGAAATGACCAATTTTATTATTGTGTTTTTTTTTTGGAGGGATTATTATTAGGCGTGTGTGTGGAGTAAGGAAACTCGTCCAAGGTTTCACCCCTGACCTGCCTGGATTCGAACACAAGTCTCATACTTGCAAGGCGAGTGCTCTAACCACTGAGCTACAGGAGCTCCCATAAGTACTAATATAAGTATAAGTACTAATAAGTACTAGTATTACTAGGATAAGTACA
>CM068742.1:6394618-6395650 GCA_035084275.1 Hydrolagus colliei | reverse complement strand
TTCTCGGCATGAGCTCGACAGTCCCCCGACACCGGGACTCGAACCCGCGGCCGCTGATTCAAGAGGACGGAGTGTAAGTGAATGAGCCAAGGCTGGGAGCTGCCTGCTGCTGTTGTTGTCGTTGTTGTTGTTGTTGTTGTTAGTGTGTGACACAGGCCCGGGCACATTCTCTCTCTAAGGCGGACAGTCCCGCTTCATCTCCAGCCCTTCACCTGAGCTAACACTGACTGTGCAATCCCATTCCCTGGGATGCTGGTTCGGCTCTCGTTCGTTGGTCCGTCCGCTCGCTCGCAAGTGAGAGGACACGATACAGACACACCTCAGGCAACTTTCCTCTCTCCCCACCCCCCCCCCCCCCCCCCCACCCCCACCCACACAACACACACACTCGTCCGTTTACTGTCTGAGCAGTCACGAGCAACCCGTTATCAGTGTATTGCCGGATGGTTGTCGCAGGGGGTAGGAATTCCATGAAGGTGCTGCCGCGTTTCGCCCACGAAATAGACAGTCAATTCCTTTACTTGTGTGTGTGTGTCTCTCAGCCTGTTAGCTGTGACTGTGTTAATCGAGGGCCGAGTCTCAGCAGATGAAGGGAGTCAACAGGAGCATTCACTGTCCCCTGTCTCTCTCTGTCTGTGTGTGTGTGTCTGTATATCTCTGTCTGTGTGTGTCTGTATAGCTGTGTGTGTGTCTGTATATCTGTGTGTGTGTCTGTCTGTGTGTGTGTGTCTGTATATCTGTGTGTGTGTCTGTGTGTGTGTGTCTGTATAGCTGTGTGTGGTGTCTGCATATCTGTGTGTGTGTCTGTGTGTGTGTGTCTGTATAGCTGTGTGTGTGTCTGTGTGTGTGTGTCTGTATAGCTGTGTGTGTGTCTGTATATCTGTGTGTGTGTCTGTCTGTGTGTGTGTGTCTGTATATCTGTGTGTGTGTCTGTGTGTGTGTGTCTGTATAGCTGTGTGTGTGTCTGCATATCTGTGTGTGTGTCTGTGTGTGTGTCTGTATATCTGTGTGTGTGTCTGTGTGTGTCTGTAT
>CM068742.1:6062118-6389618 GCA_035084275.1 Hydrolagus colliei | reverse complement strand
ATTTTAATTAATTTAAAACATATAGTAAGTTATCACCTCATTTTAAAACGTGCTAAAATACACATTCTGCAGCAAGTAATCGGCGTTTTTTTTTTTGGGGGTGTTAAAATATAGGATGAAATACCCTTTTAATATAAAAACCCAATCATTATTTTTTAAAAAAACATTATTTTCAGTGCATTAAAATATACCACAATCCCAACAATCCCATTTTAATAATATAATATAATATAATCAATATAATATAATATAATAAATATCATAATAAAATATGAAATTCCTTTCAGTGTTAAGGCAGGTAATACAAGACTTCCACAGTAAAACATGGACAATAATTATATTTTAATAATATAATCTAATGATTGTATCATGTTAGAATAATGTTAGTTTTTACAAAAATAATTGTTAATATATTAGCGAATATTGATTTTCACGTCAAGCCTTCTTTTTTTGCGCATCTTGTATATGAGATGCTTCAAAGCTATACTGAACGCCAATAAATCTATTTTAAAATCTATTTCATATAGAGAACACACTATATTACAACTTGTTTCATACAAATAAAAAATCCTGTATTTGAAAACAATTTGAAAAATAGGCACTTACTGAGGACCATCAATGATTTAAATGATGATTTTAAAAAATAAAAATATCCATGTCATCTCAAGAACAAACGGTGCGTTTCGAAATCATTAAAAAAATATATACATTTAATAAAATCGCGCAAATATAGGTGTAAAAATCACATCTGTCGGGGGAGAGGAGGGGGATCGAACCCTGGACAGTTAAACACACATGAAAATGGGAACGTGAAACTTACTGAGACAAGTGTGAGGGTCCGTTCCGTTTTGGGGCAGGAAAGTCGATGAGGTCTGAGATCAGGGTTTACACTAACACACTAACACACACACACACACACACAGCCCCGGGGACAGACACACTGAAGGCGGCTCGGGTTTGTGGTTTATATGTTGAGGGGTTGTGTGTGTGGGGGGTTTTCCCTCCTACCTTGGTGACGTTTATCCCTCACATTTGTCCCTCTCACTGGCTTAAATTCACAGTATTTAAACACACTCACTCTCACTCACTCTCTCACACACACACAGCGACAATTAAACACAGAGTCACTCCCTGCTCTCAGTCGTGGACAGCGACAGAGAGAGACAGAGAGAGAGAGAGAGAGAGAGGCAAACAAGACAGACAAGGCGGACAGATAGATAGAGAGAGAGAGAGAGAGAGAGAGAGAGATAGAGAGATAGAGAGATAGAGAGATAGAGAGATAGAGAGATAGAGAGATAGAGAGATAGATAGATAGATAGATAGATAGATAGATAGATAGATAGATAGATAGATAGATAGATAGATAGATAGATAGATAGATAGATAGATAGATAGATAGATAGATAGATAGATAGATAGATAGATAGATAGATAGATAGATAGATAGATAGATAGATAGGATAGATTAGACAGACAGACAGACAGACAGACAGACAGACAGACAGACAGATAGACAGATAGATAGGATAGATTAGACAGACAGACAGACAGACAGACAGACAGACAGACAGACAGACAGACAGACAGACAGACAGACAGACAGACAGACAGACAGACAGACAGACAGACAGACAGACAGACAGACAGACAGACAGACAGACAGACAGACAGACAGACAGACAGACAGACAGACAGACAGACAGATAGATAGATAGATAGATAGATAGATAGATAGATAGATAGATAGATAGATAGATAGATAGATAGATAGATAGATAGATAGATAGATAGATAGATAGAAAGGTGGAGGGTGGGGGGGGGGGGGGGGGGGGACAGAGTTAGACAAAGAAAGAGACAGAGAGAGAGACACACACAGAGTGTCAAGAGAGAGTGAGACGAGAGGGACAGAGTGAGACAGAGAGAGAGAGAGAGAGGGAAAGATATACAGAGAGAGAAATTGAGAGACACAGAGAGAGAGAGATAGAGAGAGTGAGTGTGAGAGAGGAGGGCGATTCACTGACAGCCACACACACACACAGCAAGGGACAAGTTTTTGTGAATGTGGGATTGCAAATTCTCAGATCCAATCACTCAGACGCCTCTCACACGTTGCAAACAACATTTAAGAATAAAATGTTAATCGCATTCTTGTTATTCCCCCCCCACCACCCACCCACCCCCTGGGATTTATAATTTGTTGGACGGAAAATGACTTGTTCTACAGTATAACCCCACCCCCCAGCCTTACCACAATTGTCTAGACATCTCACAAGTCCTTTACAGAATTTCAAAGTGATTTAACTATATTTTGTGGGAGAAACGCGAAAGCCGATTGCGCTCAGCAGTGAGCCATAAATAGTTGTGGATTGAGTGTGTGTGTATATATATATTTTTTAGGGATTATTAACCCCTTTAAAATGATCAGCCAATCGACCAGCTTCCTACTCGCCGCTCGCTCGCTCGCTCGCTCAGGCGTGTGGGGTGAGGAAATATGCCCAAGCGTTCACCCTGTCCGGGAATCGAACCCGGGTCCTGTGGCTTGCTCTAACCACGATGTTACAACAGGACTCCATGTCGCCCCCACCCTCCCCTCCGTCCTGTTTTTTTAAGCCATCGTTCTCGCTGTACTCTTGTTGTCTCACACAGCCTGGCTCCATCGCTCACTCTCTTCCCCTCTTAAGTCAGAAGGTTGTGCGTGTGTGTGTGCGTGTGTGTGTGTGTGTGTGTGTGTGTGTGTGTGTGTGTGTGTGTGTGTGTGTGTGTGTGTGTGTGTGTGTGTGCGTGCGTGTGTGTGTGTGTGTGTGTGTGTGTGTGTGTGTGTGTGTGTGAACCGGCAGCCCAGGCTGTCACTCCGGCACAGAGCTCGGGCAGCGACGATCGTCCCCCACGCCTCAAACCGCGCAGCGGACATTGTTAAGGATCCCGAAGGCGCTGTCGGAAAAGAGAAGGGAGTCTCTCTCTCCCAGTGTCCTGGCCAACATTCCCCCAAATACAATGACTCGCTTACACACACACACACACACACACATATCTTGCTCTCTCTCTTTCTGTTGGATGCTCTCGCTCTCTTTCACTCTCTCCTTTTTGCTCTCTCACCCTCTCTCTCTCTCTCTCTGAGGCGCTGTCTCTTATTCTCTTTTTGAGTTCTCTCTGTTTCTCTATCCGTGCAATGCTCTCTTTCTCTATTACTGGGGCTCACTCTCTTCCTCTGTCTCTGTCTCTCTGTCTCTGTCTCTGTGCGTAACGCTCTATTTCTTGCTTCTCTCGTCTGAGACCCTACCTCACAACACTCGGCCACTGTGTCATCATCGCAGGCTGCCAAACACCCCCCAACACTCATTCAGAACACCCAGAGACTTAACTATGCAAACTCCGTGCTTGTCAGTCTCCCCGACTCCTCCCTCCGGGTGATCTACAGATCACCTCGGACTCTGCAGCCCGTGTCCTCTCCCGCACTAGGCTCCGTGAATCTATCGCTCCCATCCTCACCCGACCATTGGCTCCCCATCTCACAGAGGAGAGACTCCCCCCTCCCCCCACCACCCACCACCACCTTCGCAACCACCTAGCCCCCTACCAACCTGCCCGCTCACTCCACCCAGCATGCTCTGGCTTGCTTCATGTCCCCTGCCTTGACACACAAACACTCTACCCCTCCCTTTGAAACCGCAGCCCTCAGTCCCTCCACCCTCACCCCTTCCCTCGCCTCCTTCGAGACCCGTCTCGAGACCCTCCGTGTTGACCATGCCTTCGATCAGCATCCGTCTCTCCCTGCCCTCCACCCTCCCTGATCCCAACCCACAGCTTGGTTGTGAACCACTGATTGTCCAACGCCCCCTCGACGTGAAAGGTGCTTAATAATAATAATAATAATCCTTGCCTTTGAGATAGCTCCTCATCGTTAGCGAGACAACTCAAAAGAGTTTCACAGAATATACAGTGGGTGGGGTTGCATTGTCGGAGGTGCTATCTCGGATGAGATATATTCATGCGGGCATTGAAGATCCTGTGATATTATTGGACAAGGGAAGGTATTCTATTGATCCTGGCCGACAATCTTTCATGGCTGTTTGTGGGATGCTGTGGCGTTGAAATTGGCTGCTTTGTTCACCTGCAATATTCGCGGTAACTACATTTGTACAGAAAACGCCAACAAAAGGGCCAAGAAAAACGTGAGAAAGTGCTGTAAGAAGGATTATTATAGGAACGCGAGTAGGCCATTCAGCCCGTCGAGCCTGTCCCACGGTTTAATCACACCACGGAGTCCAACAGTGTCGTGGCTAGCGTGTTCATTAGAACAACAACAACAACAACATCATATTTATATCATGCCTTTTACATCAGGAGGATGTCCCAAAGCGCTGGACAAGAAATGCCTCGCAAGGTGGAGACGTGGGTTAGATCCCTGGGCAAGGCGAAACCTTAGGCAAGTTTCTTTACTCCGCACATCTTTGTTTACCTAGCAGTAAATAGGATTCCTATCATCAGTCGATTTGTAGATCGCTTTTGGGTGGTAATAATCCCGTGGCATCTATTTAAAAAGAGAAGGAAGTTTCTCTCTCTCTCTCTCTCTCTCTCTATCCTGGCTTGCCATCTGCCAAACCCCAAAAATGGTCACCCATTCCATGGCTGTTTGTCGGACGCTGCTGTACACAAACTGGCTGCCGCATTTCACCCACAAAATACATAGTAACTACACTTTACCGTCTGTCCCACGAAGCTCTTTGAAACGTTTCGACGGTGTTATCCAACGCGAGGATTATTATTCCAATCTCAGGTCTAAACCTGGCTCACTGGGGAGCGCTCTCAACTCTGAGAGGTGGTGGTGGGGAGTCGCTGTCCTTCACAACGAGATCATTAAATGAGATCCTGTCTGTGCCCTGTTCCGGACAGGATCCCCAAAAGAGAGGGGAGCTTTTTTTCCCCTCCTGGTGTCCTGACCGACAACCTAGCGAATAAGATTCTCTCTCCCTCTGGGGTGCTGTAGGGGGGAGGTGGGAGCAGGGGAGGTGAATGGAGTTTGCTTGAGGCTGAACTGGATCCAAGGCGACATGTTCGGCAATGGAATGACAGAATCTAGCCCCCCCACCCCCACCTCCCCCCTCCGTGAGCCCAGCCTGGCTCATCGGCAGGTCTTGGAAGGGCAGACCAGTCACTGGGGGCAGGGAGACCTCCCACCCAGATCCTGTTAACACTGCAAACCAAAGACCTAACAGGTAGGGTGGTCCTTGCTGGACAAGCAATGGGAAAGCTTGTCAGAGAGAACTCTCAATGCCAAGTTATATGGTTTAGATGGTTAGACTCCCAGAAGTTAGATAAGCAGAATGCATCCCGTTATGGGAGAGAGAGTTTAACATTCCATTCCAGATATTTTCATGGGGGGGGAATGGTGGGAGGGGGAGAGGGGGGGTTCTCTCCCTGGGGGTGACCCTCTACCTCTCTCTTGGGGGGGCTTTCTCTCTTTGGGGATGTCTCTCTCTCTCTCTCTCTCTCTCTCCCTTGCTGCCGTTAGTTGGGTCACTTGATGTGGGGTTGACATCACCGGGGTGGGGTGGCAGGAACCAGGAACCATCACCACCATCTTCCCGCACACATTTCGAGCACAGGGCCCTTACCACGACTTGGAGGTGCAGAGCAAGAGAGAGAGAGAGAAAGAAGGTTGAGAGCGAGCGACAGATAGATGGATAGATAGAAAGAAAGAGGGAACACAAGAGAGGCAGAGTGAGTGAGACCAGTAAATCCCCAGATAGAGAGAGAGGGAGAGAGAGAGAGAGAGAGACAGTACCTGAAGAAAGCACTATCCTTTGTGTCTGGAATGGAATGCGTTGTCCCTCACCCCCCTTCTCTCCCCTTGGAGGGACACACTTTGCTTACCTGACTCCAGAGCGTATCAGGCGCAGGCCAGCAAGAGCCATGTGTCTCAGAGAGAGGGAGAGAGGGAGGAAAAAGAAACTGTCTCAAGAGAATGACAACACTCTCTACTAGAGAGAGAGAGAAAGGGAAACTGTGCGGAGGGTTGTGAGATTGTGGAACTCACTGCCTGAAATGGGCGGTTGAATCAAACAGTGCAAGATACCTTCAAGAAGAAGCTAGACCCTCGCATGAAGTAGAGGGGAATACAGAGGGTTGGATGGTGTAAGGAATGGGTGAAGACGTGTGTGAAGTATAAACACTTATTGGATTGAATGGGCTGTTTCTGTGCTGTGCAGTCTTTAAACATATGTAAAACCAGAGAGAGGGAGAGGACATTTTTTTTTTGGGGGGTGGTGGGGCGTGGGGGGGAGGTAACCGTGCGTCTGACACACTCAGAAACCCATCGCCATTCTCGAAGAGAAACCGAACCAAACTGAGCATTCCGCATATGGAGATTTCCCCATGTCTGGGATGGAATTGGAATGCTCCCCGTGAAAGGACGTTACCTACTTATCCAATTCCGGAGAGTCTTCGGTGCAGTTTGCCAACAGCCAAGGCTTGGAGACACCGGAGTTTAGCTGGGAATCTAACCAGATAAGACCACATGGCTCGCCATTGAGAACAAGATTGACGAAAACCTGACAAGATTTCCCGCTGCTTGTCCATCTAGGACCATCCCACTCCACATATTAGGGCTTTGCCTGGCAGTTAACAGGAACTGAGTGGGATGATTTCCTGTCCTCAGTCTTTCCCTCCGCGTTGTACCGTCTCTCTCTCTCTCTCTCTCTTTCCAATCCAAACAAGTGAGAAGGGGAAGGAAGGGAGGGTTGAAGTGCTAGTTCTTAATGTGGGATAATGAGGGCTGTCTCTCTCTCTCTCTGTGTGTGTGGGTGATTTTCTCTTCTCACTAGAGGGCGCTGTCTAACTCCCTTCGGGTGGTCTCACAGCGAAGTCTCACCGTCTCTCTTAAGTGGCTCTGCCCCCCTCATCCTCTCAAAGTTTCGCACTCTCTTTTTCTGGGGGAACAACAACAATAATAATAATAATAATAATAATAATACTCCTTGCATGTGATATGGCTCCTTATCGTTGAGACGTCTCATCTGGGACTTGAACTCAGTTCCTCTCGCTTGAGAGGCGAGCGCTCTAACCAGTATTCTACAGGGCTCCAGAATCTCACTCCCTCTTTAATTCTGTGTGTGTGTGTGTGTGTGTGTGCCCCTCCCTATTTCACAATCGCACGGTTTCACAAATTCCGTTTGAAACTGGTAGCTTTGTTTGTTTGTGTATCTGTCGGTCGGTCGGTTGGTTTTAAAGGTTCTTAGTGTTGTTATTATTATTTATTATTATACCGTTGTTTTGTTTGAACCGTTATATGGAAAACTCCATATGTCTCGCCCTTGTGGTGAGGCCCTGACATCAAATTCAAGAATTATTATAATAGAAAAATCAGAACTGCAAAACATCAACTCGTGCAAAATGAGGTTCTCATTTGCTAATTTCACCGTTGAATTTCCCTTTTGAACTTAGCGTCCAAAATTGCCTTCGTTCCATTGCTCTGTGTGATTATATGAATAATAATAATAATAGCAAATCCTGCCTTTAGTACACCTCCTTAATCACGTCATTGAGACGCCTCAAAGAGCCTCGCCGGGTATTTGTGGGAGAAACGTGGCAGCCAATTGCACACAGCAGCCTCCCACAAACAGAACGCGGATGGAGCGACCAAATGTATTTACCTCCCAAATCTCTGGCAAGGCCAGCATCGGACCAGCAATGGAGTGTGTGAATCAAGCCCCCCGCGCCCCCCCCTACCCCCCACTCACCCCCAACCCCAGCCTCTGTGACGGTCTCTAGTCCGGTTCCTGAGCCGGGCAGGTCCACGGTATTCCAGGGCACAGCCCAGCCTGGCTCATCGGCAGGACTTGGAAGGGCAGACCAGTCATTGGGGGCAGAGAATCTGCCCACTCAGCCTCTGTTCGCCATGGCAAGCTATGTGGTTGGAGTTGGTTCGACTCCAGCGGTCTCCCCAATGCACACTCTGAGGTCTCCCAGCCTTGGCTCTTGCCAGCCCGAGCCCAATATTTTCCGGGAATTAGTTGAGCAGGCTGCGCGCCTCCCTCCGGGTAGCGAGGGCAGATTCCATTCCAACAATTCTCTCTGGGAATTTCCAAGTGTACATTTCATGGAATTCTTAGTATGGTTTCGACACTCTTAAGCATGGGGGTGATGGGTTTCCACATGTGTCAGACAACCCCAGCCGATCCCGAACGTGTTATATCAGCGTGCAATGAAGGCGAGGCGCATGGCACTGCATTTAAAATCATTGAGCGCTTGTCTCTGCCCCAGGTCTCCTTCTCACGTCACCAAGTGAAGGTACTGTGATATGAAGCTGGAGCTCCTGTGGCTCAGTGATTAGAGCACCTGTGTTCGAAATCCAGGCAGGTCAGTCAGGGCGAAACCTTGGGCGAGTTTCCTTACTCCACGCAGCCACCTAATAATAATCCCTCCCCCCCAAAAAAAAAACGACACAATAATAAAATGGGTCGTTTCAATCCACGACTGTTTGTGGGGGACACTGCTGTGCGCAGTTGGCTGCCGCGTTTCGCCCACAAATATACAGTCAATTCTTAGTATACTTGGTGAAGCGCTTTGAGACGTCGATGAGACGTGAAAAGCACAATATCAAATGCGAGGGTTATTATTATTATAATAATATGATGGATGGGGTGTGTGGTAAACTCCTGATAATTTGAATTTGGCTTAACTTGTCTCTAACGTTTGGCAGTAACCCAGATGTTGTTCTCCTCGCCGTTGCTCTAATTCCACCGTCGAATTTTCCTTCTAAATTTGGTGTCCAGTTGTGTTTGCTTTCCGTCGCGCTCTGTAACTGTACAATCATAACCTGTGCGTTTGATGTCGCTCACTGTCAGGTCGTCGAGACGTCCCGAAGCGTTTCACAGGACATACTGTAAAGTGCAACGACGGGGTATTTGTGTGTGAAACGCGGCCGCCAACGACACACAGCGTCGTCCAACAAGCAGCCACTGATTGAGTGACCAAATTTATTGTATTCGTGCACACTCTTGAATCACAGCTCCGTGTCACCGGGCCCTTTTCCCTCGAGTGCTTAGTTAGTAGGAGTTTACTGCGTACACATTTCCAGAAAGCTTTTGCTAAGGAGCCACTCATGACAGTCTTTCGAGATGTCTCAAAGCGCTTCACAGGATATACTTCAACTGAATTGGCTGCATGTTGTTTGTGGGTGACGGCTCGTTAAAAAAAATGAGCTTCGCCTTATGTGGAGCTCCTGCAGCTCGGTGGTTAGAGGCACACTCACCTTACAAGCGTGGGACCTGTGTTCGAATCCAGGCAGGTCAGTCAGGGCGAAACCTTGGGCAAATTTCCTTACTCCACACGTCTAATAATAATCCCTCCCAAAATTGCTGTGCGCAATTGGCTGCTGCGTTTCGCCCACAAATATAGTCCAATTCACTTTACAGTATATTCTGTGAAGCGCTTTGAGACGTCTAGAAGACGTGAAAAGCGCTTTATCAAATGCAAGGACTAGTATTATTATTATTATTAAACGTAGCAGTGTGGATAGGAGGTTGGTTGAAGGATAAGAAACAGAGGGTGCAAGTACAGGACTATTATTCGCATTGTAAGATACAGTAGTTTGTAAATGAGGAAACAACAGCAGGCAGGGAAATGGGACTGAACGATTACTCTGGCGGTAGTGACACAGACACGATGAGCTGAATGGTGATTCTCTGGGCTGTAAATTTTTCTCTAGGGATGCTCTCTCTCTCTGTCTCTCTCTCTCTCCTTGAGGGTGCTGTCTCTTTGCTCCCTCTCTCAACAACGAAAACACAACTTGGGATTTAAAGATAGCTTTCTCTCTCCCTCAAATAACAATAACTATCTTTGCGTTGGATATTGTGCGTTATCACCCCGTTCAGGGCGCAACAAAGCGCTTCACAGGATATGCTGTAAAGCGGAGTGACTGTGCATTATGTTGGGTGAAACACGGCAGCCAATTGCACAAACAGCCATAGAGTCCCATCGGTCGCCCCGAATCCCTCCCTTTCCCTCCACCCTCCGCGTCCCCGACCCCAGCTCGGGTCTGAAACAATGACTTCCTGATGTGAAAGGCACTATACAAGGGTAATTACCTCTGACAACACCCACCCACCCCACCCCCAGTACTGTACTGGAGTGTCAGCTTAGACTACTCTTTCTCTCTTCATTAACCCCTCTAGGTGGCGCTGTTTCCCTGTCTGTGTCAATTCCACTCACTGTCAGCACGATCTGATCAAATATACAGACGTGTGTGTGTGTGTGTGCATACGTACAGACTTTATCGACAGACTTGATACAACACCTTTCACGTCAGCCATCAAGCGGGCGACTGTCGGCCAGGACACAAGGAGAAATTCCCTTCTGTGTTCCTAAAAGCTTTACCTGTGCAGACTGTTGTTTGTACAGGGTTTAGTCTTGTCTGATGTCAACACTGGGCTTAATCTCATCTGAGATTAGCTATCGTCCTTACATTTGGTACAACACCTTTCATACCGGAAGGATATCCCAAAGCGTTCCTGGGATATGTTGTAATATCTGGGATGTGACGGTGTGTTTTGTTGGCGGACCTTTGTGAAGCAGATTCGACCTTTTCATGTGCTGTAGGTGTCTGTGCTTCACCCGTTAAAAACAGTCACGATGTCCTCACTTTCCAAGGCCATTCACGGCCTTGCCCCCCGCCTATCTCTCCGACCTGCTGTCTCCCTATCAGCCAGCCCCTCCCCTCTGTTCAGCGGGCTCTAGACTGCTCCATGGTCCCCACGCCCCAACCGCCCTCTCTGCTCCCACACTGTGGAACTCCATCCCGCAATCCCTTCCCCTCGCTTCCTCCCTTTCCTCCTTCAAGGCCGGTCTCAAGACCTTCCCCTTTGACCGGGCCTTCTGCCCCCCTCCTAACTGTGCCCCGTCTCCTACTCTCCTTCCCCCTACACCGACCCCACCCCCTGCTCGGGTCCTCCCGACACGAAAGGCGCTCAATAAATATAATTTTGGTGTTGTTGTTGTTGTTGTAGTAAGTGACGACGAGAGCTTTCGCCGTGTGATTTGGCGCCTGTACCAATTACAAAGATTTATTATTATTAATACTTTATTTTAAATGCTTTATGTAATGAAAATTCCTCCAGCTGACGTCAATAAGATGGAAACCATACTCCTCGGCACTCATCAATGTCTTCTCTCCTGCAGCTCTGACTTCCTCAACTTCCCTGGTCTATCCCGAAAACTTACTGAACCTGTCCAGGAACGCTTTTCTCCACCTTCATCACGTTGCCCGTCTCCAACCCTACCTCACACCCAACACAGCTGAGATCCTCGTCCACGCTTCCATCAGTGCCTGCCTCGACTATTCCAATGCCCTCCTTCCTACCTCCCCTATCCAAAATATCCAATAACTCAGAACTCCACCATCTGTGTTCTCAACTGCACTAAACTCTGTACCAGCATCAACAAAAACAACAACACAATTACATTCACGTCGGGAGGATGTTCCAAGGCGCTGAAAAATCAAGTCGGGACCCGAGTGGGGGTGGGTGGGTTGGGGGCGGGGGGGGGGGTCAGAGCAGGGGGAAGGGGAAGGAGAGTAGGGGATGGGCAAGGGTTAGGAGGGGGAGCAGAAGGCACAGTCGAAGAGGAAGGTCACACCAGTTCCCACCAGGCTCCACTGGCTTCCTATGACAGAACGGATCAAATTTCAGGGATCAATTTCTCACTTGTCTACGAATCCCTTCATACCCTCGCACCTCCCTACCTCTCCGACCTGATTACTCCCACTCAGCTGGCCTCCAACCTCCTGCTTGTCTCTCGTGCGCTCTGCTCCTCCGTGTGTTTGTGTGTGTGTGTGTGTGAGAGAAGGTAGTGCATGTTAGGGTTACCGTATTTTGCAAATCAAATCTGGGGACAGGTATAAAACAGATCGATCCGACCACAATTGATGATTTTGCCAGTTATTGGAGAAGTTTGTGGGGTCCTGTAGCTCAGTGGTTAGAGCACTCGCCTTCCAAGCGAGAGACTTGGGTTCGATTCCAGGCAGGGCGAAACCTCGGGCAAGTTTCCTTACTCCACACGCTTGATAATAATCCCTGTACATTAGATTGGTCATTTCAATCGACAACTGTTTGTGGGACACTGCTGTGCGCAATTGGCTGCCGTGTTTTGCCCCCCAAAATATACAGGGAATTCCCTTTACAGTACATTCTGTGAAGTGCTTTGAGACATCCAGATGTGAGGTGGGTAGTTTGGGACTTGTACGAGTATTGTTTGCGGATGTGCGTGGGCCGCATCTGTGTGTTTCGTCACCTTGGGACATCCTCCCGACATGAAACGAGCTCTATAAATATAATTTGGTTGTTCACTGTTGTTGTTGTTGCATGGTGTGTGTGTGTGTGTGTGTGTGTGGAGGGGGGAGCGTATATTGAGTGTGTGGGGGGCATTGTTTCATGTGTGTAAACGAGGCGGAGTGTATGTGAGAGGGATACATGTATGTGTGTGTGTGTGTGAGTGAGTGGAGGAAGTTTATGTGTGTGCAGGGGGAGGTGGGGGATGGTGAGGGGGGGTCTCTGTGTAAACAAGCTCAGTAACAGCCCCTTTCCATCCTCCGCCGTTTCCCCGCCCCCCCCCCCCTCCCCCCCCCCCCACAACACCCTCCCGTGTTGAGGGAGTGGAGGGGTCGGCTGGTAGAGATTGGCAGATTGATCGCATTAAGGGCTTTCTGGTTCCTGGCTATTGGCACCAAAGACTCATTAGTGAGGACTGACCCAAATGTGCAGCCCTAGAGGATTAAAAGCTCTCCAGCCATCTAATACAGTGATGGAAAGGCTGAATGGCCTCTCCGTGCCCTGGGAATAACTGTTGCCCCCAAGGCTCCTCTCACTGCTTTTTATTCTCCATTACACACGCACACACGCACACGCACACACGCCTCTGTGTGGGTACAGAGTTAACAGCGTATGTGTCAGCCTGGCTCAGTAGGTGACGCTCTTGCCCTCACATCAGAAGCTTGCGGGTTCAAACCCCACGTCGGGGACTGGACTCACTTGGTCTAAACTAATGCTCGAGTGCAGCGCTGGGTGCTGCATTGTCGCAGGCGTCGTCCTTCAGATGAGATGTGAAACTGAGCTCCCGTCTGTGGGGCTTTGAGACCATGACCTGCTGACTCAGAACCGAGAGTGTTTGGCCTATATGAGCCTTGCGTAGGTGACCTGCTATCACCTTTGCCGACCTGCCAGTGACCTTGTGCTTAAACAACCGGTGTCTGTGAGCCTCGCTAATCTCTGGCGAATTCCAGGTAGATTAACGGCTCATTAGAGAGGTCGTCACCTAAATCCCAGCTCACTGAAGCCTAATTTACTCTTGTCCCTGTTTTTCGTGGTTGCTATGTACTTGGGCTTGCGTTTGCCACACCAACTGTGAGGTCTCCCAAATGCTGTACTCACTGGTCTGTGTAATAATAATAATCCTCGCATTTGGTATATAGTATTTATCACATCATCCAGACAAATCTCATAGCGCTTCACAGGATATGCCGTCAAGTTAATTGACTGCACATTTTCTGGGAGAAACGCAGCAGCCAATTGTGTGCAGCGGTGTTCCACAAACAGTTGTGATATGTTTTATAACATTTTTGGGAGGGATTATTACCCCCCTGGAAACCGTAACAACTGGGTTCCTATTTGCTGCGAGGTAAACTTACCCGAGGTTTCACCTCTGCCTGGGATTTGAACCCAGATTCTCTCGCGTGCGAGGAAAGTGCTTTAACCACTAAGCTATAGGATTTCACAGTAAGCAGCATCTCAGCCTGATCTCTTGCGCTCTGGCCTTTGGGTTAGAAAGTCATAGGTTCACATTGGGAGATTTTGAGCTCAGTAGACTGGTGCTCTAGGGCAGTGCTGGGTGACACTGAGACGCCAACCCAACCTCCTGCTAGGTGGGTGTCCCTGACACATGTGGAAACCCATGACTGTGCCTCAGTCTCCAAACCAAACTGAGAATGCCACATATCCCACCCACACGTGGAAATCCCAGAGATAGATCTCTCCCTCACTCTCTCCCTGGAGGGACACATCCTGTTTACATAATTCTGGAAGGTATTCAGTGCAGGTTGGCAAGAGTCAAGGCTTGGGGGAATCCAGAGTGTATGTTGGGTGTAACCGCTGGAGTCTAAGCAGCTAAAACTGCACAGCTTGCCATTGAGAACGCTGTGTGGCAATCTTTCCTGATGCTTGTCCAGCTAGGACCACCCTACCCATTAGCCTTACAGGATTAAAAAGAATCGAGTGGGAGGATTCTCTGTATCCCATGATTTGTCAGGTGCCTTCCGGTGTGGAGGATGCTGTATTAATCCAAGTTGTTGTTGTTGGTCTGCCCTTCCAAATCCTGCTGATGAGCCAGATTGGGCTGCGCTGTCATCAGCAGTGCCCTTGAGGACTGCAGACCCGTGGAGTGGGGGAAATAAACAGGTTGGACACAAAGTGATTTCTATGCTCGTACGAGGATCATGAAATCGATCCGTTCTGCCTGTGGAGCCTTCAAGTTCTCGGGTGATGGGGATGTAGAGTTCGGAAGGGGTGAAAGTCACAGGCTCCAGATTTTTGAATTAATTGGATGCAAACTCATTCCAAAAAAGGACGCAGTGTTTAAAAAAAAATCCATTGGTTAACAACAATTCTTAAAACAATTTACAATAATTAATACCTTCCAAAAGTGAATTGGACAGGCATTTAAATAAGGGAAAAAAATTGCAATGGTAAGGGGCAAGAGGAGGGGAGTGAGATTAATTGGAAGCTCTATCGAACAACTGGCACGGGCCCTGTGGGGGCAAATGGCTTCCTTCTGTACTATACAATCATATGATTGAATAAGAAGCCCCTATGTTCTGGGGTGCGGGGGGGTGGGGGGGGGGGGGGTTGGGAGGAAGACAAGATCTGTTCAAAAAGGGTTAATACATTTATTGTGTAAGTCAGTTATAGTTATACAATGACCCAAGCTCCAGGCAGCTTATTTTACATTAACACAGTGACCTAGCCGAACGCTAGGCTCCATTCCCAACGCCAACATTTCACCTCAGGCGACATTCAGCCTCAATATTAGAAAAGTAAACCCTGTGTTTGATGCAGTGCATTGTGCATCAGGAGGAAGTCACAAAGCGCTTCACAGGATCCACTGTAAAGGGCGTGTTTTCTGCATGTCTTTGTCTCATCCTCCTCCCTTGCCCATCTCAGAAAAATTGAGACAGGCCCTCCACACCTCCTTAGTGTCTTGCGACGTCCTCCCAGTGTGAAAGGCGCAATACAAATGTCAATTGTTGCGTATTGCAGATGAACGCAGAAGTCAACTTGTGCTCAACAATGCCCCACAAACAGCCATGAAGTGAGATAAAATATATTTCATCTGGTATATTGTTGGGCTGGACACTGGGAGAGAGAAACCGCCTTCTCTTTGAATAAAACCGTGGCGTTTCTAACATCTACCTGCACGGGGCACAGAGGGGACACTGTCATTCACAGGACAGTGCCTCTGGCTCAGTAGGTAGAAGGCTCACGGGGTGGGGGCGGATGGCGTTGTCAGAGGTTCCATCTGCCTGTTGAGGAGTACATTAAAAATCCCATAGCACTACAACAACAACAAATTACACTTATAGAGCGCCTTTCACGTCGGGAGGACGTCCCAAGGCGCTGCACAGGAGGCGTGTGACAGAAGGAAGTGTCTCTCTCCCGGTGTCCTGGCCAACAGTCCCTCACATAAAATAAGTCAACTTACTCCATGGCTGCTATTGAGACACTGCTGTGCGCAATATTCTGCTGAGTTCACCTCCAAACACAGACACTGCATTTGACAGTAAATCCTTTTGAGATGTCCTTCCAACCTGATAAGGTGCTATACCAAATGCAAGGATTATTATTAGTAGTAGTAAATGGCTGTCATGTTCGCTTACAAACAGTCCCAACACTTGCCAGTGAATCCGCGAAGCACTTTGTTGAAGCTGTAACTAAATGTGAAGGTTGTTGTAAAGCTGCTTTTCCCTGTGTTGGAAAGGAGGGAACAGAACTTCTGAAAGTTCAGGTCAAGATTGGCAGGATTTCCCCCCGTTGTGTGTTATTTTAAATGTGAATCCCAGTGAGGGTGAGAGATCGAGGCGGCCGGTCTCTGAACACATACCATTCATGTGCCATTGGCTCTTCCCTTTTTTTGCTACAAAATACTAGTTCATGGTATTCTCGGCTAGAATTCCGGAGGGATCGCCTTGGGAATTTTGGCCCAGAGTCCTCCTCACCCACCGGGAATGTCTTCATCCCCTTCTCTTCCTCACTTCCCTCCTCCAAGGTCTCACTCCACGCCGGGGCGGCTGAATCAACGTAGCCCAGTTACACCAATCGCACAGAAACCTGATCCTTCTGTCGGTGGTGGGGTGGGTCAGTGTGTGAGGAGGGGGTGGGGGAATCTCCATCTCTCCAAACCTCTTGCTGTACAACTGTTACTCCCCCTGAAGGGTTAAATCCCACTCGCACGTCCAGGGCTCTAGAGTTCAATTGTGTCTTGGAATCGACCCTGGAAACCAAGTTATCATACAGCATAACAGCTTTAATTGTAATTGTAAGGTTAATGTACATGTTATGGTGACCTTACTGATGTTCCCTCAGGCTCAGTCTCTCCTCCCAGTCAGTGCTAGGGCTCTGTGTCACTGACTGTCTCTGGACTGTCTTGAGACACTGTCCCTAAATGTCTAGCTTTTCCCCACGGTGTGAGAGCGATGGAGCAGTTGAACACATCTGAGCTTCCGAGTGATTTTAAACCTCGGTCTCAGGGTCCCGCGCGGTGAATGAATTGAGAGGCAACAGAACTCTGCTGGCCCAGTGATGTGATGTGAGAGTTAAACCTAATTTGTTTGTCAATTGTGTAGTTTTTTTTAATAAAAAAAGGACAAGTCTCCCTTTTAAAATCAGTTCTGACAATCCATCCTCCCCTCAACCGGGGTGATACATAGCAGCTTTAAGTAGCATTGCCCCCCACCACCCACCCCCACCACCGAGACTCATCGGTCGTCTCACCTCAGGGAATCATTGGACAGTCTTTAGTCTTTAGTGTTCTGTCCGCCAGTTATAAGAGGAACAGGACTGAGATGGATGTGAGGTGGCCCCCCCCACTCTCACTAAGGTGTTAGGGTGGAGAGAACGGGAGGTCGACGGTTAAAAACAATAACAATCATAATCCTTGTATTTAATATAGCGTCTTATCACGTCGTCGCGACGTCTCCACGCGCTTCACTGTAAAGTGGATTGACTGTGTATTTTATGGACAAAACGCAGTAGCCAATTGCGTACATCAGCGTCGCACAAACAGTCATAGATTGAGAAACCCAATGTTTTGGGAGGAATTATTACCCCCAGAATATGATCCTTCAATTGACTAACGACCGGGTTCCTACTCACTGATCGGTAAATATCTATACAGGCTTATGGAGTAGGGAAACTTGCCTAAGGTTACGCCGCCCCCCAGGAATCAAAACTAATGCGCGAAAGGACACCACAAATGTCCATGGTTTTGGGCGGTGGGAGGGGAATGAATAGCCAGGGTTAAGTGTGTTCCTGAATATTGCGAGAGACTGTAGCAGCCAAGAAAAACACACCTAACACTTTCATTTCAGTGCACCCGGGGAGCGGGGAGGTGGGGGGGCTGATGTGCATGGACAAGGGAAAAGGCCACTGTGGTCCATGTAGGCTGGGATTTCAAGATGGCTGCTCCACGGTTTGACCACCCCCCCTAACCTCTACCCACCCCATTCGCAGGAGAAAGCAATACTTAAAAAAGGGGGTGGGGAGGCATTCAGATACAAGTAGTGTTTTTCCACCCACCCTCCCATCCTCCCCTTTCAGTCCCTTATGTAGAGTCCATTGGCAGAGAGAGCAGCAATGGAGCCCAGGCCACCCTCGTCTGCCCACAGGGAGAGCACTCAAGGCCCGGAGGAGCGCATTTGTAAACAAATGTGATTGGAAGCGTTTCCGTCAGCACTTCTCACTGTGTCCCTTTGTCTCCATTTCTCATTGAGTAGGGCTCCCTGGCACTCAGGCAGCCCATCTCCTCCCCCCACCCTGTTAATGGCCAATACCCATTGGCCATTAACAGGGTGGGGGGAGGAGATGGAGGAGCGGGAGAGGAGGGGACGGAGTAGAGGAGGGGAGGGGTGTGGGGGTGGATGGTGGGTGGGGGGAGAGAAAGTGAGGAGGGTAAGAGGAGTAGCGTGGGAGAGGAGAGGGAGAGCAGAAGAGAGGTGGAGAAGAGGAGGAGGTTGGGGGAGAAGGTAATGGGGAGAGGAGGGGTGAGGGTACGTGAGGAGAGTCTGAAGCAAGACAAGAGGGGAGTGGGTTTATGAGAAGGGGGAGTGGAGGGGGGGTGCAAGGGGTTAGGAGAACGCGGGAGGGAGAGAGAGGGCAGTGCATGTGTGTGAAGAGGGGGGAGAGGGGCAGGTTGAGTGGGAGGGTGTGCACGGGAGGGGAGAGGCCACAAGCAGTTCATTGGGCCATGCTGTTGCTATTGATGAGGCTCCGTAGTTGCTTCGCTACAGTGTCGATCAGTTTCTGCTTGTCTCGCTCGTTCCTGCGGAACTGGGCAAAGACATTGTTCTTCCGGCTTGTGTCCTTCATCCTGCGGGAAGAGAGAAATGGTCAGAAGGGTCATCAACGCTCAAGGACGTACTCAAGACTCCGAACCCTTTACTGCATTGAAAGGGACTGGATACTTGAAAGAATGTAGAGCAAGAGTGGTGTAGGCAGAGCGCGGGGGAATGGGATTCGAGTAGAGAGCTTCAGCGGAGGAACCAAGCACTCGCACAGACACGATGGAAAGAGAGAGAGAGAGAGAGAGAGCACGGAATGGGATTAGAGGAGAGACTGTTTATCCTTGTGACTTCATGATGAATTTCCTCGGGGAAGGGAGGGGTTGTACTTACGCTCTAGATATCCTGGACACGCGGCAGGAATAAAAGAGAGAACATGGGTTAGAGTGCGGCTGGTTTAATACACTGCAGTGTTAGATACACAGTGTTATTATATACAGCCCTATGCTGTTGCAATGTTATTTGTAATAATTTACACACTTGGAACTGTACTATAGTGTGATATAGTGTTTTATACAGAATTGTGTATATACCTCACTGTACTGCAGTGTGATTTGCGGACCTGCACGATACCAGGGAGTATTAACAAGATACATTTGTATAGTGCCCTCTATGTTGGATTGCCAGGGCCCTGGACAACCTTAGGGGTTTTGGACCCGAGCTGGGCTCAGAAGGGTGAGGAGGGCAGCGGGGTGGGTGGGAGGGTGGCCAAAGGTATGGTCGAAGAGGAAGGTCTTTGGATGGAACATGAAGGAGGTGAGAGAGGGTGAGGCGGAGGGATTGTGGGACAAAGTTCAAGAGCGTGGGAACAGAGATGCCAAATGGGGGAGTGGGGAGTGTAGGGGACCTGAAGCTGGCCAGTGTGTGCTGAATGGAGGAATCAGGCAGGCTGATAATGGGGTAGTGAAGTTACGGAGAGGTAAGAGGGAGCAAGATGGCGGAGGGCCTTGTCCAGAGTTTTGCACTCGATTCTCTGAGGGATTGGCACACACACAAAGCCAGTGAAGCTGCGTAAGAATGGGGGTGATAGGTTCCCGGAGTCTGGTGGGTGGGGAAGAGGACATGAGTTCTGAATACTCTGCAGTTTGTAGAGGGAAGAGTTGGGAAATTCAGTGAACACACAGACCTACACGCACACACCCTCCCTGCTCACATAACCTGGGCGAGTGTTAGACGCAGGTTGGTGAGAGCCAAGGCTTAACGGATGTTGGGCGTAACTGCTGGGGTTTAACTAACTAATCGTGCAATGTCTGTCTGGCAAGCTTCCCATTGTATGCCCAGCTCGGACCGCCCTCCCTGTTAGGGCCTTGGCTCGCGAAGCTAACAGGAGCTGACTTACTTCTCGAGCAGGATAAGGGCAGTGGCTGGGTTCACACGCAGGTACTTGCAGGTCGGCTGCCCATAGTCAGCGAAGTAGGTGGACCAGTCCCACTTGATGAACAGATCGAGAAGCTGGGAACAAGAGAGATCAGAGTCAGAGGGTTGCGGGAATGAAACCGTATATCGGGGTCATAGCGCTGACGATAACTGACACAGAGCACATCACACTGGGTAGCTTCTCGGGGCGCTTCAGTCACACAGAGCCATGGCTGGGTCGCTAAACTAGTGTTCTGAAGATTATTTTGAGTGCTGGAGCTCGGAAAGAGGTGCAAGACCTATGGCGAAATGATGAGGACTTTATAATTAAATTAAATGTAACTGTGTGTGTGCTGGTGCTCGCTAGCCCACTGGAGCTCTCCATTGTAATCCCATTCCCTGCTCTCTCCCGCTACCCTTAATGATGTGCCCAGTGACCGCGGGCTGAGTTCACAGCCCGGACCGTGACACTGTAATCTCTGCCTCCCTCCTTGTGGGCGTTGTGTAATGAATAGATTTAGTGCCAAGAATTCCCCCCAGCCTAACAATACGCCGGCTTTTCTTCCTCCCTGTAAACAGGTTTTAGTTAAAAGATAAAAGTCACTTGCGTCTCAGGGCTCCCCAGAGTTCAGCCTGAGGTGACTGGCATCCAGCCAGACGCCTACATCAGCAAAATATTCCCTGACAAATAATGCTTGCCTTGGACGTCAGAACGACTTCCAGCACTTTACAGAACTGTCATCAAATCTTTACAGGCAAACACGGCAGCCATCTTGCACGTAGCAGGGTCCCGCATTCAGCCACAAGTGATTTATCTGGGTATTGTTGTCCAGGACACAGGCAGAGAGAAACCGCCTTCTCTTTTCCCATTAGCATTCCTGAATTCTTACTGTCCACCCGACAGGAACTCGGCTTTAATGTTTCATCCAAAGGACGGCACTTCCGGCAATGCAGCGCTCCCCCCAGCACTGCACTAGAGCATCAGCCTGGACTGTGAGCTCAATGTCCCTGATGTGGGGCTTGAACCACCCCAACCTCCTGACCCAGAGGTGATCAGAGCAAAGCTACTGACACTACACCAATCCTCCATTAACACAGACATGATCAGGAGAGAGCAGAGAATGGAATGGGATTAGGGTAGAGAGCTCCAGCAAGGGAGTGAGCACCAGCTCAGACAACAACAACAAAATTACTTTCATGGAGCGCCTTTCACGTCAGGAGGTCGTCCCAAGGCGCTGAATAGTCAGGTCGGGACCCGAGCAGGGGAGAGGGGAAGGGTAGGGGAGTGGGGCGGGAGAGTTAGGAGGGGAGGGAGAGACACGATAGAGGCAGTGAATGGGATTAGAGTAGAGAGCGCCAGCAATTTGTTCACTAATCCCTGGAATTTAACGATTTGGTGATCAGGCAGCGGGTGATATGTTCATACAGGAGTAATGAGTGGTTTGACCTGTGCGAACACTAAGCCGACCTGTCGGTGACCCCCTCGGAAGCTGTGAAGTGTCTTTACCTCGGGGTGACCTTCCCGCTATCTTGCTCTCTCTGTGTGTGTGTAATGTTACGTTGATTACACAGAGCTGCACACACACAAATCCACTCGCCTACTATTGCTTCCTGCTGTTGTGAAAGCAGCTAACTTTATGTTTCCCTTTCCCCGGCCGTGCCCTCCTGACTGTGGGAACGCATTCAGTGACACCTTCACCTCGGGGTCAGCGGGTTATTAGTTCAAGTCCTCAACTCCTCAAGTGGAGTCCTGAAGTTTAGAGATTACAGCGCTCGCAAGTGAGAGGACCAGGGTTCAATTCCTGGGCAGGGTGAAACCTTCGGCAAGTTTACTTACCCCCTCACGTCTCTGCTTGCCTATCTAATAATAATAATAAAATAATAATCCTTGCATTTGATAATAGTGCTATTCACATCTTCTAGACATCTCAAAGAGCTTCACAGAATACAGTGTAAAGTGAATTAACTAAATTTGTGGGGGAAACATGGCAGCTAATTGCGCACAAACAGTCATGGATGGAAGTGACCCAATTTTTTATGATTGGGTTTGTATCTTCACGGATTAATATCAGGCGTGTTGGAGTAACATTGCCCGTCCCCAGACTATGGCAACTCTTACCTTGTGGGCCTCCCTAACTCTTCCCTTTCAGAAGCCGCAGATCATCAAAAACTCTGCAGCTCGTGTCCTCTCCCACACCGGGGTAGGTAACCCCATCACCCCTACTCTCGCCTGGCTCCACTGGCTACCCATTAAAGGATCGAATTCAAGATCCCTCCATGACCTTGTCCAGTCCTACCTCTCTGACCCCTACCAACCTGTCCGCTCTCTCCATTCAGTAGGTTCCGGCCTGCTCCATGTCTCCTGCCCAACCCGCTTTACCATCGAAGGCTGGGCCTTTAGTGTCTCTGCCCCACACTCTGGATCTCCATCCCACAATCCCTTCGCCTTGCTTCCTACCTTGCCTCCTTCAAGACCAGTCTCAAGACCCTCCTCTTCGACCGGGCCTTCATGTCTCCTCCCCGCCCCTCCCCACTGACTGTTTAGTGCCTTGGAACATCCTCCTGACATGAAAGCTGCTTTACAAATGTAATTTTGTGGTTGTTTTTGTTGTAAGGAAACCTGCCCAAGGATTTGTTCTGCCAGGACTCAAACCTAGGTCTGTTGCTTGCAAGGAAAGTACTCTAACCTCACGCCTTGCTTCAGCGCCTTGGTATGTCCTCCAGACGTGAAAGGCGCTCTATAAATGTAATATTGTTGTTGTTTTGCTGTAACCACTGAGCTACAGGAATCCTAGTAGTAAGTAGAAACCCAATTATTAGTCAATTGACAGATTGCTTTTCAGGGGTTAATAATCCTTTAAAAAATATATATAATCTTGTCACTCAATCTATGATTGTTTGTGGGACACTGCTGTGCTCAATCACCTGCTACATTTTGTGCACAATATATAGTCACTCCATTTTACAATATACAGTATTCTTGTGAAGCGTTTTGAGACATCTCAAATACATCAGACATTGTATGAAATGCAAGGTTTATCATTATATTATAACTCAGGGATTCTGAGCTCACTGTCCAGGCTGATGCTCACGCGCTGATTGAAACGCTGCCCAGTGTAGCGTATTTGTGTTTAGGAACATAGGAATTGCTAGACAAAAAAAAAGACCCAGGTCCACCTATTCAACCTAATGGCAATGTTGATAAAAAAAACTTATTCCGTATGGATTAGTCTACCACAAACACAACAAATTTACATTTGTACAGTGCCTTTCACGTCTGGAAGACACCCCAAGGCGCCGGACAGACAGTATTTTGGACCCAAGCTGGGGAAGGGATCGGTGAGGGTGGAGGGAAGGAGTTTGATTAAAAGCAGGGTCGAAGAAGAGGTGGGTTTGGAGGCAGCAAGGGATGGGCCCAGGCGGAGGGACTGCGGGATGGAGTTCCAGAGGGTGGCGGCAGAGTAGCTGAAGGCTGACCTGGTTGGGGGACATGAAGCAGGAAGAGGCCAGAGCGGAGGGAACGGGCAGGTTGGCAGGCGGTTAGGAGTTTGCAGAGATAATAATAATAATAATAATAATCCTTGTATTTGATATAGCGCTTTTCACGTCTTCTAGTGCTTTGCAGAATATATAACTCCTCCTCTTCTCCAACAGAGCCACGGGATCTTTTAACATCCACCTCAATTGAATTAATGTTTAATGTGAGGTTTAACATCTCATCTGAAGGATGGCGTCTCCGACAATATGGCTCTCTCTCTCTCCCCAGTGCTGCGCTGGATTGTCAGCCAGGATTGTAAGCACAAGGTTTGCCTACGGATCAGTTACTCCACCTTCGCAGTAAAATCCCGTGAAGCACTTTGAGCTGGTCCCTATGAGGTGAAAGGCGCGATATTGATTCTTATCGATGAGTCAAAATGGTTTCAATGTTGAGATCAGGTAGATTATGAGTCAGCAGATGGCTTCACTAACCCCCACTCTCTGGAGAGGTCATTAGCTATGGATCGAGTGCTGGAGTCTCCCATGTGTGTGGAGAGAGAATGCCTCTCTTGCCCCCACTCAGTGATGTCCAGTGTTCCCCTCACCCAACCCCCACCGCCCATTCCAGCCTGGATGAAATTACAGCAGCTCTCAAGGCGGCAAGCAACGAATGGATTCAATGGTTCACAAACGGTGATTGTGGGAACTGCATTAAATTGGTGCCAATCAATTGTCGTCTACGAGACGTGTCAAAGTGCTTTCACAGGATTCTGGTGTTGCAGCGGTTAAAGTGAGAGGACCCAGGTTTGATTCCCGGGCAGGAAGAGATCTTAGGCAAGTTTCCGTACTCCGCACGCCTCCGTTTTCCCAGTAGTAAGTAGGAACTCGCTCGTTGGTTGTTTGGCAAATCGCTTTCCGAAGGTAATAATCCCTCAAATAAATAATAACAATTAAAAAAAAACTAACATTCGGTCAATTTTTTTTTACAGAATATACTGTGAAATGAACTGACTGTATTTTGTGGGTCAAATTGGTAGCCAATCGCGGACAGCAACGTCCCACAAACAGTCATGGATTGTGTGATCAAATTATTATTAGAGGATTATTATTCCCAGAAAGCAATCTACCAATTGACTGACAACCAGATTCCTACAGACTGCTAGGTATACACAGGTGTATGGAGTAAGGAAATTTGCCCACGGTTTTGCTCTGCCCTGCAACCAATCCCAGATCCTCTTAACCGGCAAAGTGAGTGCGCTAACCACTACATCGTGGGACACCCAGGAAATGCTGACCGGTAGGCATTTTTATATCCTCGCTCCCACTTGGTGTAACATAGGCTCCAAGGCCCATGGACCCAAAACCTGGGCCGCTATAATGGGGACTGCCTGTAGGGGGCCCGGGCGGGGGGGGGGGGGAAATCAGATCGTGTCTGGAGACAGGTGACCTGCTGACCCCGGTCACACTGAGCTCAGTCTGCAGGAAGCCATCCATCGTCTGACTGTGCACTTTACCAGGAAATAGGGCTCATAACAACCTGGCCGCTCACAAAACAACAGCCCAGGTCAACAAAGGCAGCAGTACAATGGGAACAGGAAGTCCGGAACCCTAGATACCGAGAGTGTGGGAAAAACGCCCAGCGTGGGGCTGGACACGGGAGGGAGAGCAAGCGAGCACTGATCAGGGAATGTTAAGAGGCCGGCCGTTCCCATTATAGACCTGCTGACACATAGCCTCTTGGCAATCGGAATAAGCACCCTCTCTCTCTCTCTCTGAGACACACCCTGCTCATCTCATTCCAGAGGGCAGGATGATAATAATAATCCTTGCATCTGATATCGCGCCTTATAACGAGATTGAGACGTTTCAAAGTGCTTCACAGAATATACCACCCAGCCAGAAGCTGGATCCAATTATTTGGTAGGACTAACTATAGTTTCTTCCTGAAAGCAGAGAAAAATATTCCTCTTCCTTCTACTTCGCTGTCCATTATTAATGTTTTAATTAATAATCCCTCAAAGAAATCGGTAATTTTTAATCCCCGACTGTGTGCTGGGACGCTGCCGCGTTTCGCCCACAAAATATACAGTCAATTCACTTTACAGTATATTCTGTCAAGCGCCTTGAGACGTCCTCCTGACGTGAAAGGCGCTCTGTGAGAATGTCATTTTGTTGTTGTCTGGAAGACGTGAAAAGCGCGATATCAAATGCCAGGATTATTGTTAGTATACATTACAGAGGATTGACGGCATTCGTGGGTGAAACACGGC
The DNA here is from genome assembly GCA_035084275.1 of Hydrolagus colliei. NCBI lineage: Eukaryota > Metazoa > Chordata > Chondrichthyes > Chimaeriformes > Chimaeridae > Hydrolagus > Hydrolagus colliei. The sequence continues at coordinate 6,363,914 of CM068742.1, read as the reverse complement.
AGCCAATTGCACACAGCAAATGCCCTACAAACAGTCATGGATTGAGTGACCAGATTTTTTTGGAGGGATTATTACCGTCAATCGACTAATACCTGAGTTCCTACTTATTGACGGGTTAACAGAGGCGTGTAGAGTGAGGCAACTTGCCTAAGGAAATGAACCTGGGACTCCTGACTATTATGCACAGGGTTGGGGGGGTGGGCACCTGAGTGTGTATTGGGGTAAAACTGCTGGGAGTCAAACCATTGACAAGCTTTTCCGCTGCTTGTGCAGCTAGGACCACCCTACACGTCAGGGCATTGACTTGCAGGGTTAACAGACCCAGACTTGCAGGCTGCGTGGAACGATTCCCCGCTGCCCCCCCCCAGTGACTGGCCTCCCCTGACAGGGCTCTGTTGAAGAGCCAGACTGGGCTGCGCTGTCATCAGTAGTGCCCTGGAATAACAGCAGACAGTGAGCAGCCTCTTAGTGGGAGTCAGTCTGGTGTAAATCGGATCCCGGTCCGATGTGGAGCATGGACGTGTTGAACAGCACAAAGGAACAGCGTCTCGGTTTGGCCATGACAGGCACGATGGTAATGTGAGCAACAAGACAGGTCGGATTTCACCTGCAGGCTCTTGGGAGATGGACGCGGTATTGATGTGGTGTTATACTGCACCTCGCGGGGGCAAAGGCCAACTCATCTGTGTCTCGGTTCAGCGGAAAGAGAGATGGAAGAAATAAAGGGGAAAAAAAAGAGAAGGGAAAGAAAGAATACGGAAGGAAAATGAAGATAACCATTGCACTCGATATTGTAGCATTCAGAATTCTGCAGCTCGTGTCCTCTCCCGCACCAGGCTTCGCGACCACATCACTCCCACCCTCGCCCGTCTCCACTGGCTCCCGTCACCCAGAGGATCGAATTCAAGATCCTTGTTCTCACTTTCAAGCCCATTCACGGCCTTGCCCCTGACTATCTCTTTACTGTCTCCCTATCAGCCTGCCGCCCCCTCCGTTCAGCAGACTCAGGCCTGCTCCGCGTCCACCGCCCTAACTGCCCTTTCAGCCTCTCTGCTCCCACACTGTGGAACTCCATCCCGCAGCCCCTCCTCCTCGCTTCCTTCCTCTCCTTCAAGGCCGGTCTCAAGACCTTCCTCTTCGACCGTGCCTTCGGCTGCCCCACTAACTCTTCCCCCTCTCCTTCCCCTTCCCCCTACCCTGACCACCCACCCCCACACCCGCTCGGGTCCCGACCAGACTATTCAGCGCTTTGGGACGTCCTCCCGACGTGACAGGTGCTATATAAGTGCAATTTTGTTGTTGTTGCACCGTATCAGATGGTTGAAATATGTCATTTATACTGTACTGTAAAGTGTAGTGACCGTATATTTTGTGGGCGCAATGGGGCAGGCAGTGTCCCACAGACATCATGGATTGAGTGGCCATTTGTATCTGGGGGATGTTAGCCAGAACACCAGGAGAGAAACTCCCCTCTCTTCCCTCCTCCCCACCCTCCAGCATTGGGCTAGAGCATCAGCCTCGACTGTCAGCTCAGAGAGAGTGGGGAGGGGATAGTAATTTCTCGGCCTGTCTGTTTACCAACATGGTTTATTTGCTTCAAAAGGAATTTTCATTAAAAAGAAGGGTTTTTCTAATTATTCCCAGCTGGGGATCAGTGATGGAGACGGGAACGCGAGAGGGGCTTTGGAGGGATATTTGTTGGTAGGCACAATATAAGCCTCAAATATCTTAAAAACACAAAGGATGACACGACGGAGCAAGAGAACGTCAGGCTGACGTTCCCCGGGTCTCACTGTGGGGCGCTCTGAGACGCTATCCTGTATGAAGAGAGTTCCGTAATCGCAAGTAGAGTTCACATTTACGGTCAGCCTGGCCTCTAGGTCAGGAGGTTGTGACACAATCAGATCATCCACTTCACCACTGTTTGTGGGACGCTGTGTACAAATTGGCTGCCTCGTTCACCCTCAAATACAGTCACTACATGTTACAAACAAATTTACACCTACATAGTATAGTGCCTTTCACATCGCAGCACATTGTGCGAAAGGCTTTGACGTGATAAGGTGGTGTATCAAATGCATGGGTTATTATGTATTATTATGACGATGTGGGGAAGGCCTTATTGATTAGGAAGGAGGTGAACGTTATGTGAAGGTCTGAGATGGGGAACGGTTAGGCAGGGAAGGAAGGATGAGATTAAATAGATCTTCCCCCTTGATAACCTGGGAGGCCTGCAGAGGTCTACACGGAGCCAGCAGGGTGGTGGTGTGTGTGGGTGGGTGGGTGGGTGGGGGTGACTGGGGGGAGGCGAGACCCTTTAACAAACTCAGTAGAGGAGGAGGGGGGTAGAAAAGAGTATAAACGGCACAGACTGGATTGAGTTTGATGTCCTAACGCCAAGCGCATGTGGGAACACTTTCCGCTGTTCATCAGACACACCGGCTTAGGTTGGTACAATATCTGATGTCAAAGCAAATCTCCACATATTTTAGCAATCAGCATTATACCGCACGGATCTCCACTTGTGCTTTTAACCTTTACTTTTTCCGTGAAACACTGCAATTTGGGAAGAATTTTCCTTTTTAATCTGTTCCTGAGCCAGCCTAGCCTAATACATCCTGACATCTGGGAGCCCCAAACCACCAGGGTTTTGTTTTGCTCTTTCTCACTCCTCACCAGACATGTTACACACATTTTGTTTTTGGTGGTGGTGGGGGGGGGGGGGGGGGGGGGGGTCAACTGGGTGTCTGAAATGTGTAGAAACCCATCACTGTGATCAGTCGGGTGTCGAACACACACAGAAACCACAGGATGCCACCTTCACGTGGAAATGTCCATGTCTGGCACTCTCTCCCTGGGGGACTCAATCTGTTTACCTATTCGGTAGAGTATTAATAATAACAATCCTTGCGTTTGATATAATAATAATAATAACCCTTGCGTAGCGCTTTTCATATCTTCTGGACTTCTCAAAACGCTTCACAGAACTATTGTTTTATTTTAAGGGATTATTATCAGGCGTGCGGAGTGAGGAAACTTGCCCAAGGTTTCATCCTGCCTGGAATCGAACCGAGGTCTTTCGCTTGTAAGGCGAGTGCTCTAAACCACTGAAATGATATTATATACCTGAACTCCTGTAGCTCAGTGGTTAGAGCACTCGCCTTACAAGTGTGAGACCTGTGTTTGAATCCTGGTAGGTCAGGGCAAAACCTTGGGCAAGTTTCCATACTCCACACGCCTTACAATAGTCCGTCCAAAAAATACACAATAATAAAATTGGTCATTTCAATCCACGGCTGTTTGTGGGGGACACTGCAGTGCGCAATTGGCTGCTGCGTTTCGCCCACAAATACACAGTCAATTTACTTTACAGTATATTCTGTGAAGCGCTTTGAGACGTCGATAAGATGTGAAAAGCGCTATATCAAATGCAAGGATTATTATTCTTATATGGACTTCATTACGTTGTTGAGACGTCTCAAAGCGCTTCACAGAATTATACCGTAAAGTGAATTCACAGTATATTTTGTGGGTGAAATGATAAGGTTCAGGTTGGTAAGAGCAAAGACTTGGGGAGCCCAGAGTGATAATTACTGGAGTCTAACCAAGTAAAACCGCATAGCTTGCCATTGATAACACTGTCTGACAAGCTTTCCTGCTGCTTGTCCAGCTAGGACCACCCTACCCATCAGGGCCTTGGTTTGCAGGGTTAACAGGGGCTGAGTGGGAGGATTCCCTGCCCCCCCAGTGACTGGTCTGTCCTTCCAAGTTCCGCCAATGAGCCAGGCTGGGCTGGGCTGTCATCAGCAATGCCCTGGGATACTGCGGACCTGCCTGGCTCAGGAACCAGCCTAGAGACCGTCACAGAGGGTGGGTTAGATTCAAACATTTTATGGACCATTCACTTGATGGTATCTGAGGGGCAATGCAATGTACAACAACAACAACAGAATGACACATGTGTAGCGTCCTTTAAACTGGGAGTCAGGTATTGCCATATGTGCTGACAAAATACATTCACACTTTATAGTAAACCCTGTAAAGTGGTTTGACGTGAGCAATATCAAATTGACATGAACAATATCAAATGCAAGGATTATTATTATTATTGGATCCAATAAAGTTGTGGAACAGGCTTAATGGGCTGAATGGCCTTCCCCTGTTTTCCTAATAATCCCTGCATTGGATGTAGCGCCGTACGTTATCATGTCGTTGAGACATGGGCAGCTCTCCTCTCTCTCTCTGTGGACAGCGCTCTACTCTCTCTCTCTCGCTCTCTGTGGGTAGCTCTCCTCTCCGTGTCTCTCTGGAGCTAAGTGTATTACACACGGCTCACATTTCACTCTAGCACGGTGTGGTACCGACTGCAACACCCCCAGACAGTGGGAGCCAGCAAATGCCTTTGGGCTTCTTCCCTCCTCCCCAGGGACCGCAGATTTCCTGTCCTCCCCTCAGCCTGGCCACAGGCCACAGGGGATCAGCACAGCTCCACAAACCAGGAGTTCTATTTCCCACTGAGGTATTGGCATCTGTTGAAAGGCCGATGGACAGAAACCATATACTCCTGTCTGGGAATTGGTGGATCATTGAAGTATCCAGGGTGTAGCTTAACTTACACACGGAGCCCGACTCCCAGCGACCACAGCGCTTTACTCTAATCCCATGGCCCGCTGTGTCCCCAGCATGTCTGTGCTCGTGCTCCGTTCCCCACTGGAGCTCTCTACTCTAATCCTATGTCACTTGTATCTGCATTGCACCGCGCCAGAGGAAAAGAACAGGGGGGCGGGTGGGTTTACAGAGCGAAAAGTGATCAAACCTTAATGTGCAGTACTGGGAGGGATTGAAGGCACAGTTTGGAAAACAACAACAACTTGCATTTATATAGCGCCCCTTATACAGGGCGGTGTCCCAGAGTGGTTGACAGTGGCGGAATGTTGTCAAGAGGACAAGCTGGGAAAAAACAAAGCAAGCATCGTACTGCATATCAATGTGAATTGTTTGTAATTAGCTGGATGTTTCACCTCCAAACCAGACAGAGCTCCACCTAGAACAATCCTTGCATTTGCTGCAGTTCCTGATCGTATCAGGAGGACGTCTCAAAGCACTTTGCGGGATTTTACTGTGAAATGGGACTGTGCCATTCTATAGGCCAAAGCGACTCCACAATCGCACACAACAATTTGAAGCGCTTTGAGACGTCAATAAGACGTGGAAAGCGCTAGATAAATGTAAGGCTTATGATTATTATTATTATTATTACAACAATGTCACGTAAACAGCTATGGAGTGAGGGACCAATTTTATTTGCGGGGATTGTTGGCCAGCGGGAGAGAGAGAAACTCCCTTCTCTTCATGAATCACGCCCTGGGATCTTCCACAACCACCTGAAAAGGTTTAGACATCTCGTCTGAAGGACATCATACTTTGACAACGCGACCCTCACCACCCCCCCAGCACTGCACTGCATTGCAGTGCCATCTTAGACTATACGACAGGTGTGTATGTTACCGGACACTGTGTAAATCCTTGTGTCTGGAATGGATTGCACACTCTCTCTCCCTGAAGGGTCGCACATTGCTTCCCTAATTCGAGGGAATATTAAACACAGGTTGGTTAGAGCCAAGGCTTGATAGACTTGAGCGTGTGCTGGGGCAAATGTGTTAGCGTAACCAGCTAACAATGCACGGCTTCCATGCACCGTCTGGCAAGCTTTCCCACTGTTTGTCCGGCTCGGACCACCCTACTGCCAGGGCTTTGAATGGGAAGAATCCCCAGCCTGGCTCAGAGGTAGTGCTCTTGCCTCTGTGTCAGAGGGTTCCCTGGGATTTGGAATCATATAATTCAAGCTGACCCAACAGTTCAGTACCGTGGGGGGGCTTTATTGTCAGAGACGCTGTCCTTCAGATGAGCTGTTAAACCCAGTCCATGTGCCTGTTCAGGTGGACATTAATTGGTCAGTCATTCCCTAGCTGCTAAATTCACTTGCAAAATACACAGTCACTACACAATCCTGTGAAGCGCTTTGAGACGACCTTCTGTGTTGAATGTTTTTAATGGAGCAATAGCTCCCCCTGGTGTCTCCAGATGGAATCTCTCCACATTCCCCTGGAAGACTATGGATGTTGGGATCCATTCACATCTCCAAGACTGAGGTGGATGGATATTTGTTAGGTCAGGGTATCAAGCGATACAGGGTATGGGCGGGTAATTGGACTTGAGGTACAGATCAGTTCATAATCTTATTGGACAATAGAACAGGCTGCAGGGACTGAATGGCATGCTTCTGTTCCTATGTAACTATGAACTCACTCATCTGTTGACAGCAAATATTTGATGAAGGATTTACATCTTGATTGGGGGGTGGGGGGAGAGAGAGAAGAACTTTACCGTAAAATGCAATGGCTGTATACTTTTATGGCCATTGATTTCCATACAGCAACGTCCCACAAACAATCATAATAATTATATTATATAAGAATTTGCAGATGATACAAAGTTAGGAGGCATAGAAAATTGTGTAGATGGGAGCAGAAAGATACAAAGAGACTTAGATAGACTAAGTGAATGGGCAATACTGTGGCAGATGGAATTCAATGCGGGGAAGTTTGAGGTTATCCAATGTGGATCAAAAAATAGCAAAATAATATATTTTCTAAACAGTGAGAAACTAAGAAATGTGGAGGAGTAAAGGAATTTGGGTGTCAAGCTCAACAAGCTCACAGGTACAACAAAATCTAATCAGGTGTTGGTCTTTATCTCAAAGGGGCTGCAATATAAAGGAGAAAACTTGATGGTTCAATTATATATAGCCTTGGTCAGACACTCTCATACATTTTCTCAGTTAATGACCGGTGTCTTCTCTCGGTGAGGGGATGGTATCAACCAACCAATCAATCAATCAATCAACCAACCAACCAACCAACCAACCAACACTGACAATTATATAGCACCTTTCACTTTGAGAGGACGTCCCAAGGCGCTGTACAGTCAGGTACGGACCAGAGCAGGTGGGAAGGGGTCGGGGCAGGATGAAGAAGAGTAGGAAAATTGATTGTATACTTGTGGGCGAAACACAGCAGCCAAATTGCGCACAGCAGTGTCCCACAAACAGTCGCGGAAATGGGGAAATGGGGAAAAGAGGGTGAGGGGGGAGAGGGAGGGAAAGGTGTGGTATGTACTTGCAGAGAGAGCCTGTGTTAAGGATAGGAAACAACCTGCAATGGAAGTAGTGGCTTTGTTTGGGAACCTGTAGGAACCTGAACAGGTGGGTTAATCGTATGATTTTGAAGCGCTGAGCGACAGTTCAGTTCAGTGGCTAGACTGATCCCTTTACCCTCATCCAAGGCCAGACACCACATTCCACCCAATCTCTGCCTGTCTGCCTGTCTGTCTGCCTGTCTGCCTGCCTGCCTGACTTGAGTCTCCAGTCCTCCAATCTCAACTCCTCCAGCCCTCACTGTCTCAGCCAAATATATTATACAAACTGATACGCCACAATAACATTACATTTGTATAGCACTTTCACGTCAGGAGGACGTCCCGAGGCTCTGATCAGACATTATTCCATACCCAAGCTGGGGATAGGGATTGGGGATGGGAAAGAGGTTGATTGAAAGCACGGTCAAAGAGGAGGGCCTTGAGGTGAGTCTTGAAGGAAACGAGGGACGGGGGCGAGGTGGAGGGACTGCAGAATGGAATACCAGAAGGTGGGGGCAGAAAGGCTGAAGGTCCACCCTCCAACGGTGGCAAGGTGCGGGACATCAGGCAGGCTGGAGCCCACTGAGCAATGGGAGCGGATAGGTTGGTAGGGGAGTCAGGAGGTTGCATAGGTGGTGGGGTTTGGGGTGGTGGGGTTTGGGGGGGTGGGAGGGCGAGGCCATGGAGGGTTTTGAAGGTGAGGACGAGGATCCTCTGTGTGATGGAAACACGTACTGATACACTACATCCAATGTTATAGTATAACCACTGATATACTATAATAATAATCCTTGCATGTGATATAACACTTTCATGTCTTCTAGACGTCTCAAAGCTCTTTTCTTTTTGAAGACTAAGGAAAATACGCTTCCAATATTGGGAACCTGTGCATTATAGAGTTGAAAAATGGATTGCATTACGCACCAATATCACATAATATCGCTCGGTCACGATACACAAGACTTTAGACTTTAATAAACCACAAAGTGCTTCACAGGATTCACTGGGTAGGTTGCAGTGACTGTGTGTTTTGCGGGTGAACAGAGCAGCACAAACAGACGTGAAGTGAGTGATTTAGTGTATCTGGCCAGAATGTGTGGGTTGGGGGAGGGAGACTGTCAGGAAAGTCTGGCTATTACAGTTGAATAGAGATCCCCCCATCCCCCAAGCATAGCGGACTGACACAGCCACACTGATGTCCTGTCAGTCACTCAGCTGGTATGGACAGCCTCCCAGCAGTGAGAAGACCTTCAGCTTTAACCTGTGCATTAGCAGGATTGACAGAGGGGAGTGCTTGCCTCTGGGTGCCTGCCTCCCCAATACACACTCACACACATGCACACACTCATATACACATACACATGGACACGCAGACCTACCCATATAACAGACATACACATGCACGCAGACACACTCACATACAGACACACATGGACACACTCACATACAAAGATATATACACAGACACGTAAGGACATCCAAACACAAGCACTCACTGCCAAAGTCACACACACTCTCACATGCACATGCGGATGAGCCTTGGTGAACGCACCTGATGGATTGCCACCCTGAACAGGCAATAAGTCTCGCGATTTAAAGCTATGAGTGTTAGAACAAGAGAGAGAGACAGTGACACACAGAGAGAGTGAGAGATGGAGAGTGAGACAGCAACAGTTTATGAAAGAGAGGAAGTGAGATGGAGAGGCAGCAGTGAGTGAATCAGTGAGACAGTGTGGAGTGACAGACAGACTGCGAGTGTGACAATGACAGAAAGAGACTGTGCCAGTGACAAGAGAATTATTCTGTGTAGAGATGTTTTATAACAGAGCCATACACGGATAATGAGATTATTCTCTGTCTGCCTGTCACTATGTCTTGTACAGTCGATCAACTCTCGCCTGTAAGTCAAGAGGTTGTGTGTTCACAAGTCTAGGCTGACACTCCTATGTGGTGTTGGGAGATATGTTAACCCAACGTTCTGTTTGCTCTGTGTTTGGGTGGACGTTAAAATATCCTGTTTGGCTACTCAAAAGGAGAAGGGAGTTTCTCTCTCTCTCTCCAGTATATCTATCCTGTGAAGCTCTTTGATGTGATTAAGCTCAGTGATGTGATTAAGGCACCATATCAAATGCAAAAATTATTATCATAGAAACCAAAGTTAATTCAGCCCCTCAAGCCTGTTCCAGCATTGTATTAGATCCTGGTTGACCTGTACCTCAAGCCCAATCACTCGCCCTTGCCCTGTATCCCTCGATACCCTGACCTAATAAACAACTATCCACAAATATACAGTCAATTCACTTTACAGTATATATTTTGTGAAGACGTCGATAAAATGTGAAAAACGCTATATCAAATGCAAGGATTATTATTATTATCCACCTCAGTCTTGAAACTGTGAATGGATCCAACATCCACAGCCTTTTGGATGGAGAGTTTTAGAATTCCTCTACCCTTTGGGTGAAAAGCTGCCACTTGATTTCACTCCTAAATGGCTTAGCTCTCTCTAACTTTTAAGATATTATTTTTAATTTTAACCCTTATTCTGGATTCCTCACCAGAGGAAACTGTTTCTCTGGATCTACCTTATTAAATGCCTGTATTATTTTAAAAACCTTAACCAGATCATCCCTCAACTTTCTGAATTTAAGGGAATAGAGACCAAGTTAATGCAACATGCCCTTATAACATAAGCCCTGGTGTCATTCTGGTGAGTCTGCACCGCACCTCTTCCAGAGCCAATATATCCTTCCTGAGGTGTGGTGCCCCGAATCAGATGTCTCAAAGCGCTTCACAGAATATACTGTAAAATTAATTGACTATATTTTGTGGCAGGAACGAGAACCTGGCAAGCGAGAGAACCTGGGTTCACTTCCCGGGCACGGTGAAATGTTGGGCAAATTTCCTTACTCCACATCGAGCAGTAAGTAATAACTCAGTTATTAATTGACTGCTTTTGCACTGTTTGTGGCGCACAAATGTACGCAATTGGCTGCTGTGTTTCGCCCACAAACATAGTCAATTCACATTACAGTTTATTCCGTGAAGCACTTTAGAGACGTCTAGAGACGTCGTGAAAATCACTATATCAAATGCAAGGATTTATTACAGTATATCAGCGTGTATATCACTGTAGTGTATATGGTATATCAGCGTGTGTATCCGAAACACTGTCTGTCCTGCGCCTTGGCACGTCCTCCCGATGTGAAAAGCGCTATAATGTAATTAAATGTAATTTTGTTGTTGTATAGCATATCAGTGTGTATTGTATGTAAGTGTGTATAGAATATCAGTGTCTATAGTATATCAGTGTCCATCACAAGGTGCGACCAGCAATTTGGGAAGTCCTCCTGACACGAAAGGCACTATATAAATGTAAATTTCTTATTGTATGTGTCTATAACACAGTGTTCAGAAAGAGGTGCATGATGCTATCCCTATACTGAGCCTGCGATTACAATCTGTGGGCTCTCTGGTGATTGTGATAGTCAGTCAATAACAGCAGAGACTGGGCTCTGAACTCCAGATATCCAATGTTGAAAATCTCCACCTCCACCGCGCATCATCTCTACCATCAGCCACCACCACCCCACACAGACCCGGCTCAGTCAATCACACTCTCACGCCCAGCTCGGAAGCTATTTGATTTAAGCTGGGCCTCTGAGCTCACAGTTCAGTGCGTTGTTGGACGAGTGCAAGTTGCTTTGCGCAAATTGGCTGCAGTGTTCGCCTACAAAATAGACAGTCACTACACTGAGGTTCCCTGTGGGGCACTTTGACATTGTAGCTACTCCATCAAACACAGGGCTTATTTCATGTGTAGATGTACGAGAGAGATTCTCACATGCACACACAGACATTCATACACACAGACGCTCACTGGTCCAAGATGGAGTCTCGCCTGTTTTCGCCCACGAGATACATAGCCGCTCCAGTTTACAGTGCATCCTATGAAGCAATTTCAGACGTCTCAACCACGTGATAAGGTGCTATATCAAATTATTATTATTATTATTGGTTCTCGTCAACACCTTCTCATTTCAGGCCCTGACAGGGTCACTTTACACGGATGCACTCTCCACCTCACGGAGACAGTTTTGTTTGACTCCCGACTGTCGCCTCAGGCCCGCTGAGAGCCTCACCCAAGCTTTTATCATGTCCAGGCTTGACTACGCCAACTCTCTGCTCACTTGACTTCCCAACTTTCCCCTCTGCTGGCTGCAGACTATTCAGCTCGGGCTCTCCCCCACAATAAGCTCCATGAGAGGATCACCCCCATCCTCACCCGGGCTTTACTGGTTCTCCCCATCCCTCGGAGGTTTCAGTTCAAGATTTGTGTTCTATCTTTCAAAGCCCTCCTTGGTCTTGCTCCTCCTTACCTCTATGGGTCTACTAAAATGATACCAACCTGTCTTCTTCCCCTGGTCTGTTCCTTGTCCCCCACCCTGCCCGTCTCACCACTGCAGAGCTGCCAACCTTTTTTTAAACAAAAAAAAGTACTCCTGAAAGCTAAAAACAGTATTTTGTAGTTAAAAAAAAGATTTTCCCCAGAACCTACTGGTACTTAACGAAAAAATTGCAGCGCAAAAAGACGCCATTTCTTGCGCCGAAAGTTTGTTGAGTACCGGTACTCAATAACATGTTCACTGAACTATTTACCAGTTCAGTCCGTCAGCATCTACAATTGTACGCACACAGTTGTGAACAAACATGCATGTCTTTCATTGCGAAGATGAAGCAATGCGCGATCGCAGCCAGTAGTGTATTGCAGCAGTCAGAACAGCGTGCGCAACTCCCTATATATAATATACTGCATTACATGGAATCTCAGGACCTTCCTCTTCAACAACATCTTTGATCCTTCATCCCCGCCTCCCCACCCCCTCCATCGCTCCCACCTCGGCAGGAAGTGCTGGACTGTTCAACCTGTAGGCACGTCCCACTTACGTGAAGAAAAAAACAACAGCAGCAACAACGTGACACTGATAGAACACCTTTCACGTTGGGAGGACGTCCCAAGGCATTGAACGGTCAGGAATCGGGTCCCGAGCACGGGGGGGGAGGGGAGGGCGGCAGAGGCCACGATTGAAAAGGAGGGTCTTGAGACCGGCCTTGAAGGAGGCAAGGGAAGAAGCGAGGTGAAGGGACTGTGGGATGGAGTACCGGAGTGTACGCAGAGAGGCTGAAAGGTGTGAGAGTGGTGGTAGGGCAGGAGACATGGAGCAGACAGGAGCCCACTGAACAGACGGGCCGAGCAGGTTGAAACACTGTTAATGCAATCTGTAGTTTGTCGTACAGCACACACATACACACGTACTCGATTTCACATACAAACACACATATACTCTGACTGTTACATGCACGGTCTCTGTGACACACATTCTCTGTCTCTCTCACACAGACACACACTCTCTCTCAGTCACTCTCACACACACATTCTCACACGCACTCTCTCACACACGCCCTTTTCTCACACACATACTCACACACACACACACGCACTCACACACACAGTCTCTGTCACACACACATGTGGTGGTGTTGAGCTCAGATCAGCAGTCAGTGAGCCCGAGCCCCCATTCACTGCCGTGAACCAGCCCCATCCATCTTCATCCTGAAAAGATGACAGGGGCTGAGCGGGTGTTTTTTGTCCTGGACGCGCCCCTCCCCCAGAGGGCTAACCCCCCCCCCCCCACCCACCCCCCAATACAGAGCTGCCCTGAAATGCCGTCTCATTCACTCACCACCACCTCCCCCGGCAAGTAGAGGGGGAGAGAGAGAAAGAGAAAGGTCTTGCTGAGTACCTGTCTGAGTGACTATGTGTGTGCTACAATAGGCACCTCCTGGGGTGGGGGGTGTGTGAGCAGGTCAGACCAGTCAACGGAGCTCAGTCTTTGACACCGAGTGTCGGCTGTGTGTGTGTGTGTGTGGGGGGGGGGGGGGGGGGGGGGGGAGTTTGTGCAGGAATTCTTTTCGTTTTCCCTCTCTTGGCCGGCTCCCTCCTCCTCTCCCTCCCTCCCTCTCTCCCTCCCTGTGGGGCTTTATCCCACACGAACAAAGGTGCTCCCGGCAGGCGGGCTCTGACCTGCCTGGGAAACACCTGCTCCCTGTCACACCCCCAGATGGCCCACACACACTGGGGGTCAGCTCTCTACCCCCAACCCCAACCCTCCCTCCAATCCACCGCCAACCCACACCACCGCCCCCTCCACCCCACCCCCAGAGCCGGGTGACTGGAGTCTGGACATGTACTCCATGGCTGGTCAGAATCTACTATAAAGTGAATTGACCGCATATGTGTGGGCGAAACGCGGCAGCCAATTGAACACAGCAGTGTCCCCACAAGCAGTCGTGGATTAGGCGTGTGGAGTAAGGAAACTTGCCCAAGGTTTCGTCCTGATCTGCCTAGATTCGAAGCACAAATCTCACGTTTGTAAAGCGAGTGCTCTAAACCACTGAGCTGCAGGACTCCGCGTGTATAATCATAATCCTTCCATACAATGCCTTTCACAGCGAGAAAGAGGCTTCATACGGTTTACTGCCACGTGCAGTGACTGTATTTTGTAGGTGAACACGGCAGCCAATTTGTGAACAGCAGAGTCGCACAAACAGCGGTGAAGTGAGCGAGCAATTTTATCTGGAGGCCAGGAAACCAGGAGAGAACTGCCCTTCGCAGCCGCTAAACTTTACAGTATGTCCTGTGAAGCCAGCGCTTTGAGACATCATCCGGACACAAAAGGCGCTGTATCAAATGTCAGATTCATTATTTTAAACTGTTAAGATTTTAACCTCAATCCAGTTTTGAAAATGCCTGTAGTCACCTCCATCCTTCCCCCCCAATCCTCCCCTGTCCTACGCTCTGAGGCGCTGTCCTGCCTGAATGCCGCTTGTTAATACGAGTTGACGTTGAAGTTGAAATATCCCACAATTCTGCGTTATTTTGAACCCAAAGCCTCGCCCACAGGCCGAGGACAGTCTGCCTGGAATTCCCGGCCTAAATCTCAGGCTGGAACTTGGCTGGAACTTGGAACCCACCCTCAATTACTCGATTCTCTCAACGTTTCACGATCAATAAACCCGTCAACGTGGCCTCGATTTCAAAGCCGGCTTTTCTCCGTGTGTCCCTCTTAAGGGCTCTGGTGTCAGGCCCAGCTCAGTAGCTCGGGCTCTCGTCACCGAGCCAGAAGGCTCACTGGGTTTGAGCCTCACGTCGAGTCTCTCTGAGCTCACGACCAGGGCTGGCGTTCCATTGTCGTGCCGTGGCCAGGGCCAGATTGCCCGCGGTGCTGTCACTTGGGATGAAATATGAAAGCCAGAGTCCCACCCTGTGCCTGTTCAGGTGGACATTGAAAGATCCCGTGGGGGCTGTAGGAAAAGAGAATGGAGTTTCTCTCTCTCCCGGCGCCCCGGGCAACAATCTCCTCGGGTAAAATCGGTTACTTACTTTCATGGCTGTTTGTGGAGCGCGCTGCGCCAAAGTGAATGGTGATACATAAGAACAATCAAAATAATCCCTGCACTTCACATTTTGCCTTTCATGTTGGGAAGATGTCGCATAAGCGCCTCACTGGAAGTACTGCAAAGCGCAGTGACCGTGTGCTCTGTAGGAGAACGCGGCTCCAATTCGCACGCTGCAAACACCAGCCCCATGAACAGCCATGAAGTGAATGACCAATTTTATCTGGGGGGATTGTTGGCCAGGGCACCGGGAGAGACAAACTCTCCTCTCTTCTCGAATAGCACCGCGGGATCTTTATCGTCCGCATGAACAGGCACAGACGGGAGCTCGGTTTAACATCTCACCCAAATACCACCTCTTCCAAAACCTAAACGCGCCAATTGAACATACGTTTATGCACACACACTCAACTCTCACACACACACACACACACACTTGCACTACCTCCCCCTCCAGACCATTCGGACATTCGGTGCCCGAATGTCATTCCGAGCGACAAAAAAAAAAGAACCCCACAAAGTCATACTTGTCTCAAGTTAATGAAGGCCAGTTGCAGGGTATCGTGATGAAATCCAGGCACAGGTCCCGATCTGGCAAAGCCTGTGGGAAAGAGGAGGATAAATGGCTCTTTAGATAAGCAGCGACTGGGAGATTGGCAGACGGATGACAGCGCAGACACTGAAACCAAGGGAGAGGAGAATCATTCTTCTAATGTCTTGTGTCGTCCTCGCTGACACCTCTTTTGTGCGGCTGTCAAAAATCCTGTCATCAAACCCCCATTAATTCCCGGCCCTGACAGCCAAGAACTGTAACAGTGGCCACCAAGATGTATTCCCATGGGCTTCCCACTCTCGCCCTTTTTATCTGACGCTCGACAGGGGAACAGCCTGCTCCTTTTACCGACACAATATGATATAAAAAAACAAGTTACAGCTGGTCGCTCCCCTTTCATGTGGTTCGCAGTCAGGTTTTCAATCCGCCCCCATCCCCCTGCCCGCCGGCCCGCACCCCCCTCACCCAATCCCACCCCACCCCCACACACCGCGCCGCGCAGTGTGGGCTGTCGCTGTGAGTGACCCCTCGAGTCTCTCGTTCTGCTTTATATCCGTCTACCCCTGCCTCCCCCAATCAATTCACAAAATGTCTCTCTGTTTCTTGCGCGCAAAATAAGTTGCGGGAACGCTTGGATGTGCGCAAGTGTGTGTGTGTGTGTGTGTGTGTGGGGAGGGGGTTGTGTGGGGGGAGGAAGGGGGTAATATTAACACAGATGCCAACGTGGAGGGTGGTCTGCGCACAGAGACACCTCAAACTCAGAGATGGACTCTAATGTCCTGCAAAGTTAAATGCAGGTCTACAAAGTTGCTGTTCGGGTCCCGACCGGACTGTTGAGCGCCTCGAGACGTCCTCCTGACACAAAAGGCCCTCTAGAAATGTAATTGTGTGGATGTTGCTGTATGTTAAAGATCTCGTGGCACGATTGGATTTCCTAGCCAACAAGCCCCCAAATAAAACTGGTCACTTCATGGCTGTTTGTGGGAATGCTGCGTTCACCCACAACACAAAGTCCCGAGAAGTGTTTTGAGACATCCTCCGGATGTGAAATGCGCTGTGTTAAATGTAGAATTATTAATATTATTGTTATTTTGGATCCAGGAAGTGAGTTACCAGCTGCAATCTAACCCTGTAGTTAAGTAGGTTTATGCACAGAATCATTTTTGGTGGGGGGATCAGTCTTGACAGAAATAGAAACCCACATCACTTTGTTTCAGAGTCTCCAAACCAGACGTGTGCCAGCTACACCTGGGAAGTAGCATTTTGATACGTCTTGCTGATATGAAAACTTCATTCTGTTGTGTCCGGAGCTGAGATTAGTGTCCAAGGGATACTTCTATCAGGTCAGCCACAGAAACCCCTCAGTGTGATCAGCCGGGTGTCTCTCTCTCTCTCTCCCTGGAGGAACGCTCCCTGCTTAGCTATCTGGGGATTATTAAGCGTCGATTAGCGAGGGGCAAGGCTCGGGGATCTCAGAGTGTGGCTGGAGTTAACAAGCGTTTTAGCTGGTTAAATGTTTGCCGTTGATATCGCTGCCTGACCAGCTTTCCCGCCACTTGTCCAGCTAGGACCATCCGATCCTTTAGGGCTTTGGCATGGAGGGTTAACGGGAGGTGAGTGGAAGGAATCCCTGCTCCCAGTGAAAGGGCGACCATTCCAAGTCCTGGCAGTCCTGATGACAGCACATTCAGCCAGTCGATGAGCCAGGCTGGGCTGGGCCGTCATCAGCAGTGCCCTGGAATACCGTGGACCTGCCCAGGAACAGGTTGTTATTATTATTCCACCACTGTTTGTGGGACACTGCCGTGTGCAATTGGCTGACACGTTTCGTCCACAGATATACAGTCAATTCACTTGACAGTATATTTTGTGAAGCTTTGAGACGTCCAGAAGATTTGAAAAGCGCTATATCAAATGGAAGGATTATTATTATTATTGTTATAGCCAAACGTGTCACCTTAGAGCCAGTTGAGATCCAATGAGACCCCGCTTACCCATGACTTCCTTGCACCAAAATACTAACCAACATTAACCTCGTAAAATAATTTTTTTGAAGGAAGACAATCTTTACATCTGGAATCCTCGCACTCAGGTCCCGTTAACCCTGCAAAGCCCATTTACGTAGTGACTATAATGGGTGGACCCGTCAGCCACCTTCGCACACGACCACATCCCCACGAGCAGACTCGAAGTGATCTGGGGACTGTCGGCCAGGACACAGGGAGCGAGACACTCGCTTCTCTTCCCGAGTGGGTGACAATAATAAGAGTAATTCCCATCTATTCAGCGCCTCTCATCGAAATCTCTGGCAGCGCGGGGCTAAGCAGACACGATCGGATCGGAGTGGTACGCAATGATTGAATAATAATACGAATAAATCCTTGATATTTGACACGGCATCTTCACCACGCTCTCGAGACGTTTCCTAGCGCTTTGCGGAATATACTGTCAAATGAACCGACGGGGGCGGAAACACGGCAGCCAATTGCTGACTAATCTCGCCTTGCGCTTTGGAGTAGCCTTTCACTCATTCTTCCCCCGTCCCATCCAGAACTTTGACACGCTCAGAGAAAAAGGAGCGGGGTAGGGTGGGGGGGGGGGGGGGGTGGGGGGAAGAGAGAGGCATTGAGTGAAGAGTGAAAGACTTTGTGTGACTCTTCCCTCATTCTTCAGTGTAAAGAAATGGCGTTGACAGTGAGGGATGGCTGGGTTAAAGGCTGCATTATCAATCACAATTAACGTGACTGTAATGTGGGCTGAGGTTGGCTCGCGAGGCGAGGTCACCTACCCCAGATCGCAGGTTAGGGCACACCTGCTCTGATGTGTCGCTCCGCTCACTGGCTCCCACTCCCCCCGCCCCGGGCTTCTCAAGCCTCAAATGGATGTGTTGGCGTTTTTTTGTGTGTGTGTTTGTGCGTATGTTTGTAAAGACAGGGGGAGAGGCCACTCCGAGGGGAATGGGCAGGGCTGGCTTCTTTGCACGTAAAGGTCCCGTGACGCTCGTGGAAAAGAGAAAGGAGTTTCTCTCTCTCTTTCCCTCCCCAGTGTTACTCTACGCATAAAGCACTGACTGAAGCCTGTGGGTTTCTGTGTGCAGCTCTGGACACCCCCTAATTCAGAGACCACAGAACAGAGTGCAGAATAGACAGAAACTCAGCACAAACAGTTCAAGGCTGATTGCAAAAACAAAAACAGAAATTGCTCTGAACACTCAGCAGGTCAGGCAGCATCTATGGAGAAAGGAAAGTGAGTCAATTGTTTCAGGTCCACGACCCATGAAACGTTGACTCACTTTTCCTTTCTCCATAGATGCTGCCTGACCAGCTGAGTGTTCCCAGCGTTTTGTTTTAGACTTCCAGCATCTGTAGTATTTTACGTTTTGTTTAAGGGCTGATTAGACAGACACGGATGAAAGGCTGAGAGAGAGAGAGAGACACTGAGAGAAGCAGAATGAGAAACAGAGACAAGCTGAGAGAGAAAGAGAGAGAGACAGTGGGACAGCCAGACCGACCCATTAAGTGAGAGAATCAAATGAAGAGGCAATGAGTGAGAGAGTGCAAGACAGAGAAAGAAAGACTAAGACACAAGGAGAATAATGATAATAATAATCCTTGCAAAGAGAAGTTTTAATAATAAAAGTAAGACAGAGAGAGGAGAGAAAAAAACAGAGAAATAGAGGACGAGAGATAGACAGAAAAGAGAGGGAAACGGTGAGACAGACAGCAGACAGCAAAGCAGACAGACAAAATCAGTCAGACAGGCAATGAGGAAGATAGACTGAGAAGCAGACAGAGAGACAGAGGCAGATGGAGAGACTGATAGTGAGATAGACAGAGAGTCAGAGACACAGAGAGGCAAATGGACAGAGTGAGACACACGGAGACAGCAAGATAGACAGAGAGCAAGGCCTAGTGGGGGTTGACTTACGTTCACACTCCCGGATGTCCAGGTTAAACTGTTTCAGGGCACCCATGGTGATCTGCTTGAGCTCAGGGTCTGTGAGTTGCTGCAGCAAGGAGGTGGCAAGGTACTTACAGGCTGACATGCAGGCTGTCTGAGCCACTTTATCCTGGAACACAGACACACACACACACACACACACAGTGGCACAGAATTAATACCACACACCTGGTCAGCCCACTCCCAAACCTCCTGTTAATAATAATACTTTAATAATAATAATCCCTGCCATTGACGTTGTTGAGACGTCTCAAATCGCTCACAGAATACACTGTAAAGTGAATTGACTTTACATATTTTGTGAGCGAAACACGCCTCACAATGTCCCACAAACAGTCGTTATTTAAACTAGGGGCAGGGAATTCTCCCACTCAGCTCTTGTTAACCGTGTAAGCCTAATAGATACGGTGGTCCTAGCTGGACTAGCAGTGGGAAAGCTGGCCAGACAGTTCTATCAATGGCAAGCTATATGGTTTAGCTGGTTAGAATTCAGCAGTTATCCCAACGCACACTCTGGGACCCCAAGCATTGGCTCTTGCCAATTTGTTACGCCACCCAGCCCATCGCAGAGATGGGGTTCAATGTTTGTCAAACACGCGGCTGATCGCAGTGATAGGTGTCTGTAATTGTCAGACACCCGGGTATTCACAGTCATGGGATTCAGCGTGTGTCAGATAACAAAAACAAATGGAAGTTTCTCTGTATCTGGCCTGGGACACTGGGAGAAACTCCCTCTCTTCTCCTTTAATGCTAAAGGTTGCCCAATGCTCTTCGAGAAGGGAGGGGGCTTGCATCACGAAACGCAAGCGTGGTGCGATGCAGAGCTTGAGGAAGTTGGCCAAAGACGCCGTTACCGAGATGGGTTTTCACGAGAGCATCGAAGGGGCAAAGTGTCTGGGTTTGGGGGAGAGCGAGGCTTCAGAGAGAGAGAGAGGACGAGGTGTTTTTTGAGAGCTCAGAGGCTGAGGAGTAGAGGGTCATTATTAATCAGGATATTTTGGGTGGATGGAGTGATTTATTTATGTTTCCCAACTCGCTAACAGTGAGGGCACTTGTGTAAGATCAGGAAAGATGTGAACAATTACAGGCAGCGGGCTCCCGTCTGCCTGATTAATCATCTGGCATTAGCAGAGAGACCAGAAAAATCCCTCTCAAAATAAACAGCTATTAATGTGCTGGTGCTGAGCTCAGAGAGAGAGAGACTCCCATCCCATTCCTTTCTCTGCTCTCATCACTTGTTCCCTCACTCACTCTCTTGGTTACTCACCCGTCATTTCTGCTGCCTCCCTTCCTCACTCGCTACCCGTCCCCTCACTCGCTCCCTCGCACCCCTTCTCACTTGCACTCGCTCACTTACTTGCTGCCGTCCTCCCTCGGTCACTCCTTCTCTCTGTCAATGGTTCCCTCCCTCCCTCTGTTGCTGTTTCACTCGCTCACTCCGTCATGCCTTCCCTCATGCAATCGCACAGTCACACACTCCCTCCCTCCTTCGCTTGTTCACTCCCTCCCTCTCTCGTTTTCCCATTCTGTGCACTGGCTGCCTGGCGCTCCCCCCCCCTCCCCACCTCCCTCGCTGTGGCACTGACCGGGAGGTGTGTGAAGACTGAGAAGGTGCTGTGCAGGAAGGCCATGAGGTCCAGCAGGTAGTCGCTGGCCAAGACATTGCCGTCCGCTCTCAGCCAATCGTAATCTGCCAACTGCAGGAACTGGTCAATCTTCTGGTTCAATTTGGTGTAGATCTCCTCCTCTGCCGCATGCCGGGCGTCCTGCAGGCACATGTCACCACACAGTCACCGCACAGTCACTACACATCACCGCACAGTCACTACACATCATCGCACAGTCACTACACATCACCGCTCAGTCACTACACATCACCGCTCAGTCACTACATATCACCGTAACCACACATGTCACTGTACCACACCACACATCACCGTAAGCACATCACACGTCACCATACAGTCACTACACATCAGAATACAGTCACTACACATCACCATACAGTCACTACACATCACCGTAACCACACATGTCACCGTAATCACTACACATCACTGTAACCACACATCATTGTATAGTCACTACACATCACTGTAACCACACCACATGTTATTGTACAGTCACTACACATCACTGTAACCACACCACATATCACCGTAAGCATACCACACGTCATCTTAGAATCACCACATCTTACAGTCACTCTCTTGAGTAGAGAGCCCAGCAGAGTGAGGAGGGAACTGAATGAGGTGGAACAGAGTGAGAATTCTGTGAGGGAATTTGGTGAGAGTGGGAATTCAGTGTAGAGGGAGAAAGAGGTGCATCATTATAAAATATATAATAGTTATATTAAAGTAATATAAAACACGACTGGGGATATGGCAAGGCAGCTGAGACCAGTTGCGAGCACAATGTGTGCCATGTGTGAACTGCAGGATATCATGTGAAGAAAGTGCCTCCAGCTGCTTGAGCTTGAGCTCAGGGTTTCTCAGCTTGAGGAGAGACTGGAATCACTACAGAAGCAAACGGGAAGCTGGAGAGTTCACGGATTGAACATAGGAACATAGGAATTAGGAGCAGGAGTAGGCCATTCAGCCCCTCGAGCCTGCCCCGCCATTTGACAAGATCATGGCTGATCTTCTGACCTAACTCTAATTACCTGTCCTATCCCCATATCCCCTAATTCCTCTATTTTTAAAAAATCTATCAGTCTCAGCCTTGAATATGTTCAAGGACTGAGCATCTACAGCCTTCTGGGGTAGTGAATTCCATAAATTCACTGCCCTCTGAGTGAAGAAATGTTTCCTCAATTCTGTTCTGAAAGGCTGAAGACTTCAGGAGCTGGTCACTGCACAGCCACGGTTCTGATTTGATAGGAAGAGGGGATGGGCAGTGGAGAAATCCCGAGAGTGTGGCACTCACAAATGCACTGAATACAGTACTGGTGAGGGTGATGACACCCCCTGGGAAGGGGAGTCAAACGGAAATGAATGCGCAGGAGACACAGGGAAGAGTATCAATGGATTTGTCATTGGGGACTCAATGGTGGACGGAGTAGACACACGCGTTTCTGCAACCAAAGACGTGACTCTCGTATGGTACGTGCCAGGGTTGAAGACGTCACAAAACGGGTCAAAACATTCTACAATAGGAAGGGGGAAGATCCAGAAGTTATGGTCCATAAGGTCCATAGCAATCCCAAGGTATTTTATAAACAGATACTCTAAAGCATGAAAGGTTAGTCAAAGCTCGGGTGGGTCCAATTAGGGACCAAAGAGATTTTTTTAAAAAAATGATTGGAGGCACATCATGGCTGATATGTGCTGCCGAATGAGTACTTTGCACCTCTCTTCACAAAATAAGAGGATGCAGTCAATGCCACGGTATCAGAGGAGAGGGTAGAGAAACTGGATAAGATTAAACCGAGAGGAGATACTAAAATGGTTGTCGGTGCGGTCTGGATGGGATGCATCCTAAGTTACTGAGTGAAGTAAAGGTGGAAATAACGGAGGCTCTGGTTACAATCTTCCAATCCTCCTTGGGCACTCGGGTGGTGCCAGAGGACTGGTGGGCTACCAATGTTACTCCGCTGTACTAAAAGGGACAGAAGGATACACCGGGAACTACAGGCCAGTCAGCCTAACGTCTACAGTGGGGAAACTTTTACAGACTATAATACTTGGGACAAAATATATTTTCACGTAGAAAAATATGGATTAAGAATTTGTTATAATTTGATTTGTTAAACGCAAATCATGTGAAGCAGACCTTTTTTTAATGAATGAATGGAGGTAGTGAAGCTATTTTAATTTATGTCGTTTATACGGAATTTCAAAAGGCATCTGATAAAGTGCCACACAAGGGACTTGGGAGAAAATTAGAAGCCCATCGTATTTAAGGGACAGTGGCAGGAATGACACAGAACTGGCTAGGAGACAGAAAGCAGAGAGTGGTGGTGAACAGTTGTATTTCTTACTGGAGGTTCAAAGTAGGGGGAAGTGGAAGGAGAGTGGGAGAGGGGGAAGAGTTAGTGGGGCAGCCGAAGGCGCGGTCGAAGAGGAAGGTCTTGAGACCGGCCTTGAAGGAGGAGAGGGAGGAAGCGAGGAGGAGGGGCTGCGGGATGGAGTTCCACTGTGTGGGAGCAGAGAGGCTGAAAGCCCGGCCGCCAATGGTTGGGCGGTTAGGGTGGTGGACGTGGAGCAGGCCTGAGTCTGCTGAACGGAGGGAGCGGGCAGGGCTGATAGGGAGACAGTAGGTCAGAGAAATAGGTGGGGGCAAGGCCGTCAATGGCCTTGAAAGTGGGGACAAGGATCTTGAATTCGATCTTCTGGGTGACGGGGAGCCAGTGGAGATGGGCGAGGGTGGGAGTGATGTGGTCGCGAAGCCAGTATAAACTAGATTGTAAAAGGGATAAGGAACCCCTGGGTTCATACCAGTAAATCTTTGAAGAAGATTTACTGTCCTGTGGCAAGACAGCTAGATAAAGCTGTTAAAAAAACAAAGCCTAGGGGATACTAGGCTTTATAAGAAAGGCAAAGAATACAAAAGCTAAGAAGTTATGATGGACCTTTACCACTGGTTAGGCCTCAGCTGGAGTACTAAGTTTTGGGCACCACACTTCAGGAAGGATGTCAAGGCTTTGGAAAGGGTGCAAAGGAGATTTACCAGGATAGTGCCAGGAATGAGGGACTTTGGTTATCAGGAGGCGCTAGAGAAGCTAGGATTATTCTCCGTGGAGCAAAGAAGGTTAAGAGGAGGCGTAATCGAAGTTTTCAAAATTAGCAGGGGATTGGATAGGATGAATAAGGAGAAACTAATTCCACTGGCGAGTGGGTCGGTAACCGGGGGACACCAATTCAAAATAGTTTTTTTTTAAGAAGAAAGAGGGGAAGAGAATTTTTCACCCAGCGAGTTGTTCGGATCTGGAATGCATTGCCTGAAAGGGTGGTGGAAGCCGATTCGATAACAGTGCTTAAAAGCCAACACTGTAAACACTACGCACACAGCCCACGTGATTGTCCAGGCACTACCGCACCACATGCACACAGAACAGTCGCCTGACAGACAGCGCAACACACACCCCATGTCACCTTGAGAGTCACAAGACTACACACACGGCGCTGTACTGTCACCAAAATACACGGCAACGTCAACCACAAACACAGCGGCGGCGCAAAGACAACATGCTGTGTCACTGGTACATCACCGCAGCAATGCACACACACACACACCGCACGTCACTCCAAATCACAGCACGGTCCCCAAATAACACACTGCGGCATCATCCAGACCATTCCCCCACCACCCCACCCCACCCCACGCCATCACCAAAACACACCACAAATAACACACGTCACAGCACAGACACCAAACACACAATCACTTCCTGGTCTGATGGTCTCCGGAGCGCGCTCGCCGTGGCTACCTTGAAGGTGGCAGTGCCGTACAGCTTGGTGGTGTGGGCGGTGCCGGCAGGGACGCTGGTGATGTTACTGATAAAATCCTCCAGGAACTGACAGGCTCGCTCCAGGTGGGCCGTGTTTACAATGATCTGTACCAACTTTGGGCGAGAGAGAGAGAGAGAGAGATGACGGGCGTCAGTACAGGGGGCGCTCACGCACGCAGACACACGCACTGCGCAGACACACACAGCACAGCGTACAGACACAGCACACCAGCATAGAGATAACACTAATAATAATAATAATCCTTGCATTTGATATCGTGCCTTATCACGTCTTCCAGACGTCTCAAAGCGCTTCACAGAATATACTGTCAAGTGAATTGACCGTATAGTTGTGGGTGAAACGCGGCAGCCAATTGCGCACAGCGGCGTCCCCCACAAACAGTCGTGGATTGAAATGACCCCATTTTTTTTTCCAGGGATTATTATTAGGCGTGTGGACTAAGGATACAACACAGCAACGCACAGCTCAGCGCAGACACACAACGCAGCAACACACTGCACGGCACAGAGACACAGCGCAGCAACGCACACACAATGTAGAGTACTGGTGGGCCATTTTCACAAGGATCGGCACCAAACTGCGGGGCGAGAGAGACCAGGGGTCAGCGTGGGGAGTCCACACACAGCAACATAAAACAAGACACAGTGATGACACAGCGGAGAGAGACACAGCGGAGAGACACAGCCCTGTGACACCGCGCAGGGACACAGCGCAAAGGCACCGTGCGTTACGTGCATTACAGAGACAGTTCGGCGGAGACACACTGCCCCTTGAGTGGCTGTGTGTGTGTGTGTGTGTGTGAGTGTGAGTGTGTGTGTGTGTGTGTGTGTGTGTGCATGTGTGTGGGGGGGGGTGGGGGTGAAGAGTACCTCGGTCAGTCCGATGTGCTGCTTTTTGATGACGCTCTGCAGGCAGTTGCTGAGTGTGCGGGTCAGCAGGAGGTTGGTGGCTTTGCGGATCATGTCGTCCACCTCGGTGGAGCTGGAGACAAGAGAGGAGGCGAGCGGCGTCAGCCACCAGGGAAGGTAGGGGTTAAAAACAGAAGTTGCTGGGGAAACTCAGCAGGTCAGGCAGCATCCATGGAGAGAGGAAAAAGAGTCAATGTTTCGGATTGTTTCAACCCGAAACGTTGACTCTTTTCCCTTTCTCCATGGATGCTGCCTGACCAGCTGAGTTTCCCCAGCAACTTCTGTCTTGGTTTCAAAGGTCGGGGGTTGATGTGGGGGAATAACATCAGCAGAGAGACCAGGCGACAGCGGCCAGGACGCAAGACCATGGCCAACGACAACCACGACAAATGGCATGTGTATATACAGTATAGCGCCTTTCACCTCCTAAGATTCTGGGCGGTCAGGGAACTGGACTCGAGCGAGAAGTCGGTGACCAGGAGGGGTGGAGAGTGGGGGAGTAGCCAGGTGACCGAAGGTACAGTCGAAGAGGAGGTCTTGAGATGGGCCTTTGAAGGGGGTGAGGGAGGGAGTGAGGGAGGTAAAAGGACCGTAGAACGCTTTGAAGGTGAGGTCAAGCATTTTGAAGTCTAACAGAGTCTCAGGAGACAGGAGTCGGGATAGGGGAGTGTGTGACCAGGACACGGGAGTGTTTTGGGACATCAAACCTGATGGGTTTATTTCTAACCCAAAGGGCAGCACATCCCAAATGCAGGACTCCCCCAGCGCTGCATTGGGCTGCCATAAGCTCAATGTCCTAACACGGGGCTTGAATCCACAACCTTCTGATCCAGGCTGACACACACACACACTGATCCAGGTTGACACATACACACACACTGAGCCGGCCTGACACACACACTGAGCCAGCCTGATACACACTGAGCCAGACTGACACACACACACACACTGAGCCAGACTGACACACACACTGAGCCGGGCTGACGCAACGCACTGACTAATGAAGAGGTTTAACAACAGGCCCTGGGGAGACAGGAGCAGGCCGCCAGTGGTTTGCCTGAATTCTGCATGAGGCTTTGAAGCTGAGATCAAAGAGCTTTTCATGTGTTTTTATCAATTAAAATAACTTTTTGTGCAGCCTTCCCCAATCCCCCCCAACCCCCACCCCCCGCACCACCCATCCCACCAACACACTTTACTTAACAACTAACTCACTTTCCCAGACTTCTTCGATGGGCTCCACACAGCCAGTGCTCCAGTAACAAGCTGGGTCGTTTTAGTTGGTTAGACTCCCAACATAGAATAGCAATAATAATAATAATAACCCTTGCATTTGATATAGCGCCTTTTCACATTGTTGACATCTCAAAAGCGCATCACAGAATATATTGTGAAATACTTTGAGATGTCTTGTGGACGTGCTCAGGCCCTATCTCAGATACAAGAATTGTTATTACTGTAATAAGTGTGAAGCCGATTGACTTGTGTACTTTGTGGGCAAAATGTGGCAGCCGATTGCATGGAAAAGAGTTCCACAAGCAGTCGTGGATTGCGTGACTACTTTTTCTTTTGAAGGGATTATTACCCCCGGAAAGTGACCCGCCAAGCAACTTTAACAGCCGTGTTGCTACTTTCCGCCAGGCAAACACAGGTTGCGTGGAGTAAGGAAACTCGCCTGAGGTTTTGTTTCGCCCCAACGGGGAATCAAACCCAGATCTTCTCACTTGTGCCTGGGCACGTTCTCTAACCGCTAAGCTAGCGAGTGTTTCCCCCACCACTCTGCGCGCACACGCACACATGCACACACACACACACAAACACTCTCAACCTTGGATACTCACCTCAAGTGAAGATCCTCAGAAAATTTCAGGCAAGCATAGATGAACTCTTTGATTTGCGAATAAACTCGGGGAACAAACTCTGAGAAGGGGAACTTTTTGGGAAAAGGTTGCTGTGGAAAAGAGAGAGAGAGAGAGAGAGGGTTACTGTTGACGTTGCTACTGTTGTTGATGCTGTTATTGTTGTCCTCTTCTCCTTCCCCTGGTTATACGAACCCACACCTCGATCACCTCCTGCCTTGACAATTCCAATTCCCTCCTCGCCAGTCGTTCCAGCTTCTTCCCAGCTCCACTATCCACAAACTATAATCGATCCCAAACTCCGGCGTCCCATCAACTCCCCCCACACTAAACTCCTTGCCCCCATTACATCCATCTCCACTGGCTCCCTAACACGGAATGGATCGATTTCAACATCCTCACACTCATCTGCAATTCCCTTCATGCCCTGGACCTTCTTGCCCTACCCCTCTTACCTGCTTTCCCCGCAGCCCACCACCCGTTGCGTCCGCTCGGCCTCCTGCTCCCCCAGCCCCTCCACACTGTTAAGTGCTTCATACCCAGTGTGAAGACAGCCGTGTAAATGAAAGTAATTGTTATTAAGAGTTCCCCCATTTCTCTGAGACGCCTGAAGTTAAGACCAGATGGCTAGCAGGCTGCGACTGGGTGGAATTCGGGCCCTGGGCTATGTGAGGAAACTTGCTGTATATCTCTGCCAGTGACGGATTGATGCCCCCTTCCCCCCACCTCCCCCCCATCCCTCCCAAGTCTTGCAACATCAAAAGACTCTGGTGCGCCCTCCCCTGTGTATACTCGGTCCGTGATTCAGTGTTAACATGTGAGCGCCACAAACACTCCCCCCCACCCACCCACCCCCGCTCGCCCATGTCAGTGAGCGGAACACCAGCTCCTAATCAAACCCACGCTGTGTGACACACACACACATCAAACAGCATTCATTTCCTCCCCATTTGCCAACTACTTAATTACCCTTCGCTCAGTGACCTACAAATCCTTTTCCCAACAACCCTTATACAGAACTTGTCTCCGAATCTGGATCTCTCCAGCCTGGTTTAAGAAGTCAGCACAGAAAGAGGGCCATTTGGCCCTCAACAAACACCAAATGAGGTTAGCGCAGTGCCTTTCACGTCCCAAGGTGCTGGGCAGTCAAGGTATTGTGCCTGAGCAGGGGTATGGGATGAGGAGGGGTGGAGGGCAGGGGTGGTGGCGGAGGGAGGGCGACCGAAGACGTGATATGAAGTGCAAGGATTATTATGTGATTCATCACCCAGCATTCAGTTGCTGTGTTAGCCTAGACTGACCCCAGTGCCTCACTTACACTCTCCAGCTCTGCGTCATGGCAAGGGAACTGCCTGACCACTTTGCTGTACTCCTCCTGGTCCATCACGGGGATGGGGCTGTAGTTATCCAGGTCCAGTATACACCTGTAGAGGGAGACAGCCATTAAAACTCTGCCTCGTGTCGCACACAAGTGTTCGCACACAACATCCAGCCTACTGTTGCCTCAAGACACTGTCCGTAGCTCCCCACGCACTGCCCTCACCCTCACACACACTGCCCTCGCCCTCACACACACTGCCCTCACCGCCAGTCATCATGCGCTGAAGTCCCCCTGTGACTGCTCTCTTCAAGCCTGGGGGAGAACAGTAAATGCCCGTCCCCCAACCCCAGGGACAGAGTCAACAATAACAACTTCATAAGAACATAAGAATTAGGAGCAGGAGTAGGCCATTCAGCCCCTCGAGCCTGCCCCACCATTCGATAAGATCATGGCTGATCTTCTGATCTAACTCTAATTACCTGCCCCATCCCCATACCCCCTAATCCCTCTATTTTTAAAAAATCTATCAGTCAGTTGAGTCCAGACAGCACTCCCCGTACCCTGGCCTGCCCACAGCCGCAACTGTCACATTACAGTAGAACTAGAATAATCCTAATCCTTGCATCATGTTGCTGAGACGCTTTACAGAATATACTCTGACGTGTAGTGACTGTGTATTTTGTGGCACTTTTTTTTAAAGGAATTATTACCCCCCCTCAGAAAGCAATCTGCCAAATGACTAATAACCGGGTTCCTATCTATTGCTGAATAAAAAGGCGTGTGGAGTCAGGAGACTTCCCCCAATGCTAGCGTGCTAACTATTGCGCTAGTGTAAGCGCAACACACATATGCTCTGCCCACAAAAACACACACGCTCGTTCGTGTCTGAGATTGGTGGAGCAGTTTCCTCACTCGCCCTTTGTGGCGACTGACCAGAAACACATTCTTCTTGGGGGCGAAGCCTGACGGGGAATGGTGTGTGTTGCGGAGGGGGTTGGAGAAGGGCGGTGGGGAAAGGAAAGGATGTCGGGGGAGGAAGGCTAGGGCCGAGACAGCGCAGATCCTGGCTTTCTCTTCCCCTAAGCTCCCTGATTAGGGCTGAGGTTCCTGTTACTGTAGGCAGGCTTTTAGGGAGCTGTGCGTGTCCTGGGACGGCAGCCACTAAGCCGGGAGAGTGACTGCAAACAGCCGGGGATTCCACAGGGGATGAATGGGCTTTGAGAGGATCAACTGTGAGGATTTTGCTCCATCTCTTCGCGTTTTGTGGACAGTAGAACGTGAATGTAAGATAATACTTCAGAGTGCGAAACAAAGGGTGGTTGGGGCGGGTGTGGGGGTATCAGCTTGTGGATTCCATGCCGGGGAATGGGGGGAGGCGGAAGAGGCTGTTAGAGGCTTAGAGTGATTCTTGCAACCCATTGTATCTTGTGACGCTGTTGAGATTATTACATCGCAACAGATCTCTTAATCCCAATGTGCTGCCCTCTCCTCGCCACTTCCATCAATACCTGCACCACCCAAGTCAGCGTGTGTTCCCCAGGAAACTGATTCTCATACTAATCTGTGTTGCTGCAAGTGTAACAAGTCACAGGATCCCCTGTAAATGGCAGTGACAGTGCATTGTGCGTAGGCCAACGCAGGAACCAAACTGCGCGCCCGAACCTTCCACAAATTGTCATGATGTGACGGATTGTCTATAGGATTATTGGCCAGGGCACTGGGAGAGAGAAACCCCCGACTCTTTTCTCAAACCAGAGCACATCTTTGAAATTCGCTTTAAAAGGAACGGAAAGGAACTCGGTTTAATGTCGAACCTGAATATAATAATAATAATAATCCTTGCGATTGATTTAGCAGCTTTTCACGTTGTTGAGACTTCTCAAAGCGATTCAGAGAATATGCCGTAAGGTGCATTCACTGTATATTTTGTGGGTGAAATGCGGCAGACGATTGTGCACAGCGTTGATTGGAGTGACCACCAGAAAGTCATCCCCCAATCAACTAACAACCGGGTTCCTACTCACTGCTTATGGAAACTTGGGTAAGGTTTCGCCCTTTACTTTGGGGCCTTGGGACGACCTCCCAATGCGAAAGGCGCTATATAAATGGCTCGAACCCACAGCCTTCTGACTCCGAGGCGAGAGAGTGAGCTGGACTGCCTGGGCCAGGCGGTGAGTGGGGGGTGGGAGCAGGGTGCTCCAATCACAAACACTCCCTCTATCGCCGCCACACTTCACGTCGGGTCACTCCTCGGCACAGCTTTACATCTTGGCTGTTCAGCATGTGCAACCTGCACTGAGATTCGCCTGGAGCCTGCCTTCCGCTCCAGCAATCCGTACTTTTATGAGGGAGGGAGAGGGAATGGTGTGTGCAGATTGCACAGACTTTGCCAAACTCCCAGCTTTCAGGCTCACGCACTCCCAAGCTCTGGCTTTTGTTCACCCAGGTGCAAGATCGATGTTTGAGATACATGAGATGTTTCTCAATGAGCTAAATTGGGCCCTTTTCTGTACTGAATGGAGGAAATTGAGAGAATCCATATAGATTAGAAAAGGCTACAGTGCAACCGGCTCATCGATTCTGCACTGGCTCTCAAGAGTAAACCGTCCATCCAATCCTACTGCTCATACCATCACCAAACTCCTTCAACCCTCTATCCTTCATATATTTGGGAGTCCTGTAGCCTCAGTGGTTTGAGCACTCGCCTCGCAAGCGAGAGAGCTGGGTTCGATTCCTGACAGTGAAACACTGGGCAAGTTTCCTTACTCCACATGCTTGATGATAATCACTCAAGAAAAAAAAAAAAAATTGGTCACTTCAATCTGCGACTGTTTGTGGGACACTGCTGTGAGCAATTGGCTGCTGCGTTTCGCCGACAAACATACAGTCAATTCACTCTACAGTACATTCTGTGAAGCGCCTTGAGTCGTCTAGAAGACGTGAAAAGCACTCTATTAAATGCAAGGATTATTATTACTATTATATTAGTGGAGTCGCTTATCATAAGGCCAAAGCGCAAGAGATAGGACTTATAGATGGTGCTTACAGTGGAATCCTGTAGCGTAGTAGTTAGAGCTCTACGCAAGCGAGAGATTCCAGGGCAAAGTGAAACCCTTGGACAAGTTTTGTGGGATGACATCTGACTGAACCCCAACCTCGCTTCTCGCCCACTCGCTAAACAGTGACTGTGTTGGCGTCCAAACGCCATCGACAATGATTACCCATGAGGATATGGTTCAGACCAATCTCTTTTTCGGGGGCAGGAGGGGGGAAAACATAGCCATTTTTGTTTAGATGTCAGGGAGAGATCAATATTCAGATGTTCCTAGGAAAGTGTTGCAAGGGGCTATTTTAGCTGCCGAATAAGATATGACACCACCTTGTATGTATGGAGTAACAGCTCGTTCGTACTGAAGAAGAACATAAGAATTTGCTAGACGAAATACTTCTAATAAGAATCCTTGCATTTGATATTGCGCCTTATCAAGTCTTGTTGAGATGTCTCAAACCGCTTCACAGGATATGCTGTAAAGTGGAGTGACTGTATTTTGTTGGCAGCCAACTGCGCACAACAGTCTTCCTCAAACAGTCATGGATTGAGTGACCGATTATTATAATGTTTTTTTTATATAAGGTATTACTACTACTCCTGGAAACCAAACCGTCAATTGACTAACAACCGAGATCCTACTTATTGCAAGGTAAACAGAGAAGCGTGGAGTAAGGAATCAAACGCGGGTCCTCTGATTGCGAGGCGAGTGTACTGACCATCAGGCTACAGAGCTCTATACACCGTGCCCTGAAACATTATTTGCTATAATGCTGCACATTACAGCCTTAACCCACACCTTCCTCCCCCATCCCCTCCCACCCCCCCACCCCCCATGTGTTCTTGTCCATTGCCAGCCCCCCCACCCGGCCCTGGCGTGCTGTGGTTTATAGCACAGATGCAGCGGGGAAATCTACAACCTGCTATAAAATCTGCTCTTTTACACGTTTGTTTTCTCCCTTTATTTGCCTCGGGGGAGAGACAAGGGGATTAACGGCTCGTTCAGTAGGTGTGGGGTCAGGAGGTTTCAGGGATCCAGCTTGGCTCAGTCGCTCGAAAACTCCAGCATCTAGAGTTAAACGATTGTGGGGTTCGAACCCCACACCACCTCAGTATTTTGAGCTCACAGTTCAGGCTCCAGCACAGTGCAGTGCTGGGGGGAGCGCTGGATTGTCGGAGAAGCTTTCCTTCGGAGACACATAATCCTTGCATCTGATATAGTGCTTTTCGCATCTTATCAATGTCCCAAATCGCTTCACAGAATATACTGTAAAGTGAATTGACTGTGTATATATTTGTGGGCGAATCGCAGCAGCCAATTGCGCACAGCAGTGTCCCCCACACACAGTCGTGGATTGAAATGACCAATTTTATTATTGTAGTTTTTTTAAAGAGGATTATTAGGCTTGTGGAGTAAGGAAACTTGCCCAAGCTTTCACCCTGACCTGCCTGGATTCGAACACAGGTCTCTCCAGCTTGCAAGACAAGTGCTCTAACCACTGAGCCACAGGAGCTGCATTAAACCGAGATCCTGACTGCGCCTCTTTGGGTGGACATTAAAAATCCTGCAATGGTGTTGGAGAGGAAAATAAAATTTCTCACCCCGAAATCCAGGTTGATAATGCCCCAAATTAAATTAGTCACTCACTTCACGGCTGTTTGTGGGACGTTGCTGTGCGCAAATTGGCTGCCGCGTTCATCCAAAAAACACACAGGAACTGTACTTGACAGTAAACCCTGTGAAGCGCATTGAGATGGCCTCCTGATGTGAAAGCGGGATTGCGTTAGTTGTAACAATAAGAACATATTATATTTTTATACCACCTTTCACATCGAGAGCCCATCGTAAGTTGTCGGACGGTCAAGGAATTGGACCTGAGTTGGGGGTTGGGATTGGGAGTGATTGAGGGTAGAGAGGGTGGCGTAGGAGGGTCACTGAAGGCGGAAAAGAGGAGGTTCTTATGACAGGCTTTAAATGAGGCAACGGAGGGAGTCAAGCTGGAGGGACTATGGAATAGGGGCAGTTAGTTAACGCTGAGAGACACACAGAACCTGTCAGTTCTCCCCACTCACCTGAAGACTCCAGCCCATTTCTTTAACAATATCTCACTGTACTGATCGCGGATCTCCAGCAACATGTCAAAGTAATGATTGACAGGGAAGCCATAGCCCTGGAGAGAACAAGCAGAGGATCATAGGAACTTCTAATCAAAAAATCACCACAGTCCATCTAGTTTGTCTTCTACCAACACACTCTACAATAATGGAGATAATAATAATAATCCTTGCATTTGATACAGCGCTTTTCACAAGTTATCGACGTCTCAAAGCGCTTCACAGAATATACTGTAAAGTGAATTTGTATATTTGTGGGCGAAACGCAGCAGCCAATTGTGCACAAACAGCCGTGGATTGAAATTATTGTGTGTTTTTTTGGATGGATTTTTGATAAAAACATTTGGAGGCTGACAATGGCTTTCAATAATTGAATGTGATAAAGAATACACAGCATGCGCACACACAAACCCCTCCAAAATATGACATTACAAAAAATATACATCAGCAATGTAAAATAGTCTAATATTGATGTTGAAAGCAATTAATTGATTAGACTGCATGCAGCACAGTGGAAATCTTTGAGAACCTTAGATTCAAGGTCGCCTTGTTCTTCCAAGCCATACTACACTTACTATCATGTCTCACATTCCTCATATACTGTATTCCAAACTAGCATTATTTTGGAACAAGCAGAGGAACACAGAAGCCAACTCACCTCAGTCTCTGGCAGATCCCTGGTCACTCAAACATTCACCTTACACTAAAACTTAACTGCGTTGATAGGGATAGGAGGCCACTCAACCATCAATAAGCCTGTTATTGCCTCCTCTCCACCATCAGTGACTGTCCTGTCAGCTAATACGCCCCAAACTTTGACACTTCTTGCCTCAATCCTTCCGCCTCGCCCACTCCTTGCGCATACAAAGAAATCTGGAACTCCTACAAAGAAATCTGGAACTCTCTCCCTCAAAAGGCTGTGGAAGTTGGGATACATTCAAATTTTCAAGACCAAGGTGGATAGATGTTTTTTTTTAGGTATCAAGCGATATGGGGCAAAGGCGGGCAATTGGAGTTGAGGTACAGTAACCACCTCCCCCACCCCCAGTCACTGCATGTTATTACCTGCAGAGTGTCAGCGAAGAGCACGAGGAGGTTCTTCAAATCCAGGACCAGGTTAGGGTCAGCGCAGTACGACTGGGGAGAGAGGAGAGTGCAGAGGTCAGTTAGCTTCCCTCCCACAGTGCTGTGATCCCAGTGTGTGTGTGTGTGTGTGTGTGTGTGTGTGTGTCCCCAACCACCCCGCTAACTCTATAACCGATCTAGGGCTCTGGCCTGATCCATGTCCCCCGCCGTCAACCGCTCTGCCCCCTACCTTTGGATCTGCATATTCCCTTTGCCAGCTCCCTCCTTTGCCTCCTTCAAGGTCTGCCTCAAGACCTGCCTCTTTGACCGTGCTTTCAGTCACTCCCCTCCCCACCGCCCTCTACCCTCCCTAATCCCAACCCCCTGCTTGGATCCAAATTCTTGACTGTGCAGCACCTTGGGATGTCCTCCCAAAGTGGAAGCCACTAAACACATATAATGTGTTGTTCTTGTTTCCCCAACAGTGCCAAGTAACACCAGTGTCCTCTCAGGGTGTCTAGACGGGCAGGAATGGTTGGTAGAGGGTATGGGCTGTGCATGTATGTGTGTGTGGGGGGGGGGGGGGGGCGGGGGGGCAGGTGAGGGGGGAGGGAAAACAGGAATAACTCACTGAGTGTGTGCGGAGGGCGGACATTGTTTTGGAGACAGCCAGTTCCCACAGCTCGTCCAGGTAGGCTTGGTTCACCAGCCCCTGCGTTGTGTGTAGAATGTGATCCTCCACTACAAAAAAGCTGACACAAAACACAACTCAGCCCCGACATTGACACAAGCCACTCACCCAGCACCTACTATCTTATAGAACAACTGTTAGCCCCACTGATCTGCCCCCTGCCACCCACCCAAGGTCCCGTCTGTGCCTTGTTTCAGGTGGATGTTAAAGATCCCGCGGCTCAGTGGAAAAGGGAAGGGAGCTTCTCTCCCCCGGTGTGTCAATCGTTCGTTTACTTCATGGCTCGACACTGCTGTGTGCAAATTGCTGCCTATAAAAGTACACAAGTCACTACATTCACTCTACAGTGAATCCAGTGAAGCGTTTGGGGCTGATGTGAAAGGTGCTGTGTGAAATTCAAGGATAATAGAAATTATTATTAGTGAGGATTTCACAAACGCACAGAAATTCCCAGTTGTCTGGTCTGGAATAATACAATAATAATAATAATCCCTTCATTTGACATAGTGCCTCATCTCAAAGTGCTTCACATTGTAAAGTATTGTAAAGTGCAGTGACTGTGTATTTTGTGGGTGCAACGTAGCAGCCAATTGTGCACAGCAGTGTCCCACAAACAGTTATGGATTGAGTGACTACATTATTTTTAAAAAAAATTTTTGATGGGATTATTACCTCCTGAAAATCAGTCCGCGGATCGATTAACAACCGAGCTCCTACTTACTGCAAGGTGAGCAGAAGCGTGTGGAGTGAGGAAACTTGCCTAACATTTCTCTTTGCTCGGGAATCAGACCCAGGTTCTTTTGCTTGTGACGCAAGTGCTCTAACCACTAAGCTAGGGGACTCTGCTCTGGAACCCCAGAGTGCATTTGGTGGTGGGTGGAGTGGGGGGGGTTGGGGCATAAGAGCTGAGAGTTTAACCAGGTAAAATTGCTCGCCATTTAATTGTGGTGCAGTGGATGTTGTATTGAGTGTTTGACTGGGGAGCCAAAGACTGGAGAGAGCCGAACTCCTCCATCCTGTCCTGTCCTCCCACTGAGAAGCTGCTTAGAAAGACACTCACCCTACAATCTGGTGAAAATACTTCCTGTAACCGTCTAAGGTCTCGTGCTGCAACACAACAGAGAGAGAGAGAGAGAGAGAGGATTTGCAAGTGAGGACAATACAGAGCGACTGAAAGTCACACGCTTTTATGCAACCAGCCTCTCAGCCACTTGGTGAAAGCGGGTGAAAGGATCTTTGGGAGCCAGAGCTGAAAGGGGGGATTATACGCACCATGTTTGAAGGGGGTTGCAGCACTAAACGAGCCTGTTTCCTCCTTTGTTTCCTGTAGTAGCTTTCGAACGTGTCCTGGGCGCCCTGGGGAGGGGACGAGAGCAGAACGGAAGAATTAAAGGGGATGTGTGTGTGTGTGTATGTGGTGGTGGGGCGGAGGCAGGGGGCAGCAGTATGGCTGACAAACACAAACGCACACAATTGGGGATTCACCGGCATCACATTGTTGGTGATTTTGCTGGCGCCTCTAATCCAGACTCCCAGAGAGAGAGAGAGACACACACAGAACAGGCAGCCACAAATCCGAACTATTCCCAGTTTCTGAACCACCAGATCATTCGAAAGAACTCCTGTACTCTCATCTCAACACTGAGCAGGATTCTCTCCTTCTCTCTCTCCATCCCTCTATCTCCTGTATTCTCTCCAATTCTTTCTCTCGTTCTTTCTTTCGTTCTTTCTTGTTTACTCGTTCGTTATCTCTCTCTAGTTCTTTCCCTTGCATTCTTTTTTATTCTTTTTCTCTTTCGTGCTTGTTCTCCTGCTCCTTCTCTCTCTCTCGTGTTCTCGCTCTAACATTCTTTCTCAACTCTTGGGATACTTTTTTTTTGTTTGCCTACAAAAGACATACCCAGCCACTGCACTTTACAGTAAATCCTGTGAAGCATAAGGAGACATTCTGCTGATGTCAATGTCAAATGCAAGGATTGATACAGTATTATGCACCATTATAAATTATTTCTTTGACGGACTGAAAAATACAGACCATGTTCTAACTCAACGTGAGTCACAACAGGGTTTGAATTGAGAATTATCAGCAGAAGAACATAAGGGGAGTTTCGACAATGTCTTTTACACAAAGGGTTGTTGAAACATGGAATACCTCATCACAGATTGTCTGTCACTAGAATTTGAAAAACAAATCGATAAATTTAAGGAAAAGGTGAGAGTTTAAGGGCGAGAGCAAGGGTAAAGGGAATGGGATTAGTGTAGAGAGCTGCAGAGGGGAGCGAGCACCATCACAGACACGATGGAGAGAGAGCCGGGGAACGGGGTTAGGGTAGAGAGCTCCAGCGGGGGAGTGAACATCCCAGACACAATGGGGAGTCCAATGGGATAAGGTAAAATGTAATGCTCTCTGGGGAGAGTGCACATTCCATTCCAACAAACTCTCTGGGATTTCTATGTGTAGGTGGGATACATTGGAAATCTCGGTTTGGTTTAAGCCTCTCTCCGGCTCGGTGGACTGAAACCCTTCCCGTTTTTATGATCACGTTTGCAAATCTCATTTGAAGACACCTTTACAGCATACACCCTGTGAGGTGCTTTGAGACGTCTCAATGACGTGATTGGTCACTATATCAAACGCAAGGAATCAGTATTAAATTAATATTACTGTCAACGTTTTTCGTTACTTGCAAGCTCTCAGTTTGGGTGCTCATTAACCTCCTGCTCTGTGAAGAACGTGAGCCCAGGATGGATGGATGGATGGATGGATGGAGGGATGGAGGGAGGGAGGGAGGGAGGGAGGGAGGGAGGGAGGGAGGGAGGGAGGGAGGGAGGGAGGGAGGGAGGGAGGGTATAGGGAGGTCTTGTGGCACAGACTTCGGTCATCAGTCTGCTTGGCCCGGAAAGGGAGGTTTGTGATGTTTTTATTCTCCCCAGAACCCCCTGTGACCCGGCGGCTCAGCTATTTAGCTCAATGCAGCTTAAGAGTCAAGGGAACAAGGCTTGCTAAGCAGGAAGTAAACGAGTTGTTGAAGGCAGCCCTTTCTGTAGGCTGATTACATGCTATGAGCTGGCAGCGAGCAGGGCTGACTGACACAAAGATCAGTCTTTCCTGGCAGCACCTGAATGTGGGGCTCGGCGTCTCCCGCTCTCTCTCTCCCCACTTAGGCCTGTATTACACTTTCCCAGTATTCTCTCTCCACCCCCCACCCACCCCCCTGTCTTCCTTCATAGTTCCTGGGCAGGAACGTTACTCAAGAGTTTGCTTGTCTTATGTCCGTCAATATATCAACACTGACTGCTACTGAGTGACACACTGGTAGTCAGTCGCTAACACAGCTTCACGGGGCTGTATGTGTAGTAATAATAATGTAATAATCCTGCATTCATTTGATAAAGTGCCTTAACTCATCGTAAAGCGCTTCACAGAGTGTATAGTAAAATGGAGTGACAACATTTTGTGGGCAAAACGTGGCAGCCAGTTTGCTCATAGCGGCGTCCCACAAACTGTCATGGATTGAGTGACACTCATTTTTTTTGAGGGTTTGTTACCCACAGAACAGCGATACACCAATTAACTAACGGCTGGATTTGCATGTACTGCTGGGTAAACGGTGGTAGGTTACACAGGAAGGAGATTTGCCCATGGCTTCTCCCCGCCCAGGAACCGAACCCGGGTCTTCTCGCTTGCACCCACAAAATACACAGTCACTCCACTTTACAATATATTCCGTGAGGCAAGTTGAGCCGCCTCAACAACGTGATTAAGTGCTAATATCAAATAATAATCATAATCCTTGCATTTTATATAGCGCTGTACGCGGCTTCCAGAAGTCTCAAAGCGCTTCACAGAATATACAGTCCAGAATATACTGTCAAGTGAATTGACTGTATATTTGTG
Source organism: Hydrolagus colliei (assembly GCA_035084275.1). Classification (NCBI taxonomy): domain Eukaryota; kingdom Metazoa; phylum Chordata; class Chondrichthyes; order Chimaeriformes; family Chimaeridae; genus Hydrolagus; species Hydrolagus colliei. Next base: position 6,324,369 of record CM068742.1, on the reverse strand, counting down.
GGCGAAACGTGGCAGCCAATTGCGCACAGCAGCGTCCCACAAACAGTCGTAGATTGAAATGAACAATTTTTTTTTTTAGTGGGGAGGGTTTAATGAGTCCTGATGGTTTGGGGAGCCTGGCTCCCCAAACCATCAGGAGTTGCTGGGTGCACTGGACTAATGTACAGTCACAACTGAAGTTGCCTGTATCTCTGGCACTTTGGCGGTCAGGTGTTGGGGGCTCGGCAGCTTTTAAAAAAGTACACTGAGCTTCACAATGGAGTCCTGCGCCTCCAGCGCCTTGGGACATCCTCCTGACGTGGAAGGCTTCCCATCGCACTGAAGATTCAATTCACGATGCTGCTCCTCACCTTCAGAGAACCTCGAAGGCAAGGATTAATAAAGCAAAGTCCCAAGCTCAATGCTCCGGGCTGGACAAGGTACACGGCCCCTTTAAGATGCCACGCAGTACGGTCCATTTCCTGTCTACATTCATTCCACAGAAGACAGTCTCAGACGCTCACAGGACTATAGAACAAAAAGGTTTAAAATGTAAATGGTTCGATACCGGGAACTGATTTAATGAGAGTTTTTTTTTGTTAAAACAAAAGCACAAGTACAAAAATGGGCCGTTTACCCCCTGCTGCTTGCATCAATGGCCATCCTCCTTCATGTGGCTGTGTGTCTCCGACAGTATTGTGAAAACCTGACTGCGGATAATAATAATAATAATAATAATAATCCATGCATCCGACACAGCACCCATCACATCGTAGAGATTTCTCAATGAGCCTCACAGGATCTTACTGTAAATAATAATAATCCTTGCATTTGATATAGTGCCTCATCGCCTCTTCAAGACGTCTCAAAGCACAGAATATACTGTAACGTGAATTGACTGTATATTTTATGGCCGAAACACGGCAGCCAATTGCGCACAGCAGTGTCCCACAAACAGTCGTGCATTGAAATTACCAAATTTTTTTTCTTTCTTTTTTGAAGGGATTATTAGCCTTGAAAAAGTCAACCGCTAATTGACTAACAACTGGAGTCCTACTTTACTGCTAGATAAGCGGAGGCATGTGGAGTATGGAAACTTGTCTAAGGTTTTGCCCCGGGACCTCTCGCTGGTGAGGCGTGCGCAATAATACACTACGCTGCGTAACTCCTGGTCCGAGCGAGGGAGTGAGGGTGCCCTGACCCTCCGCGACCTTTTCCCCGGCTCGAAGCACCGGACAGTTCAGCCAAAGTTGAGGAGGATAACCACTAAGCTACAGGACTCCACACACACAGGACTGTGTATTTGTGGACGAAGTTAGTTCAGAAATTTGTGGGTGAATGTGGCAAGAAATTTGCACACAGCAACATCCCACAAACAGCTGTGAAGCGAGGAATGATTTTATCTGGGGGCACACGAGAGAAACTTCCATCGCTTTCCCAATAGCACCGCAAGATCTTTAATGTCCACCTGAACAGACACAGAAGGGAGATCAGTTTAATGTCTCATCTGAAGCACCGCTGACATTGGGCAATGTCTACTGTGCTGTGCAACACTACTGTGCTGGTACATCAGCCTGGACTCCAAGTCCCTGAAGTGGGGGCGCAAACCCACAGGCTTCCGATTCAGAAGGAAGAATGGTACTGACTTTTGTAGACCTTTGCCTTCAAAACACACAGTAACTACACTTCAGAGTAAATTCTGTGAAGCCCTTTGAGACGTCCTTGCAATGTGAAAAGCGTGATATCAAATGCAAGGATTTTATTTTGCGTGACTGATTCAGAGAAACAAAGGAAAAGTATGTAGAGAACTGGTGTGTTGAAATAATAATAATTTGCATGCTCCTTGCATTTGATAAAGCACCACATCCGTCTGTTGAGATGTCGCAAAGCTCTTCACAGAATATATTATGAAGTGAAATGACTTTATATTTTGTGGGTGAAACCCAGGAACACAGTAAGTAGTGTCACACAAACATTTGTGGATTATTTTCAGGGATTATTGCCAGCCAGCCCCCCCACACCCGGCGGAAAGCGATCCACCTATCGACCAGGTTCCTACTTAGGTAAACATATGTGGAGAAAGGAAACTTGCCTAAAGTTTCACCCGACCCAGGAATCAAACCTGGATCCTCTGGCATGTGAGGCGTATGCGCAAACCATTATAGAGGGATCGATGGGGGGGTGTGGGGGAGGGGGGTTTATATATAGAATAACAGTAGCGAAGAGGCAAAATATGAGTGAGTTACAGAGAGACAAATCTTGTTTTGAGGAGTGTGTGGGGTGAGGAAAGGGTTAAGCGGGTTGGCTGCCTTTAATCAGGTCAATCTCTTTCTGAACTAACTTGGAAAATCCTTTTCATCCGCAAAATGTACAGCATGGCTTTCGCTGGCTTCTGATCCGGGGGAGAGAAGCCGAGACTCTGGATCGTGAACCTGCATTGCCATCTACTGTTCTTCACTGGACTTTGGTTGTAGGAAAGCTTTCCTACAACCAATCTATGTGGGTTTCCTCCCGACATGACAGGCGCTGTACAAATGAGATTTTGTTGTTGTTGTTGTTATTTTAGCTGCTTAATACTCCAGCAGTTACCCCAACGCACATGGTGGGGGTCCCCCCCAAGCCTTGGCTCTTGTCAACCTGCGCCTAATACTCTCCGGAATCAGGTGAACAGGATGCATCCCTCCAGGGAGAGAGCATTCACAGCAGTGTTGTAATGTACTCCAGAAGCCTCCACACACGCTCACCCGGCCAGCGAGAGGGCCCGGGTTTGATTGCCGGTGGCTAGACGGCGGCAGATTGCTTTCCAGGGGTAATAATACCTCCAAAATAAATAAATGAATTCAATCCACGGCTGTTTGTGGGACACTGCTGGCCGCAATTTGCTGCCTTGTTTTACCAACAAAGTATACAGTGAAATTCATTTTACAGTATATTCTGTGAAGCGCTTTGAGACATGATAAAGTGCTATATCAAATGCAAGGAATTATTATTATTATTATTATTCCAACAATCTATTCCAAGAGTCTCCATGCGTAGGTGGGATGTATGGAATTCTCAATTTGGTTTAGATGGTGATGGGCTTTCGCTTGCACCAGACACCACGGCTGATCGTGGCGATGATTTTCCATGTGTATCGGACATTCGTCAAGTTATGTGCGGCGCCAACACACATAGATGAGACAAGCGGCCAGTTTATACAAATCTGGGGTGGGGTAGGGAGATAAACTGGGAGAAAAGCCTTCGAGACTTTTTAGTCCAGGCGGACACGACAGCTCAGCGCTGGGGGAAGCATTGCTTTGTCAGAGACGCCATCCTTCAGATGTCGCTTAAACCATTTGTGCCTGTTCAGGTGAACGCTAAACAACAACAAACAACAACAAAATGACACTTGTACAGCGCCTTTCTCGTCAGGAGGACGTCCCAAGGAACTGGACAGTCACCGTTAGACCCGAGCTGGGGATAGGGTAGGGAGGGAAGGGGGCGGATAAGGAGTTGCCGATGGGACAGATGAAGAGGAGAGTTTTGAGGCGGGATTTGAAGGAGGCCAGGGAGGGGGCAAGGCGGAGGGGCTGCGGGATGGACTTCCAGAGGTTGGGGGCAGAGTGGCTAAAGGCTTGTTTGCCAATGGTTGGGCGGATGGGTCGGCGGACGTGGAGCTGGCCAGAGCTAAAGATTCTTGCGGTGCTATTGGAAAAATCAAAGCAGTTTCTCTCTCCCAGTGTCCTGGCCAACAACAACAACAACAACAAAGGCACTTTGCAATAAAATCTGTGAAGTACTTTGAGACATTTTGATGTGAAAGACATTAACTGTTATTATAATATCAGTAGTTCTGAGTCAGTGACTGTGACTTTGCATTGCACAAAATAATAATATTTGCATTTGATATAGCGATTTCCACATCTTCTAGACGTCTCAAAGTGCTTCACAAAATATACTGTGAAGTGAATTGACTGCATATTTTGAGCCTGAAACGCAGCAACCTGAGACGCAGCACACAGCGGGTCCCACAAATAGCCATGGATTGATTGACCAAATGATTATTATTCATATATTTTTTAAAGATTATTACTCCTGGAAAGTGATCCGTCAATCGACTAACAACCAGGTTTCCTATTTATTGCTAGATAAACAGAGGCATATGGAGTAAGGTAACATGGCTAAGGTTTCGCTCCACCCAGGAATCAAACCCAGGTCCTCGCTCTTGTAAGGCTTGAACCACTACGCTTACAGGACTCCACTACACCTGACGGAGAAGCCAGCAAAACGTTTTGTAGTGGTTCGGCATCGTAGGCGAGATATTAAATGGAAAGGATTATTATTATTTAAGGGATAAGGGCAAATCCTGGTGTAAAGAGGTCACAGAAAGATTGAAAGGTTTCCCTTTGTCAGACTATACATCCTCTAAGCTGTTAAACACCACAGCTGGATTCAGCATTGGGCTAGTTTAGTGCGAACCTCACATTAGAACATCTTAATCTACAGTGGGACAAGAGGCAGTGGCAAATGGCTTATAGAAGGAGACCGTGTGAGCTTTAATCTTGTGATTTGTTGCAACGTTAAGAGTTTTTGCCTAACAACTCACAATTGGGGAATACAAAAATCCCTACGTTACACCCAGAGCAGCCAACTTCAACACACCCTTCCACAGGGAATTAATGTCAGTTGTAGTGACTGTGCATTTGGAAGCAAACGCGGCTCATATTTTTGTGCTTTCCCCGAACAATTGTGAAGTGAATGAGTGGTTTTAATGTCAGACAGGATCCCGAGGGGGAGAGAAACTCCCTTCTCTTTCTCTGCTGACAGGGCCGTGGGATCTTTAAGCCCGTCCACCTGAACTAGCAGAAACTTTGCCCAATGTGGAACAGGCTCAATGGGCTGAAAGCCTCGCTACTGTTTCTGTTTTTTGATAAGGTTCCTAACATCTTGTTTGAAGGTGGCATCTACACCCTCTGGGGGCCTGGGTTGGGAGTCTAGGATAATAAAATAATCCTTGCATTTGACAAAGCGCCTTATCACATCTTCGAGACATCTCCGATCGCTTCTCAGAATATACTGTAAAGTGAAACAGTTGTATTTTTTGTGGGTGAAATGTACCCACCCAAAAAATACATTTTGCTCTGTCCAGATCTTCTCTCTCGTGAGGCGAACGCTCCAGCTAATACCCCATAGGACTCCACAATACCCTGCAGGCGTCCCCATCTAGTATATTGGGAGTGGGGAGCCTGGCCTGCGATGCCCACAATGTAATGTTAGCGCTGTCAGCGCCAGCGGGGTCTGGCGGGCTGGCGGGCTGTTTACGAGGTGAGTGTCCCTCACTAATGACTGGCTGTTTATGAGGAGAGCTATGCTGCGCAGGACGCCTGTTTGTGTTGGCACGATCCCCACAGCTTGTCCCAGGCCTGACCTAACGAGGAACTTCCTCTCGTGGGGCCAACTAGTGCATATAATACGTCAGATTAGTATCACAAAAGCCGCACAGAACAGAGCCCTACACAGTGTTATCATCACCAAGCTTTCTGTGTGTGTGCGTATGTGTGTGTGGAGGGGTGGGGGTGGGGGAGGTAAAAGGTGGGGGGGGGGATAAGGAGAGAGAACATCGCGTTGGAGTTTGGAGTTTGACCTGTTGTAACCTTGCTGTGGTAACACAGGGCAGGATTGTGCAGCTGTTTTATAAGTTCCCAATTCACCAGGACTTGCCATTTCTCTCTTACCGGGTTGTATTATAGGGAGGCTTCACCCCCCCCCTACCCCTCACTCCACCTCAACGTCTCCCACCTCCGCCCCTGCTCACTCCTGGATCCAACTCTTCACATCATGTTGGGTCTACTATCCCCCACTCACATACTTATACTCACTGACACACACTCAACACACACACAATCACTCACTCACACACACTAAAAGCTCCTTGTTCATACCATCTTTCTCTCTCTAACTCATACACAAACACACTTAAACTTCCATAATCTCTCTCTCGCACACAAACACAGACAATGAAACTCAAACTACCAAATCTTATCTTGGAATTGTTGGCCAGGACACCGGAGAGAGAAACTTCATTCCCTTTACCAATAGCACCACAGGATGTCTGTCCATCTTAAACGCATATACTGTCGCATATAATCTCATAAGCACTTTTTTCAAAAGTAAGGATGTACGGTAAAAGCCCGTTTATCCAGCACCCGATCAACCGTAACTTCCAAATAACCGCATCGCAATAAAAAAAAGGTCCGCATTCGATTAACTGGAATTTATCTGGAAAAATGCATTTTAAAATTCGGGGGGTTTCAGCCGAATATCTGGCATGCGCTTTAACCGGCATTGGCCAGGTCCCGAGGGTGCTGGATAAACGGGCTTTTACTGTATTTTGGAATTAGCCAAACTCTGGATACCCTGAAACATTACATTAATAGAGTAAACCTTGGTGGAATTTTGCTGTGTGAATGCGCACCCTCTCCCTAGATGGACACGCTCTGCTCAGCTAATGTAGATGCGCAGGTTAGTGAGACCAAGCCTAGGTGAAGAAGTGCTTCTTGATTTCACTCCTAAATGACCTAGCGCTAATTTTAAGACTTTAACTGAGCAGCGGGATATTTGTCACAAGAAAATGGGAACAGCAGTGGGCCATTCAGCCTCTCAAGCCTGTTCTGCCATTATCCGTAGCTCAACTTCAATTATCTGCCTTAGACCTGTATCCGTTAACATTCTAACCTGACAAACATTTATCCACCTCAGTCTTGAATATTTGAATGAACCCAACTCCCACAGCCTTTTGGGGTAGAGAGTTCCAGATTTCCATTACTATTTGGGTGAAAGACTGCTTCTTGATTTCACTCCTAAATGGCTCAGCTCTAATTTTAATATGATGCCCCTTGTTCTGGATTCCCTCCCAGAGGAAAGTGTTTCTCTGTATCTACCCTGTCGAATCCTTTTTAATTTTAAACACCTCAATTAGATCACCCGACAACCTCAAGGTTGACCAGAGGCAGCGGCTCAGAGAGCCAAACTATGGCGATGTTTGACGTCAAGCCAGGGAGAAAGGAGAGGTGACCCTACATACAGTTGAAGAGGAAAGTCTTCAGGTGTGATCTGAACATGGGCAAAGAAGGGGAGAGGTGGAGGATTTGAGGCTGGGAGTTATGGTTTGAGGCATTGTAGCTGAGTGCAGGCCCTTTTGTTTTGATGGGAAGATGGAATCTGCACTCTCTCCCTGGAGGGACATATCCGGTTTACCTAATTCCGGAGAGTATTAGGCGCAGGTTGGCAAGAACCATGGCTTAGGGACTCTAGTGTCCAATGGGGTAACTGCTGAAGTCTAACCAGTTAAAACTATATAGTTTGCCATTGATATTGTCTCCTGACAAGCTTTGCCGTTAACTGTCCAGCTAGGACCACCCTACCTGTTAGAGCTTTGGTTTGCAGGGTTAACAGGAGCTGAGTGGGAGGATACCCTGCCCCCAGTGACTGGTCTGTCCTTCCAGGCTCTGCCGATGAGTCAGGCTGGGCTGGGCTGTCACCAGCAGTGCCCTGGAATACTGCGGACCTGCCTGGCTCAGGAACCAGACTAGAGACCATCACAGAGGGTGGGTTAGATTCAAACATTTTATTTTGACATTCCATTGCCAAACATGTCACCTTGAGGCCTATTCAGCCCCAGTGCTATCCTTGTGACTTGCATGTATTGTCTGACGTTCCTGACAATTTCCAGCTTCCTGAGGCGTTGACGCTGACTCTCTGAGAGCCTGTTTTTCTCTCTCTCTCTCTTTCTCCGTGTTTAAAGTCTGCTGAGAGAGCGGACAGACAGAGGCTGCCTTGCTGCCCTCTGTGTGACTCTATGAGTCGACCTCTCTGTGACTGTGAACTTTTGCCCTGAGATATCCACAAGGCGGTGGGGGTGGGGAGAGCTGTCGACTCCCGTCTGTGCTCACAGTATCTTTGCTTCCTATCTCAGAAACCACCAGTGCCACAGTGACGGGGAAAGGAGAGAGTTTTTGGTCACCAATGGATTGAAGGATGTCTCTCCAATACAAGCTGTGCCCAAAGGGGAGGCTGGAAAAGTCAGCAATGAAAATATGCGCCCACTACGTGTTAACCCTTTCACCGACAGAGACCTAGAATTCCACCAAGCACAAGACACAATACAACAACTTTAGGTAGTGTCCTAGAGGGCAATACCAATTGACATTCACCCAGCTCCTGTCACCTCAGGAGGACGTCCCAAAGGCGCTTAACGGTGCTGGCTAGGCACATGAGCTGAGGTTGGGAACCGAGAGGGGGTGGGGAGAGGAAAGATGAGGTGGGCGCGCTAACCAGTATCCTGTGGGACTTCACAGAGAAGGAGTTGGAGAGACTCTGTGATGGGAGTAACAGCAAATGGCCAATCAATCAATCCTAGGCTGGATTTGGAGCCACAAAAAGAGACGTCCAAATGGAGACCTTTGCCCTATTTGGAGCTGAATAAAATTATACGGACTTCTTGACATAGAGAACGTGAAGCTCACCGCCCAAAACTATGCTGAAGTGTGCAACATGTAGCAGGAAATGTGATGTACCCACAAGGGGGGGGTGGAATACAGGAGAACAGGAGGAATGGAGGCTTGTTCAGGGATTAAACTCCAGCACGCACTGGTTACCATTCTCACCTTTGATAATAGCACCTGATCCCATCGTTGAGACGTCTCAAACCTGTTCACAGATTATACTGTAAAGCGGATTGACTGTATTCTGTGGGCAAACTATAGCAGTGTGTTGCGCAGAGCAGTGTCCCACAACCAGCTATGGAGTGAGTGACCACATTTTACTTGGGATGATTTTTGGCCAGGCCACTGAGACAGTAAAATCTTTTCAAGTGGCGTCACAGGATCGTTAATGTCCACCTGAACAGGCAGATAGGATCATAGTTTATTGTCTCATACGACGTCCCCACATGGGGCCTCTGACTCCCAGGTGTGAGTGCGATCACTGAGTCTGTCCTTCCTCACACTTCTCTCACTCTGTATCTTCCCCCTCTTTCTGTCTATCCGCCTGTCATACCACCTCTCTCGCTCTGCCTACTTTCCCTAACTCTGTCTATCTCTGCCTCTCTCTCTGTCTATCTCTGCCTCTCTCTCTCTGTCTCACTCACTCTGTCGCTCTGTCTTTCTCTCTCTCTGCCTGTGTCTCACCCTCTCGGTCTGCATATCTGTGTCTGTTTTTCTATGTCTCTGTCTCTCTCCGTCTGTATTTCACTCTCTCCGTCTGTCTCTGTTTGTCTTTCCCTCTCTCTCTCTCTCTCTCTCTGACTCGCTTTCCTCTGCCTTCCCCGCCGTCACACTTGCAGCGCTGAGTGAGGCTGACTTACCAGCACTGTGTAAATGTGCAAACACCTGTACACGGGGGAAAAATCCACCAGATCCTGGGCGCTCAGTACCTGTCAAGGAGACACGAAACCAGAAAACAAAGGTGAGCATCAGTGTGTGGCTCGGCACACCACATAACTCAGCCAGCCACAGTCACACTGTCACAGACACATCAAAGCCTCGGAGCAGGTAGCTAATAGAGGACAGGAGAGCCACAGATGGAGGGGATTAGCAGGACAATAGGAAAGCTGTGCAGAGACATACAGAGCTCAGCTCCCAACACACGCAGCTTTCGTTTCACTGCAGGCACCCGCGGAGAACTTCTTAAAGTGACAGTCGCGGGATCAGGCGGATCAGTGTGATCAGCATTTAACAGCAGCAACAACTTGCAATGATGCAACTTGCATCATGATAACAATAATAGAAATCCTTGCATGTGATACAGCGCTTTATCAGATGTCTCAAAGTGATACACAGGAGTGTATAGTGTAAATCAGATCGAGTGTACATTTTCTGGGCGAAACGTTAACAGGCAATCGCTCACAGCAGTGTCCCACAAACAGTCATGGACTGAGTGACCAAATTAATCTTTTTTTTTGGGGGGGGGAGGACGGATTATTGACCCCGTAAAGTGATCTGCCAATCAACTAACAAACGACTGCTTGTGGGACACTGTTATGCGCAACTGGCTGCCGAGTTTCGCCCACAAAACACACCGACAATCCACTTTACAATACATTCTACGAAGCACTCGGAGACGTCTTAACAGCACAATAAGGTGCTATGTCAAATGCAAGATTATTATCATTATAATAACGCTTGTGTGTGTGCATGTGTGTGTGCGTGTGTGTGTGTGTGCGTGTCTGGGGTTCTGAAACCTCTCGTTGTCAGGCTGAATGTTTGTTTCCTGCCCTCCCACAGGATGAACGCAGGCGCTTGCAGTGACCCGTGCAGGCCAGCCCTGCGTCCTAAACGAGCCGTGGCCGCTCTATGCAGTTCAGCATGTACGACTTTCAGCCCCAGAGACCGCACAAAGCACGGCCTTTGCAATGCTGCGATGTTCAGCTTGTCCATACAGGAGGGAGGATCAGATGGCGCAATCACACTGTTAATTGGCCGCTCTGACGTCACCTATTTTCTCTGTCGGCCAAGACCCGTCCCTCCTTGCCCATCGCAGTGACAGACCAGCCTACGCTGATCAAATGGTGCGGAATAATTGCTCCCGTTCACCAGTGGCTTCCGCTCCCCAGCTCATACGTGCAGAAAAGTCAACGGCATCAGTTTGACCAGACATTGGCAGTTCTCATACATCTATCTTGATTTTGTGGCCTCCCGCTTTCAAGTCGCAGGGGAGAGTGACAGGAAAAGGAAGGTGACAGACAGACAGACAGACAGACAGGCAGGCGGGTGGGTGGGCGGGCGGGCGGGCGGGCAGACGGGCGGACAGGCAGGCGGGCAGGCAAGAAACCCGCTGTCCAGTTTGACTGTGTTTGTACTGAGGCACATCACTTTACGTTCGGCTGTGATTACCTCCTCCTCTTCCTCCTCGTCTTCAACATCCAGGATTCCCGAGTCCTGCTCAGACATGGGGCTGCTGTTCCCGGCCTCCAAACCAATCCATGGCTCCTTCCGGCCTCTCTTCCCGTTGGTGACTTTGGGTTGCAGAGACACCGTGCAGTCCAGGCTCCTCTGCTGCTGGGCCTGAAAGAGCGACAAGACTTACTCGTCTTAAGAGGACAGTAAAATACAGTAAAAGCCCGTTTATCCGGCACCCTCAGGACTTGGCCAATGCCGGTTAAAGCGCATGCCGGATATTCGGCCGAAAACACACACAGAAAAAAATAATAATGCATTTTTCCGGATAAATTCCGGTTAATCGAATGGGGACCTTTTTTTTTTGAGGTGCCGGTTGTACGGAAGTTACAGTTGATCAGGTCACGGATAAATGGGCTTTTACTGTAATTAAGAATCCGTGCATTTGATATTTATTTTACACATCAGGAAGGCAACAACAAGTTACATTTGTACCCCACCCTTCACTTTGGGAGGATATCGCAGTGCGCTGGACAGTCAGGGATGTGGATCCGAGCTGGCGATTGGAATCAGCAGTGGGGGTGGGGGGGGGGAGAAAGGAGAGTTGGGGTAGGAGGGTGACCGAAGGTGCAGTCGAAGAGAACTGTTTTGAGAAGTGCCTTGAAGGAAGCAAGGGAGGGGGTGAGATGAAGGGACTGGCATCCTCCATGTCCCTCGAATCCTCCGCTCGACCCTCGGCGGCCATGTCTTCAGCCACTACGCCCCGAGGCTCTGGAATTCCCTTCCTCACTCCCTTCGCCTCGCCCCCCTCTCTTCCCAGTTTCAGGTCACAGCTGAAGACCTTCATCTTCGACTGCACCTTTGGTCACCTTTCTACCCCCTGTCCCTGGCTCGGACCTGGGAACCACTATTGTGAAATGCTCTGAGACACTGTCCGACATGGAGGGCGCTGTATAAAACGAAGTTGTTGTTGTGGTTGACAAGGGGATGGAGTTCCAGAGGGCGGGGCAGAAAGACCGAAGGCCCGACCGCTGACGGAGGGAGAAGCAAAGCAGAGGACGTGGAGCAGGCTGGATCCTGCTGAGTGCAGGGAGAGGACTAGTCTGTATGGATGTCTCGAAATGCTTCACTGCATAAAATACGGTCAATTTGCACACATCAATGGCCAATCTTTAAAGTCCACTCAAAGAGGCACAGGTGAGAGCTCGGCTGAAATTCCTCTGAAGGAATGTCATGAAGTGAATGGATCATATTATCTGGTTGAGATATTAAGCCCGGTGATGGGTTTCAACATGTATCAAGAAACCCGTCTGTTCCTGTTCAGACAGTACATATTAAAGACCTGAGTGATGCTATTGGGAATAGAGAAGGGAGTTTCTCTCTCTCAGTGTCCTGGTCAACAATACCCGGATCAAAATAATTTATTCCCTTTAAAGTTGCTTGTGGGATGTTGGTGTGTGCAAATCAGTGGCCATGTTCACCCACAAACTACACAGTCACTACACCACTTGACAATAAATTTTAATTTTATCAGGAGAAATGTCAGCCAGGACACCAGGAAAACTCCTTTACGCTTTTAATCCGGGTGGTCGGTCTTTCTTGGGAGGCTATAATAACTACACTACGAAGTACAACGCTCTCCCCGTCCCCCCCACCCCACTGGAGCATTAGCCCAGACTGTGAATTTGAAGCCCCTGCCGCCGTGGGCGGGGGGGGGGGGGGGGGGGGGCTTCAAACCCACGACCCCGACTCTTGGCTCAGTCTCCCGTGACCTCTTGACTCAGGAAACTTGGGTTTACAAAGCGGCGTGAAAAACCATGTCTGAAAAACCGCTTCAAACCACCGCGAGCAAAGGTCGAGGGGAAACTGGCGCGAGATAAAAGGGGCCGACTCCCATTCTGCACAGCCCTGGCAGCCAAGCAGCCGCGCAACACAACCACAATAATCTAACCTCCTCAACAGCCCTCCCCAGCTTTCCTCCATCAGATAAGAGCCCAGTTATTTTTAAAAGGTGCTATGTCAACATGTCAGTAATGTTATTTTTCCTCTCTTCCCGACATGGAAAGTGAGGCCACAACAACGATAATAACAGCTTTGACCTGACGCTGCTCTCACTCACATCCCCACCTCCCCTCTCTCCACTCCACCCCCCGCCACCGGCTGCTCTTATCTACCCTGTCCTTATTCCCTATTCCCACCAGCTCCTCTCTCTAGGGTCAGCAGGCAAACATGACAATGAGATTGTTCTCTGCGTGACCCACCGTAGTTCACGGTCAATAGTGCAGAGTGCGGGTCAGGGTCAGACACTCACTCACTCACACACTCATTTACCTACACTCTCACACTTACACACTCACATCCACTTACACTCTCACTCAATAATGAACCCATTGATTACACTTACAGACCAACCCACCCACACTTCCAAACACTCACTCGTACACACACACTCACTTCACTCATACACAAAATCACTTTACACACTCACTCGTGCATTTACACATTTACAAACTCAGACTCTCACACACTTATTCACATCACACACACTCACTTTATACACACACACACACTCTTACTTCCACATTGCCATACACACAAACATTCACTCACACACCCATTCAATCCATGGCACACACACTAGATTTTAAAAGGGAAATGAACAAATATTCAAAAATAAAAAGTGTATGTGTGCATATATGTGAAAAGAGTGAATGGTGTGTGTGTGGGTTGGATTAACTTGCTCGGAGTTTGTGAACACGCGTTCATATATCCAATGAACAAAACACAAAATACTGCAGTTCTGACGAAGGGTCGTGAACCCGAAATGTTGACTCAGCCTGACCAGCTGAGTTTTCCCAGCTCTCTCTGCTTTTGCTTCATATATCCAATGCCTGGAATCTATGTTAATTGGCTTGCAGAGAGATAAGCAGCCACTGCTTAAACCCTGCACCTCCAACCAGTGAAACCATGGCTCAATGGAAAGGGACCTGATCCCGAGCCGCAGACAGGAAAATGGTGGAAATGCTCTTACACATCTTACCATCTAAGAGGACTCAATTTAGTGCTCATTGGATGTTAAATAACCAACTGTTGACTATTCTCCTTTGGCAGACGGGGGTCTCCTCCGGGCTGAACAGGCTCCGAGGTGACATGGTTGGCAACGGAATATCAAAGTCTCGCCCCAGTGAGACTGGATGGTAAGATGTGTGGAAAAGAAGAGATTGGTGATGCTGTCGTTCCTCCCCTCACTTACCTTCCTGGTCTGTCTCAGAGTGACCTCTAACCACAATTTTGGTCATCTTCCCTCTCCCCCCTCCACCCCCTTGGCTGCCACCCTCAGCTCGGTTGGAGTCCCATTGCCCAGTGGTTTGGGTGATTGCCTTGCAAGCCAAAGGATCTGGGTTTGATCCTGGGTGTGGTGAAACCTGAGGAAAGTTTCCTGACTCCACATCCCTTTGTTTACCTAGCAGTAAGTAGGAACCTGGTTGTAAAATTGATTGGCGGATTGCTTTCCAGGGGTAATAATCCCTTCAAAGCAATGTTTTGGTCACTCAATCCACGACTGTTTTGTGGGACAATTGGCTGACACGTTTCGCCCACAAAATACATTCAATCCACTTTACAGTATATGCTGTGGAGGCTTTGATATGTCTTTGATAAAGTGCTATATCAAGTGGAAGGATTATTATTGTTAATAATCTCTGGGACTGCACACAGCAGCCAGTGTGCATGAGCATTTAAACGGCAGATTCACACTCCCAAGCGGAGTCTTTAGCAATCTGCTCCTAGTTACATTTCAAACACAGGGCTTGCTGTCAGCCTGGCCCGCTCCTCACCACTTCCCCTTCAAATTGTGGGACTTTTCCAGTTTTTCCCTAGTCCACATGTTTCCACATTCTTTTTCGTTTCTGCGTGGGTCTGTCCTGAGAGCCTGCATACTAATCCACCCCCTGCCGCTCAGTCACTAATGTAAAACATGAATAGCGACTGTGTGAAGGACGCCTCTCGTTCCCCCCGAAAAATAAGCTGCACATTGTTCTGATTTCTTGACTTTGAAACACACCAGAGAAAATTTTCTCTCTCTCTCTCTCACTCAATCTTTCTAACTCACTCTCTCTATCTGGGATGTTGTCACTCTCTCTCTCTTTTAAGTTGTCTGAGACACTACTCAGAGTGGAGGTCGCTATATAACTGCAAGTTGTTGTTGCCACTGCTGCTGTTCTCTCTCTCTCTCTGAGATGTTCTCTATCTCTCCGGGGTGCTCTCTCTCCCTCTGGTGATAATAGAAAACAAACACATGACTTATCTGGGGGATTGTCAACGAGGACATCAGCAGAGAGAAACTTCCTTCTCAGTCCCCAACAGCGTTGGTAGGATCTTTAACGGGCACGCAGTCTGGGCCTTGACTTTAACATCTCATCCAAAGGATGGACCCGCCAAAAATGCAGTGCTGCACACAGTACAATACTTGAGAGGACGTAAGCGGGGCATCCTCAGAGCTGAACTGGCTCCAAGGTGACATGTTTGGCAATGGAATGCCAGAATCTAGCCCTTCCCCACCGCCCCCCACCCTCTGTGACGGTCTCTAGTCTGGTTCCTGAGCCAGGCAGGTCCGCAGTATTCCAGGGCACTGCTGATGACAGCACAGCCCAGCCTGGCTCATCGGCAGGACTTGGAGGGGCAGACCGGTCACTGGGGGCAGGGAGACCTCCCACTCAGCTCCTGTTAACCCTGCAATCCCCTGCCCTAACAAGTAGGATGGTCCTAGCTGGACAAGCAGCAGGAAAGCTTGTCAGACAGAGCTCTCAATAGATGTGGTTTCAGCTGGTTAGACTCCATCTGTTATCCCAACACACTGTAGGGACCCCCAAGCCTTGGATTTTGCCAAACTGTGCCCAGCACTCTCCAGAATTAGGTAAACAGGCTGCGTCCCTCCAGGGAAAGAGCGCGGATTCCATTCCAACAATCTATCTCTGGGATTTCCCTGGAATTCTCAGTTTGGTTTGGATACTCTTAAGCACGGTGATGGGTTTCTGTACGTGTCAGACACTCGGCTGACCAAATAAAGTACTGGGAGTGTTTATATGGACTGTGAGCTCAAATTCCCTGATGTGTGCCTTGAACCCACAACCTTCTGACTCCGAAAGTGACTGAGCCAGGCTGAGACACCTGTAGATCTCCCCTTTTCTCAAAACTCTCAGAAAGCACCACATCCATTCGCCCTCTGTGCATTCATTTCTCCGAACAGTTTGGTGAAGCAACAGTGCACCCTTGTGGTGGTATGGTGGCATCACAGGGCGTTCCTCAGTCCAACTGAAGGCAGCACCAGCATTGACAAAGCCTCAGAGACCTGTAAGCCAGTGGGCAGTAGCAAAACTACATGGTTTGTAGCTTAATTGAGCAGTTCTGATGGTATCGCAAAGCGCTACAATGAAGCCAGAAGCAATTATCATCCGCAGAACCTACCAGGGTTCAATTACTGCTCTCAGCTGGCTGCCAGAATGTATAATCTCTACAGCTGGTTTGCTGTACACACGAACACAAAGGGTGGTTGTAGTCGCTGGTTTACGTTGCCTTATACGATCAGGGAACAAGCCAAACACCATGCAAGGTACCAGTGCAAATGCCATCAGTCTTCATCCTCTCCCTATCTATTGCCGTCTGCACCGCCACTCAATAACATTCATCACCAACGACAACAACTCGCCTTTCGATGGGATGGACAACCCGCGCACCTGAATTCTCCTCTAAAGTATTACGACTGTACTTTGCTCAAACTGATAATCTTCACCTCTTATTTTCGAAAGGCATTCAAACAAATCAGTGCATTATTTTGAGATGCACCTTTTAAAATACGCAGCACTCATTAGCTTCCCTCAACCCGAAGACCTGTAGCTCAGTGGTTACAGCACTCGCCTCGCAAGCGAGAGACTGGTTGGATTCCCGGCAGGGCAAAATGTTGTGCAGGTTTCCTTACTCTACCTGCCTCTGTTTACCTAGCTGTAAGTAGGAACCTGGCGGTTAGCCGATTGTCCAATCGCTTTTCTGGGTGGGGGGTAATAAATCCTGTGGAATTTTTTTTTATATTGGTCACGACGTGTTCGTGGGACAATGTTGTGCACAATTGCCTGCAGGTTTTGGCTCACAAAATACACGATCAAGTTACTTTACAGTATATTCTGTGAAGCGCCTTGAGACGTGTCTCAAAAGGCCTGATAAGGCGCTATACCAAATGCAACGATTATTATTATTAATCTGCACGTTGTGGAAAGAAGTGGATCAGGGTTTACAGCAGTTTGAGGGGAAAGGTAGTGGGGGAGGCAGGCAATGTGGTCAAAGTGGGGGAAGGCAGAATGAAAATAACAGGGGAAACCCCCCCCAACCCTCTCAAGCGCTCTGAGATGCCGTCCGGCGTGGAGGGCGCTATATAAATCGATGTTGTTGTTGTTGTTGTTTACCCCCATCTGCTGGCGCCCCGAACACTCCACCCAACCCACTATTGGCAGCCAAGCTTGAAACACTAATCCATGCATTTGATCTTGTGCAGTTCACCTGAGGAGGATGTATTACATCCCAGTTTGACTAACCCAACTGCCTGCTCACTGGACTTCTCAACTCTTCCCTCCACAAACTGCAGATTATTCAGAATTCTCCCACACAAGGCTCCGAGAATCAATCACCTCCGTTCATTCCCACCTTCACTGCTCCCCATTCCTCAGAGAATGGGCAAGAACAAAGCCCTTGTTCTTCCCTTCCAGGCCTTCAAAGGTTTTGCTCTCCCCTACCTCTCCAACCTCATAACTCCATATCGGCCTGTCCGCTCCCTCCACTCGGCAGACTGTTTCAGGTCCCCCTCACTCCCCGCCCCAACATTAGCGGTCAGGGATTCAGCATCTCTGCCCCCACATTTTGGAACTCTATCCTGCAATCTGTCCAGCTCACACCCTCCTTTAAGTCCCGTCTGAAGAAACTTCCACTGCGACCACCTCCCATCACCACCCCTGCTGCCTTCCTCCCATTCTGACCCTTTTCCATCGGAGGGGCGTCACAAGGTGCTGGACAGTCAGGGATTTGTATAGGAGCTGAGGTTTGGGTTCAGGAAGGGTTGGAGGGTAGGGAGAGTAGGAGTAAGACGGTGACCAAAGGTGCTATCGAAGAGAGTCGTCTTGTCATGGGCTTTGAAGGAGGCAAAGGAGGGGGCGAGGAGGCGAGACTGTGGGATGGAATTCCGAAGGGTGGGTTCAGAGTGCCGAAGGCCCGACTGCCGATGGTGGGATGTGCTGCTAATGGTGAGACATGCTGAGCGGAGGGAGAAAACAAGCCCGTGATAGAGAACATAGGCCAGTGTTGGGAGAGCACAAGCTCTTGATAGACAAAACAAGCGCATTGCAGAGAACCTATGATAGACATCACAAATCCACAGAGGTTATATAAGCCCATTTCAGGGACATAGGCTCACGCCAGACAACACAGACTGATTGTAAACAATGCATGTTCATGACGGAAAACATAGGACATTAGAGTGAACATAGACATTAGAGTGAACCTGGCATCGATCACAAGGCAACACGAGCCCAGGGCAGAAAGCTAAAGCCCATGGGAGGGAACACAAGGGGAGACAAGCCCAGGGCAGAGATCACTGGACATTGGTGCAGAATCTATGAATCTAAAACACAAGTCCATGTCAATGAACATAAGAGCAGTGTAGGAAACACAAGACTACGAGAGGGAGCACGTGCCAACTGTAGGAATCACAAGATCGACAAAAATAATTGATATAGTTTCACATGGGAAGGGCGTCCCAAGGGAGACCATTGGGAGGAAACACAAGCCCTTGGCGAAGAACGTAGGTCCAGGGTGGTACAGAAACTAGCTTATGGCACACAAGCCATTGGTCAAAACAACAAGTCAAGGGAACAGAGTCACTGAGCACTCGGGACAGGTACAAGCTAATCAATGAGAGTCAGCATAGATGTGCGAAGGGTAGGTCATGTCTGACAAATCTGAATTGAATCTTTTGAGGAAATAATGCTTCAACTACATATGGCGCCTTGGTTAGACCCCATCTGGAGTACTACAATCAGTTTTGGTCACCGCACCTCAGGAAGGATAGACTGGCTCTGGAAGGAGTGCATCACAGATTCACCAGAATGATACCAGGACTTAAAGGGTTAAATTATAAGGACAGGTTCCATAAACATGGTATGTATTCCCTTGAGTTTTGGTGAAAGGCTGTGGATGCTGAATCCATTCATATTTTCAAGACTGAGGTGCAATAGATGTTTGTTAGCTCAGGACATCAAGGGATACGGAGCAAGGGCGGGTAATTGGGCTTGAGGTACAGATATGGCAAGATCTTATAGAATGACGCAACAGGCTAGAGGGGCTGAATAGGCTGCTCCTGTTTCTATGTTTCCAGAACAGAAGTTCATTAAAAGGCAACATAGGCTCACGAAGGAGACCACAAGACAACACAAGCCTATAATAGAGAACTGGACCAATGGAGAGAAAATTGGACCACAGTAAAGAAGACTGGACCACACACAGTCCAGGATGCAGGACTATGGTCAAGACCATCAATGGAAGAGAACAGAAGCCCTTTATAGGGAACAGAAGCCCAGGAGGGAGGTTTCAAGAGCACAAAGAGCCTACGGCAGAGAACATCAGACAACGAGAACAAATTACATTTGTATCGTGCCTTTCACGTTGGGAAGTACGTCCCAAGGTGGTGGGACAGGGAGGAAGGAAAAGGGACACCAAAGTCAGGGACTTGCCGGTGTAAGTTCTGGGAGTGAAGGCTGGCAGTGTGGAGAAAAGCGCGTGTGAAAATCTGCCGGAGTGCGGCGTTCCCACATGTGCTTTGGCCACGGATCTATTTCGAGTGGGGTTTGGAAGCTCTGAGAACGGCTGAGTGCCGAGTTCACAGCCTCTGCCGGCAAGCCTGCTTCCAGTTACGGACAGCTTGCTTTCATTTCTCCTCTCCTTGTCCACAAAACACGTTGCATTCATTTTCCCTCCTGCTGCTTCCCGTTATTAACCCTTTGAGTGCTGCAGCACAGACCTCTAGCTGGGCCCGGCCGGACCCTCGGAAAATAAGCCAGGACACTGGGAGAGAGAAACCCCCATGTCATTTCAACAGCGCTGTGGAATATTTAACATCCACCTTAAGCATACAGCACCGACGTGGGCTCGAATTAACAGCTCCTCTGGCAGGAGGCAAGGGGGCCATAGGTGAGGTCAAAGAGGTCAAAGAGGTAGGGTTTTAGGAAGCACTGGAAATTAGATGGAGGAGTTGGAGGAGCTGTTGGCAGGAGCCAACGAAGATGGCTTCTGGCTCATCCAGGACTTGATGTCTGACATTAGGAGAGAGGTGCTTTTGGGTGTCACACCCGTGAAGGAGATCAAAAGAAAATACAAGTTTATACTAAAGAATAACTGATGAAGAGAAAATTGGTCCTGGATCACGCTCTGTCACACATACAACAACAACAACAACAAATTACATTTATAGAGCGCCTTTCACGTCGGGAGGACGTCCCAAGGCGCTGCACAGGAGGCGTGTGACCCGAGCTGGGAGGGGAGTGTTTGGGAAGGGGTAAAACACGAAGGGGGGGTAAAAGAGTTTGGGGTGGAACAAAAGGCACGATCGAAGAGGAAAGTCTTCAAACCGGCCTTGAAAGAGGAAAGGGAAGAAACGAAATGGAGGAATTGAGGGATGGCATTCCATATGGTGGGAGCGGAAAAACTGAAGGCCCGGCCTCCGATGGTGGGGCGGTTCGGGTGGGGGGCTTGGAGCAGGCCAAGTCCTGTTGAACGGAGAGTCCGGGTGGGCTTGTAGGGGGAAAGTAGATCGGTTAAATAGGGTGGGGCAAGGCCGTGTAAGGCCTTGTAGGTGAGGACGAGGATCTTGAACTCGAGCTCCCATCTTATCAGACATACATCGACGCACACTGTCACATTTTGTGACATATAAACACACTGCCGCACGCTGTCACACGACACACAGGCACAGTTACCATTTATTCACTGACACACACTGTCTGGTAAAAGCTCCCTATGGAGACAGTGAAACCAGAAAGTTTCAAAAGCAAATTAGATAGATTTCTGTTAGGAAATAATACCTCAGGACACAGCATATTGTTTTTTGACATGATATGTGCATGTGACTGCCAGGATAGTGGAAGCCAAAAACTGTTTTTCGTTTGTCTAGCAATTGTTGTTTTCTTTTGAGAAGGGAGAGAGAGTGACTGAGAGATAGAGGGAGGGAGGGAGGGCGGGCGGGCGATGGGGACATTATAGAGAGGAGAGATGGAAGGAGTTAGAGAGTGAGTGAGTGAGTGAGTGAGTGAGTGAGTGAGTGAGTGAGTGAGTGAGTGAGTGAGTGAGTGAGTGAGTGAGTGAGTGAGTGAGTGAGTGAGTGAGTGAGTGAGTGAGGGAGGGAGGGAGGGAGGGAGGGAGGGAGGGAGGGAGGGAGGGAGGGAGGGAGGGAGGGAGGGAGGGAGATTATCTAGTAGGGACTGGACAGAGGAGGGAGGGACACAGTAAGGCTCACTGATAGGCAGCAGCTCACCTTCCCCGGGATGACGGGAAGTTTTTACACCGGGTGAACCTTTTCTTTCAAGGAGAAAAATGTTAATAACAAGTGACTTCAGGCTATTGAACAAAGCTGTAGAGGAATGAATCAAATTGACTGCATCCCCGCCCAGGACACCAGCACAGTGTGGGACAGGGTAGTCTGACAGCTTCCTGAGAGATAACGTATCCAACACAGTTAGGATCATTCTGAGGAAAGGCAGAGAGGGGGGAGAGAGGGTGAGGGGAGAGAGAGAGGGGAACAGGGGGAGAGGGGAAAGATAGTAAGAGAGAGGAGAGAGAAGAAGAGAAGGGAGAAGGGGGTGGGGGGGCAGAGATGGAGAGAGTGAGAGTGAGGAGAGTGATGGAAAAAGTAAGAGAGAGACAGGAGAGAAAGAGAGAACAGACAGATAGATAGTAAGGCTAAGAGAGGCGAGGGATGGAGAGTAAGAAAGCAGCCATGGAGGGAGTAAGAGAGAATGGAGAAGGATGGGGTGTACGAGGCGAAATATTAATAATAATAATCCTTGCATTTGATAGTGCTTTTCACGTCTTCCAGACATCTCAAAGCACTTCACAGGATAGACTGTATATATATGAGAGCGAAATGCGGCAGCCACAGCAGTGTCTCACAAACAGTAATAGATTGAAATGACCAATTTATTATTGTTTTTGGGGGAGGGATTATTAATAACAGCCCACTCCTCATCCCATGTTTCTAATGGAGTATGAGAGAGAAGCAAGGTGGAGAGAATAAGAGAGGAGAGGGTGAGAGAGAGAGAGAGAGAGAGAGAGAGAGAGTAAAAGAGAGTGGAGAAAGGAAGAGAGAGAGATGGAGAGGGTAAGCCCGAGAGAGAGAGAGAGAGAGAGGAACGAGATGGACAGAGTAAAAGAGAGGAGAAAGATGAAGATAGCGAGAGAGAGAGAGAGGAGCGACATGGTGAAAGGGGAACACATGGAGTGATCTAAAAACATATATGTTTTGAAACAATCAACTCGTCAAGACCCTGACTGACATCTGGAGAGAAAGTATTAACAAACTTGCGTGTTGCTGCCAAACGCCGCATGCTTTAACAATTACCCCAGATTCCATCACACTTAAAACACAGTACCGTAAAGCCTCCGAGTTCATGGACTTTCAAATCATTCCCCCCTCTCTCTCTCTCAACATTCTGTTTTACAATTCCCATCGGGATTCCAACAGGGAACAATAGAAATATTTACATTCTCTCTCCATCTCTCTCTCTCTCTGTCGCCCCATAATCTGGGAACCACTTCAGCAATGTTGAGTAAAGTTCAGGTCAGGAGGAGACGTGTTTGGAGTTAATAACTAGTTTGACTCTAATCTCTGCAAAGTGAGCACAGCCCCCCCTCCCCCCCTACACCTCACTCCCCAGTGGGGTGTTCCTTCATGGCTCGAATTGTGGGGGGTGGGTGGTGGGGGGGTGGGGGGGGGAAGGAAAAATAATATATAGCAAAGGCTGGAACTGACTGCGAAGTGCCCGAGTTCTGTTGATGTATATCCACACAAATACACACTCACTTCTCCACACACATCATTCCCATTGTAGTTCCCAGTGGCCCAAACCTCTTCCCACTCACTTCCATTGTACACACTGCCAGTGTACACACACCCACTGTACACACACCCACTGTACACACACCCATTATACATACACCCACTGTATACACTCCCACTGTACATACTGCCACTGTATACACTCTTACTGTACACACTGCCACTGAACACACTGCCACTGTACACACACCCATTGAACACACTCCATTGTACACACTGTCACCGTACACACTGTCACCGAGGGAGGGCGCTGTACAAATGCAAATCGTTGTTATTATACACACTTCCACTGGAGTGCCAAGGACATCCATTGGGATACTGTAATGGGAGTGAATGGGAAGGGGTTTGGGCCATTGGGAATGATTCCCTGATCCAGTACTCAGTGCTGCTCTCTTTTCGCTGTGCAGTGAGTGAAAGCTGGAACATCACCCTGGGTTCCATCTGTTTCACACATTCACTTCCACAGAGTGGCAAAACCCAACATACAGAACCCAATATTTTTGCTTCTCTGGTTTTAACGAGTGCACAGATTCAGATACAATGTCTACGAGTCTCGGGGGGAGGAGGGCCAGGGGTCATCATACCCCCTAAAAACTCCCAAAACAAATGGGAACAGACACGGGAGACATTGGATCATAGAACATTAGCAGGCAATGAAAACCACAGCTTCCCTGTTCCTGGCAGTTGCGTCTTTCTTACAATAATAAGCCTATTTTTGATACTGTGCCTTTAAGGTTGAGAATGTCGGAAGCTGTTCCCAAACAGTCTGTGAGATGCAGTGAGTGCGGATTTGGGCCAACGCTGCAGCCAGTTTGCACATAGCAACGTCTCACAAGCTGCCGTGACATGAACAGCCAATCTTGTCTGAGGGATTGTTGGCCAGACGTTGGGCTGTTGAGCTCACAGTCCTGGCTGACACTCCAGCGCAGTGCTGGAGGGGAGCCCTGTGGTATCTCAGCTGCCGTCTCCGGGTGAGACGTTAAAACCAAAATCCCGTCCACAACTGTTCTGTTGGACGCCACTGTCAAAAGAGAAGTGAGTTTTGGGGGGATTGTTGCAGTCTTCAGAACAATATCTTGTGAGATAATGGTCTCCCCGTGTTTCACCAGCAACAACAAAAAATCAATAATCATTTAGTCACTCAATCCCCGACTGTTTGTGGGGACACAGCTGTGCGCAATTGGCTATTGCATTTCGCCCACAGGTATAGTTAATTCACTTTACAGTATATTCTGTGAAGCATTTTGAGACGTCTTGAAGATGTGATAAAGAGGCAGCTCTTTATCAAATGCAAGGATTATTATTATTATGATTATTATTATCGTAAGTCACTGAGCTGGAAGCAAAAGGAACCCACAACCTGATCAGAATGATATGAGTGAGTGCACAATGCATCAGTGCCCAACAATTAGTTGCAAGTTAGTTAGAGATAAGCAGTGAGCACCGTGATGGCCGTCAGGGTTTTGGCTTGAGGAGCTGTCTACATCTTCAAGTTGCGTTGACGAGCCAGACAGACTGGTCAACAGTTCTTTGGATTGCTGCGGATCTGCCTGGCTTCGCTCAGAGCCAGTTTGACCCCAGTAAGACCTTGCTTATCTCAGTGAGTATCATGTACTCCAGATGTCGGAACTAGCCCTGGCACAGAATCATATATAGTCATAGCACAGAAGCAGGCCGTTTGCCCACGGTCTCTGTGCTGCTGCTCACTCGCCACTGCAGCTCTCTACTCTAATTTCCTGCTTCCCACTGGTGCTCTCTCCTCTAATCCCATGCCCTGCTCTCTCTCTCTCTCCCCATTGTGTCTGTACTGGTGCTCACTCCACCACTGGAGCTCTCTACTCTAATCCCATTCCGTGCTCTCTCATCTTGTCTGTGCTGGTGTTCATCTTGACATCAAAAATGAAACGTAAGGATTATTATTTTACTATTTCTTTCACTCTGTCACCCTTGTAATGATCTATGTAGGCGCAACCCATATACCTCTGGTCCTCAAATACCATAAAGTAACTGGTGTGTACCTCTCTCTCCCCGGCTCGGAGCCAGGTTTCGCTACCGTGAAGCACTCCCAAGATGTTGCCCCACATAAAGGTCACATTATAAATGCAAGTCGTCGTTGCTGTTGTTTCTACGGCACTGATTCAATGAGAGAAACACACTGGGAGGGCAGAGATGGTGTAGTGGTCAAAGCTTGTCGACCTGGAGCTCATTGCTTTGAATCCCAAGCGGTGGACTAAACTCGTCTCAGTGTCAGGGAGGGGAAAGCCTGTTTGTGTGGCAGTCGGGTGGGGAGAGGTCAGGTTTGGCTGTGGTGCCCCCTGGATGCTGGTGACCTGCTGACACTCACCGCCTGGGCAAGTTGTCACGTGAGTCTAAAGGAGGCCAGACCAGGGGCAAAGGGTGCTAGGTACACCCCAGTGGGGGAAACATTCATTTTTTGTTAACAAAACTCCTCTTGGGTAGTAGTAGTAGTAGTAATAATAATAGTCTTTGCATTTGATATTGCGCCTTATCACGGTGTTTCAAAGTGCCTCCCCGAATATACTGTATATAGTGAATTGAATGTATATTTTGTGGGCAAAACGTGATAGAATATTGCACACAGCAGTCTCCCACAAACCGTTGTAGAGTGAGTAACCACATTTTTTTTAAGAGGGATTATGACCACTGGAAAATGATCCGCCAATCAACTATCAACAGGGTTCCCACTCACTGCTGGGTAAACAGAGACGGGTGGAGTAAGGAACTTTCGCCCCGCCCAGGAATTGAACCTGGCTCCTATTGCTTGAGAGAGGACTGCTCTAACCACTACACTACGGGACTCCTTACTCTCAGATTAATCTGTCTGTTACCTCTGCTTGGGACAGGCATCAGGGATATGCTTTACAAAGCTCTATAAATGCGCTGACACCCTAAGCTCCCCCCTCTCTCTCTATCTCCCCCCACTCTCCCACACACACACACACAGCTAAAACCACATCTGCAAATGCCATAAACTACACGCTTCTGTAACAAAGGGAGCGCTGAAGTTGGAATTAATTCCACCCAGTTTCACCATCTTGTACTGATCAGTTCCCTCGATGCATCGGAACTGTCACAAAGCAGACTGCATCCTGATGGAGAGCTCTGTCATCAGGAGAGGATATAACCGAGCCAGGCGCCACACACGCCCTCTCTCAGACCCTCGAGGAGGGGGGAGAAGGGTTTGAGTGTATGTGTGTGGTGGGGCACCGCATTGACAGAAGTGCTGTCCTTCGGATAGGACGGTAAATCAAAAAGAACCCCGACGCTAAAAATCCCACATGGCATGCACAGAAAAGAGTAGGGAATTTCTCAGTCTCTCAGTGTCCCAGCCACACAGATAATACCAGTCGTTCAAATGATTGGCTGGCGCGGGATGTCACCAGGTGTGAACTTGCTGGTGTGTTTGCCTACAAAAACAAGTCACTACACTTAACAGTAAAATCCTCTGAAGCGCCTTGAGACATCCTCACCCACAATATGCCTCGTCACTCCACTTTACCATATATTCTGTAAGGCACTTTTGGGAATGTCTCAACAACGTGCAAAAGAGCCAAATCAAATGCAAGGATTGTTATTCTATTATTCACCATGAATGGGACTGTGTCAAATGGAATGATTATTCCAATAATCCGCGCTGTTGATGTAGCCCCATATCATGTCTTTGAGACGTCTCAAAGCGCCTCACAGAATATACCGTAAAGTGAATTGACTATATTTTGTGGGCAAAACCTGGCAGCCAATTTGACACAGCAGTGTCCCCACAATCAGTTGTGGATTCAGGGCCAAATTACTGTTTATCATTAGTAACCCCAGAAAAGCGATCCTCCAATCGATTAACAACCAGGTTCCTATTTACTGCTAGGTAAACAGAAGTGTGTGGAGTAAGAAAGCTTGCCCAACCTTTCGTCCTGCCTCGGAAACAAACCCGGGTCCTTTCAATTGGAGGCGAGTGCTCTAACCACAAAGCTACAGGACTCCACAAGAGAGGCTCCATATTCAATGTGAGGGAGTATTATTATAATGCAGTATAAGTGCGATAGCCTGGTTCAGTCCCTCACACTCTTGCCTCCGAGTCAGAGGTTGTAGGTTCAAGCACTAAATTGGGGATGTTGAGATAAGTTCAATCAATCAATCAATCAATCAGTCAGTCAGTCAATCAATCAATCAATCAATCAATACATTTATATAGCGCCTTTCATGTCGAGAGACGTCCCAAGGCACTGAACAGTCAGGTAGGGATCAAAGCAGGGAGGAGGGGTCGGGGCAGGATGAAGAAGAGTAGGAAAATTGACTGTATATTTGTGGGCGAAACGCGGCAGCCAAATTGCCATCAATGCAGGCTGATGCCCCAGCAGGGTGCTGGGGGGAGCGCTGCATTGTTGAGAGGCACAGTTCTTCGTATCAGACGTTAAACTGAGGTTCCTACTATTCAGGTGGAAAGATGTTGTGATGTTATTAGAAAAGAGAAGAGAATTTTTCTCTCCCAGTGTCCTGGCCAACAATGCCCCCACATAAAATCTCTCATAATATGAATCTTTGCATTTCATATATCGGCTTATCACGTCCTTGGGATGTCTCGAAGTGTTTCACAGAATATACTCTAAAGTGGATTGACTGCATTTTTTGGACAAAACTTTTTCTTTTGCTTCACGGTTGTTGGTGGAATAATTTTTTTCTGTGTGGAGTAATGCTGAGCGCAAATTGGCTACTTCTCGCTGTTACTACACTTTACCATGGGAAGCGCTTTGAGACGCCCGCCCAACGTGAAAGGCGCTTTATCAGATGTAAGATTAATAGCATAAAAATAACACACTCAAAGCTGTCACGCACAAACAGAGGATTTCCAGCAACATCCAGAGCAGTGTTGGAGCTGTAACTAAGTCAGGACAGTGAGTAATGGCCCCAGTAAAATCCTCCCAATACAAACGGAAACCTGCTCTAAGGCCCTTGCATGTGGTTTAAGGTGCTCTACACATTATTTGACAGCTTTGAAGTGAAGGGGGCTCAGGGGCTGAGAACAAAGGTTCATTGTGCTATCCAAAACAGGGAGGGGAGGTTTGTCTTTGAACGATGTGCTGAATGTGGACCTGGGGAAAGATGTGGTGAAGTCTTGGCCTCTCGCACTCTCTCCGGCTACCTCGTGTCTACTCAGTCCTGCCCCAGGAAGCAATGAGCCTGGGCAGCCAGACAGCCCAGAGAATGGCGGCAAGCTGTTTGAACAGATCTTTGCACTAATCTTTGCAACAGTCTCATGTGGAGGCCTGTAGGGTAGAGGACAGAACGCACACCTAGCAAGCGAGAGAACCCGGGTTTGATTTCCGGACAGGGTGAAACCTTAGGCAAGTTTCCATACTCCACACACCTCTGTTTACCTGGCAGTAAGCAGAAACCCGCTTGTTAGTCAATTGGCGGATCACTTTCTGGGGGGTAATAATCCCACCAAAAAAAATTTGGTCACTTAATCCACGACTGTTTGTGGGACATTGCCGTGTGCAATTGGCTGCCGCCTTTCACCCACAAAATATACAGTCAATTCAGTTTACAATATATTCTGTGAAGCACTTAAGAGACGTCTCAGCAATGTGCTAAGGCTCTATACCAAATGCAAGGATTATCATAATGGTTAAATGGGTTATGCTCTAGCCTCCGGAGCAGAAGTTTGCAAGTTCCTGCTGCCCGTTAGGTATGTTGAGCTCAGTCTAAGCTAATGTGCCAGCGCAGTGATGGGGAGAGGAGGAGGATTGAGAGAGAGAGAGGGCTGGATTGTCAGAGGTTCCACCTTTTGGATAAGACTTTAAACCAGGGTTCTCATCTGTGCGCATTTCTGTTAGAAAAGAAAAGGGAGTTTCTCTCTCCCGATGTCGTATCCAACAATCCCCCAGATAAAATTCGGGCGGTTTATGGGACCTCTCTATCTACAAAATTTAGCAAACTCGCAATCGCTGCACTTAGTAGAAGTTGCTTGTGAAGTACGTTGAGATATTTCAGTGTTATAGCAACTCCACAGTTTAATAGAGCACACATACACCAGGCTTAGTGACTGTAGGATGTCCTTCCGACTTGAAACATGGCTATACAAATCTGTCGTTGTTGTTGCTGTGTATTTCTAGGCGAATACGACAGCCAATTTGCGCACAGCGATGTCACACAAACTATTAATTTGATCAATTTGATCTGGGGGATTGTTGGCCAGGACACAGGGAGAGAGAAATTACTTTCCCTTTTTTAACAGCGTTGCAGGATCTTTAATGTCCACCTGAACAGGCATGGATGGGGTCAATGATTGATTTGAAGGACTGATAAGGCTCCGACAATGCACACGACACCCCAGAGTACACTGGCCTGGGAGCTCAAAGTCCCTGAAGTGTGTATGTGTGTGTGGGCAGGGTGGGGGTGGGGGTGGGGCTCGGACTCACGATCTCCTGACCGAGGCGAGAGTACTGAAGTGGCTGAACTGGGTGGCCTCAGAGAGACACAGACGTTACACTTTATATAAGAGGAACAATGGTGGGGAGGGGAGGGAGTGGTGGGGGGGAGGGAGTGGTGGGGGGGGGGGGAAAGAAAATTACTGAAATAACAAAGGAGCATTGAACTCAGAACAAGACATTGTGATGGGACCCATCAGAGATTTTATTAACACATTTTTCTGTGTATATAAAATCCCTTCGTGTGCGCTGTTGCATTTCTCTCTTCCCACGACGGTTGTGCAAAGAGGGAAGGTTTTTGGCTCCCGTTTTTAGTGTGAAAGAGAGAGCGAGGAGTTCTGCATGTCAGCTGGCAGATGTGATCGCAGATGTTGCCAGTTCCCCCAAATCCACCATTTTAATCAGTACCACATAAAACCTTAACACATGCTTTGAAACTCGCACCAGACATTGAGGCTGCCTCGGGGGGGGTGTGCGGCTCACAGCCCGGCTTCTGAACCAATTATCCTCCTCAACTTTGGCTGAACCGTCCGGTGATTCAAGCTCAGGGCCGCTGCCAACCGGGGAAAAGGTTGTGAAGGGTCAGCAGCGAGCTCTCTCCCTCGCTTGGACCAGCAGTCACGTAGCCCAGTGGTTAGCGAGCTCGCCTCGCAAGCGAGCGGACCTCGAGGCCGAAACCCGGGGCCGAAAGCTTCCTTTCTTCATACGCCTTGACTTACCCGTCAGTAAATAAGAACCCAGTCGCCAGTCGATTGGCAAATCACTTTTCAGGGGTAATAATCCCATCCCACCCCATCCCCGGCAAAAATAAACTGGTCACTCAATCCACTACTGTTGGTGGGACACTGCTGCTATTGCTTGTATCAGATTGTTGTACATAGTTGACTCACTGTGTGTCCCCTACATGGGGACATGGCACTATCTTGCTTTCAGCGCCTTGGGACGTCCTCCCGATGTGAAAGGTGCCCTACAATTGTAATTTGGTTGTTGTTGTATCTCCAGACAGACAGACAAATGCTCAGTCAATCACTCTGCTCGGTGTAAAATAACACTGCCACCACCCCACCACACCAGCTATCACCCTGAGTCAATGTATCCGCTCTTCAAATTGCTCACCCAATCTTCCTCAAGCCTCTGGGTCATCCATTCCTCACCCTCACCTACTCTCAGTGGTTGGGCCATATGGTGTGAGTGCTGTACGCTTCATGGCACCTCACATCATGTGCACTGTAGTGATTAGAGCACTCGCCGAGCGAGCAAGAGGACTTGTGTTCGATCCTGCCTGGGGCAAAACCTTTGGCAAGTTTCCTCATTCTGTACATTTCTGTTTACCAAGCAGAAAGTAGGAACCCGGTTGTTAGTCAATTGGCAGATCACCTTCTTGGGTGATAGATAATCTCTTCAAAAACTACTTGCAGGCGAGGCGGCACCTCAGTTTCATGTCCCATCTGCAGGATGGTGAAGCCAAGAATAGAGCCCTCCCCTCAGCACTACACTGGAGTGTTAGCCTGGACTAAATGAATTGCTCTTATTCCAGGAGAACTTAACAGAGCATACTCCGTAGACTAAATCAACTGTCTTCATGACAGAGACAGTGAGAGACAGAGAGAGAGAGAGAGAGACACGGAGAGAAAGGGAAATTTGATTTGACTGGGTATGTGATACACGTGGAAACCCATCACCGGAGAGGAGAGGGAGGGAGAGAGAGAGAGAATGGGAGAGAGAGGTAGGGAAGCAAGAAGGGGAGGAGGCAGAGCTGGGGATAGAGTGATAGAGAGAGAGAGAGAGAGAGAGAGAGAAGGGGTGGAGAGAAAAGGTGAGAGGGAGAGGGGCAGAGGGAGAGAGAGATAGAAACAGGGCATAAAGAGAAAAAAGAGAAAGAGGGAAGGAAAGAGAAAGAGAAGAGGTGAGAAGGGGAAAGAGAGAGAGGGGGAGATCAGCAGAGTTAGGCTCCTAGCGTGCCTCTGACTCACTGGCTCACAGTGACATTGGCAGAGGACTAGCGAAGGTCGAGAGTTCAGCCTCTTGGCTCTTGGAAATTGATGGCTCAGAGAGCTGAGCAGAGCTTTGGGAAAACCCTGAGATTCGCACTTCTTTTACTGAGAGAAAAATTTCCCAACTCTTTAAATCCCAGATCCTGTGCCATTACAGCTACTGTACGTTAATCACACGCAAGCCGCACTGTCACTGTCAGCCTAGCTCCACTGTTCACACTCTCGCCTGGGGGTCAGAAGGTTATGGATTTGAACCCCATGCCTTTGAGCTCACACTCCAGGCTGACCGCTCCAGTGTGGGGGCGGGTGTCTGACACATGTGGAAACCCGTCCCGTGTTCCAAACCCAAATGAGAATTCCATATTATCCCACCTACCCATAAAAATCCCTGAGTTAGACCGTTGTCGGAATTGAATACGCACTCTCTCCCTGGAGGGACGCATCCCAAGGATGTGGGGAGGGGTGCTTTGCAGCGCAATGGGAAAAGAGAAGTGAGTTACTCTTTCCCAGTGTCCTAGATAGGTATTCCCCCAGATAAAATTTTCACAATACACATTTCAATATTAGCCCTGGAAAGCGATCCGCCAATTGACTAACAACAATATCAAACAACGAGTTCCATTTATAATCCATCTTTCACATTGGGAGGATGTCTCAAGGTGCTGGATAATCAGGGATTTGGATCTGGGAGGACAGGGGAAGGAGGGTGGCCGAAGGTGTGGTGAAAGAGAGAAGGTCTTGAGATGGACGTTGAAAGAGGCAACAACAACAACAACTTCGATTTATACAGCGCCCTCCACACCGGACAGCGTCTCAGAGCGCTTCACAGTAGCGGATCCTGGGACCGAGCCAGGGGCAGGGTGACCAAAAGCTCGGTCGAAAAGAACTGTGACCTGAAACAGGGAAGAGCGAGGGCGAGGCGAAGCGAGTGAGGAAGGGAGTTCCAGAGCCTCGGGGTGTAGTGGCTAAAGGCATGGCCGCCGAGGGTGGAGTGGAGGACTCGGGGGACATGAAGGAGGCCAGATCCAGAGGAGCGAAGGCAGTGGGCGCTGGGTTGGGGGGAGAGGAGATCAGAGAGATAAGGGGGTGCAGAGGAGTGGAGGGATTTGAAAACAAGGGTGAGGATCTTGAAGTCGATCCTCTCTGGGATAGGGAGCCAGTGAAGTCTGGCAAGGACTGGGGGTGATGGGGGAGCAAAGCTTAGAGCGGTTGAGTATGCGGGCGGCAGAGTTTCGGATAAGGTGGATTTTATGGATTGTGGTGGAGGGGAGACCGGCGAGGATGGCGTTGCAATAGTCCAGCCGAGAGATGACGAAGGCGCGGACCATGGTTTCAGCGGCTTTTAAGGTGAGGTATTGCCGGAGACGGGCGATCTGTCGGAGGTGGTAGAAGGCAGCGCTGGTGATGGACCGGATGTGGGGGAGGAAGGACAGTTGGGGGTCGAACCTGATGCCAAGGTTGCGCACAGGTTTGTTGAGTTTTAGGGGCCAGGCCGGGAAGGTGGAGGAGGTGAGAGCCGTGCGAATGGAGACGTTGATGAGAGCCAAGGAGTATGGCCTCCGTCTTGAAAACATTCAGCTTAGGTTTCCTAAGGTTTCACCGCGCCCGGGAATAGATCACGGGGCCTCTCACTTGCAAAGCGAGCACGCCAACCACTACACGATGGAATTCCACAAGAAAAGCGCTGAAACATGGTTCAATGTCATAAGACACTGCATCCAAGAATTGATTTCCACTCTCAGGTTTGCTGCTGCGTGGCCTCCGCCCGTTACTATTACTTAGAAACTTTTATATGCATGTGCATTGTCCAGAGTCAAGCTTGCTCTCCCGTACGGTCACTAGCCTTCACTGTAAAATCCTTATAGAACTTCCTCTTCGACTGTGCCTGTGGCCATCTTCCCACCCCCACTTGCCTTCCACCGGTTGACTTCAACCCACAGATTGGTTGCAAACTTACAACTGTCCAAAGCCTTGGGCACGTCCTCCCAACATGAAAGGCACTGATATAAATGCAATCTGCTGTTGATGTTGTATTGTGAAGCTGTGTGGTATGAAAGGCCCTGTATGAATGTGAGTTAGTGTGAGGCAGTGAGACATCTGTGCTGTGTGAGAGATGCTGTGCAAGTGCGAGCTGTTGCACTTCCATCTCTTGGTTTGGCTCGGTAACTCCTCCAAGACACTTTCCCACAAAGATTCCAACAAAAGGCTCTTTATTAAGACTCGGCTCGTTCACACAGGGGCAGGTCCCCAGGGCTGGTCTGTACTCACAGAAACACATTGTGTACAGTACGTGTTCTGGTACTGTAGACCTCTGGAAGACTTCTCTTCTCTTTTTCTATTTTGCGGCTAACTCAGGAATTTTATATCCATTTCCAGGGCTGGAACTTGTCTATTTCAGGATCTGTATGTGCCTGCTGTGACTGGGACGGCTCAGCCAAGAGAATGACCAAGCGCAGAGGCCGCAAGCCACAGCAACCTGATATTGAAGGGAATGTGGTCACAACCCATTCATTTCCTCTAACCTAAGTCTACCCTCCTTGAGGGAGGTACATGGGGTCTACTCGGGGCTAAACTGCCTCCAAGGTAACATGCCTGGCAATGAAATGTTGGAATCGAGCCCACCCTCTGTGACGGTCTCTAGTCCAGTTCCTGAGCCAGGCAGGTCCTCAGTATACCAGGGCACTGCTGATGACAGCATAGCCCAGCCTGGCTCATCGGCAGGTCTTGGAAGGACAGACCAGTCACTAGGGGCAGGGAATCCTCCCACTCAGCTCATGTTAACCCTGCAAACCAAAGCCCTAATGGTTAGGGTGGTCCTAGTTGGAAAATCAGCGGGAAGCTTGACACACAGCGACAACCTACATCTCCACCAGTCACTTACTCTCTCACCGCATGGACAGAAGGTTATGGCTTTGAGACCCTGTTCAGGTGAATGTTAAAGATTCCGAGGTTCCATTGGAAAAGAGAAAGAAGTTTGGCCAAGAAACTTGACCAAACCTGGCCAAGAATCCCCCGGATAAAATAGGTCATTCACTCCACTGCTGTTTGCGAGATGTCACAGTGTGCAAATTGGCTGCCATGTTTGCCTACGAAATACACATTCACTTCACTTTACAGAGAATCCTGTGAAGCTATTATGGTTTTTAAGCATTATACCAAACGGAAGCTGATTATTTATTGTTACTGTTAGCTACACAACACACACAATGTCAACCAGCTCCTGTCAACTAGCACCTCAGAGGAGGGATGAAGGGAGGAGACAAGAGGGGAGGGCGGAAAGAAGGGGGGAGAGGAAGGGAAGGATCCTTCCGTATGTGAAACTCTTATCCGGTTTGGAGTCTTCTAAGCACTGTGATGGGTCTCCATGTGTGTCAGACACCTAGCTCTTGCGGCTGATCACAATAACGGGTTTCTGCGTGTGTCGAGACACACAGCTGCTCACAGTGACGGGTTTCGGTGTGTGTCACGACACCCGGCTTAATAAGTCGATGGGTTTTCCGACGACACGAACCGCGATCAAAACCAGAGGAATCTCACTGACCTGTTTCATGGCGGTCTCGCCGATCTTAGCCGAGTGCTTGCGAATACATTCCAGGAAGTCCTTGAGGCCGGACATGGAGACCTCCTTGATCTCCTGGCGCAGTCGGGGGATGTTGTGCACCATGATGGTACAGAAACGGAAAGGGTTGACCCGAGGCAAAAAGGTGTGTTCTAAGTGTTCCATGGTCTTCAACGCTGGGTAGTGTCTGTGGGGAGAGCGAGGACGCATCGCGTTCAACAACAACAACAACAGCAACCACAACAACAATCACACTCTGTGGAGAGGGCGAGACAGCATTGTAGTCAATAATAATAGTAGTAATCATTGCATTTGATATAGCGCTTTTCACATCTTATCGATGTCTCAATACACTGTAATGTGAATTGACTGTATATTTGTGGGCGAAATGTGGCAGCCAATTGCGCACAGCAGTGTCCCACAAACAGTCGTGGATTGAAATGACCTGTGGGTTTGGAATACTGTGGGTTTTTTGGATGGATTATTGTTAGGCGTGTGTGCGGAGTAAGGAAACTTGCCCAAGGTTTTGCCCTGACCTGCCTGGACTCGAACACAGGTCTCAAGCTTGTAAGGCGAGTGCTCTAACCACTGAGCTACAGGAGCTCCAACAGCCACAACAAAAATAACTGTACGTTTACTCAGCGGCTTTCATGTCAGGAGGATGTCCAAGGTACTGGATAGCCCAGGGCTGGCACGGGCTGAGGGGGCTGGGAGCCAAAGGGGATGGGGAAAAGATGACAAAGATACAATCAAAGAGGAAGGTCTTGATAAGGTGGACCTTGAAAGAGGCGAGGGAAGGGGTGAGCCTTAGGAACTGTGGGACGGAGTTGCCGACAGCGGGGACAGATAGGCTAATAATGCACCGTGATCTAGGGTGGCACAGCACACAAGCTCATTTTATTTTGATCAATCAACAACCGTCCTCGCATTTGATGCTACATCTTAGCACAGTCTCACAGAGCTTCACAGGATTTTACCGTGAAGAGTAGTGACTGATGTTGGAGGCAAACACAGCAGCCTATTTATCCTACTGAATGTCCAACAAATAACCAGGAAATGAATGAGCAGTTTTCTCGAGTATATAATGAAGCGCTCTTCATGTCGGGAGTACATATCAAAGCACTTCGCATCACAATAATGATACCCTGAGCATCACCTTTGATGTTGGTCAGTCCACAAGTGGAACCATTTGAAAATTCCATGCCCCAATCAGAAGAGAGAAGGCAGTGTGTCTCTCTCACTGTGTCCTGGCCAACAATCTCCCGGGTAAAAATTACTCATTAAACTTCACCGCTGTTTGCAGGACATTGCAACTCAGCTGCCGCGTTCACCCACAAGACAGACTTCTATATTCTGTGAACTGCTTTGAGACGTCGATAAGACGTGAAAAACGCTGTATCAAATGCAAGGAATATTATAGATTTATAATAATAATCCTTGCATTTGATATAGCGCTTTTCACGTCTTATCAACGTCTCAAAGCGCTTCACAGAATATACTGTAAAGTAAATTGACTGTATATTTGTGGAAGAAACTGTAAAGCTCTAGGACGCTACGCACTACCGTGTGTATAGATATATAAATGCAAATTATTGCTGTTGTTGTAGAAGTGCTTTTGAGACATCCGGACAATGTGCAAGGCAATGTATAACGAGAGGATTCATGTGAGGGAGAATAAAGAGATCACTCTGGCACGCTACTCTACATGAGGGGGCGCTGTGTAAACGCAAGTCGTTGTTGTTGTAAACTGATGAAGAAAGAGGATAGCGGCAAAGCACACAACTCGCAATTGTCAGTAAATTATAAAACCCTCAACTTCCAAATTTGCCTCCAAGTCCCATTTCACTACGACTAAAAAAACCCAAATGAAAACCTAATCTGAGGGAGCAATTTGTCTGTAATACCGAGTGACATTAAGCCAAATGCTGAAATTAAAGAGCCTGACAAATGCATTTACTTTGCGGAAGAAACAGATCCCAGTGAAGGGCTTAGAGAGAGCAAAAGCCCCCAAACAAATGGGCGCATCAAATTTATTCTATGACCGAATGACTGCTTGGAGGTACTTAAAAGCACGTCAAGCTCCATGATATGATGAGTGTAAGGATTAATGTGAGGATTACACTCGTTACAAGTAATCCAGCTTGGGTTAAGCTGCCCACACAATCAGCAATTGGCAAAGGCTGGGCTCTCAAAGCATTTCCATGCTCCTCTCATTTCCAGCCCAGCAGACAGCGATGTACTGAAATTACTCTTCCGCGACATTCACAACTCCCCATCTGTTTGGAGCCCAGGGCGGGCGGGCAGGCGGGCGAGCGTCCAACTAAATGCTCTTAAATCAAATTATATCTATCAGGTAACCAGAGCCGCTCTGTGTGTTTAATCGTCCTGACTTGTTACCCCTTGGGTCAGAATTGGAAATTAATCCAGGTTAAATCGCCGCTGCCTCCAGTGTTAAATACTTTATTGATTAAGGCTCTTAGTAACATTGGGGCACTGAACTCATAGCAACAGATTGTGAGGGGGAGGGTGGGGAGCGAGGACAGAGCTCACTGACAAGCTTTTCTTCTGAAACGTAAGGTTTTCTCTGTGTTAACAACAAGTTGCGTTTAACAGCAGCATTCACGTTGGGCACTCAGCTCAGCGCGATTATCGGTGGCCAAGCCTGACACCGAACCGGCAAGAGGGAGAAGGCGACCATAAGAGGAAAGGCTCTGGTCATGATCTAAAAGCAGGGAAGGAAGGGACAAGGCGGAGAGTTCCAAAGCTTCAGGGCGTAATGGCTGAAAGCGAGGCCCCCAATGATGCAGCGGAGGGCACGAGGGACAGGCAGGTGGGGGCAGAGGCCACCCTCTGGATTGGTCTGCCGTCCGCGTCCTGAACCAGGCGGGTCCGCACTGCTGATGACAGCCCAGCCCAGCCCGGCTCTGCAGTGAGAACGTTGTGGGTTCAATCCTCCACATCACAATCCAGGCTAATGCTCCAGTGCTGTGCTGGGGGAAGCGCTACATTGTCGGAGCTGTTGTCCCTTGGATAACACTTTAAACCAAGGTCCCGTCTGTGCCCGTTCAGCTGGAAATGAAAGATTCTGAAGCGCTGTTGGAAGAGAGAAGGGAATTTCTTTCTCCCAGTGTCGTGGCCGACCATTCCCCAGGATAGACGGGATGGGTGAAGCCTTTTCTCACATTTAAGGAGTGGAACTTAACAGGAATCTTCAAAATTCTAAAAGGGTTTGATAATGTTAACATCAATAGGCTGTATCCGCTGGTTGTAGAGTCAGTATCCAGGGAACATTGGCCGCCACGTTCAGCCACAATGTCTAGTTACTACACTTTACAGTAAAACCGTGAAATGCATCAATCTGTCCTGCTGATGTGATACTAACAGTAATCCTTGTATTTGATATCTTTATGACTTAGAGGCCAACCCTCAGCCAACCTTGCATTTGATAAAGCACCTTATCACTTTGCTCATACATCTCAAAAGCTTCACAGAATAAATTGCAAAGTGCAGTGAATGTATTTGTGGGCAAAACATGGCAGCCAATTGTGCCCAGCTGTGTCCCACAAACAGTCGGGGATTTTAGTGATCAAGCATTTGAGCGATTAGTACCCCCCCGAAAAGTGATCCGCCAATCGACTAATAACCGGGTTCCTACTTACTGCTGGGTAAATAGAGGTGTGTGGAGTAAGGACATTCGCTCAAAGTTTTGCCCTGCCCAACTCTAGTATCAAACTAGGGTTCTCACATGTGAGGCGAGCACTCTAACCACTTTGCTATCAGACTCCAGGACGGAGCAGATTGGAAGGGACAACAAATGGTGTCAATTGCGAGGGTTTTTGAATTTACTGTAGTGTGTATGCCAACATCTGCCTTCCGCGGGCTCGTTGACCCCACACAGTGTACATTCCTGCCTGGCAGTTCTACCGCCCCCCCCCCCAGCCCTGCACATGCCATTCCCGTCCCCCACCAGCAGTGATGTGGTTTGTATGTTTGTGTGCGTGTTTGCTGTGCGCGTGGGGGGGAAGCAATGCGTTTCTTTATAATTCCCATAAGCATCTTTCCCATAACGCTTCCATATCGAGAGGGTGGGAACAGAGGAATGTTTTTTTTAAAAAACATTTTTACATAAGCACAAACTTAAAAGGGATTCATTCTCTGCGCCCAACCTCCTCCCTCATTCATTCCCCCACAAACTGACTTCCCGTTGCCCAACCTCCCCCTCCCAAGCCAGTCCCAGACGCAGCTAAGATTCCCAAGAACTCCGCAGACATCCTGGGCCACTAATAAGAACACACACTTTATAACTAAACAATAATCCTTGCATTTGATATACCGCCTATAATGTTGCAGAGACATTTCAAAAGCACTTTACAGAATATATTGTAAAGTAAATTGACTGTGCATATTGTGGACAAAACGCAGCAGACAATTGCTACTTACCACTAGGTAAACGGAGACATGTGGATGGAGTAAGGAAACTTACTCAAGATTTCTCCCTGTCTGTGAATGTCACTTGGGTCCTTTCCTTTGTGGGCAGGGTAAAACATTGGGCAAGTTTCCTTACTCCACACACCTCTGTTTACCTAGCAAGTAAGTAGGAACCTGGTTATTAATCAATTGGCGGATCACTTTCCCGGGCTAATAAACCCTTAAGAAAATAATTGGTCACTCGATCCACGACTGTTTGTAGGACACTGCTGTGTGCCACTGGCTGCTGCATTTCGTTCACAAAATACACTTTTTAAGAATATTCTGTGAATCATTTGAGACGTCTCAAAAATGTGATCAAGGTGCTTTATCAAATGCAACGATTATTGCTGAGGGTGGGTTGATGCTGCCTTCAAGTTAGAGATACAAATGATCAGAAAGCTGGGAAAAACAGAAACATCTCCACAAGTCAGGAAAGTTGCACAATGCCCAGCATGGGGCTGGCAATGGAACGTTGCTCGAGAAGACTTTCAACCCAAAGTGAGTACAGATCAGGACATCAGCAACGTTTCGCTCTGTTTGGGAATTGAACCCATGTCTTCTGGCTTGCAAGGCGAGTGCTCTAACCACCATGCTACAGGACTCGTGTCGCAGGTGCGGTTGTAAAGTACACCCCTACACTGGTCCCCAGTGCTGAGGATTAACCAACTCCCGAGATCAGCGTCGAGTTCCGAGAGGCACAGACAGAAATTTAATTTCATTTCCCAGTTTCCAAAGCTGTCCAAGGCTCTGAGGGATTTACACTTTATTTAGATCATCGAGAAATAAAATGATTTAATTAATGGGCATTGACCTGAACATTAATCCCGTAATGCTGGATTAAATATCCTCCCATAATCTCCCATAATCTCTGTCAGGATTCATATTTTAATAATTATTCCTTAATTGAGGTCAGGCCCGCGCAGACCCTTCGGGGAAAACTGTGACCCTTACAAGCAACAAGAACGCTAGTTATTTGCTGCCTCTCAAAATGCTATTTTCCTTTGTTTGTATAATAATCCTTGCATTTGATGTGGGGTCTTTTCACATTGTTGAGACGTCTCAAAGCCCCGCACAGAATATACTGTAAAGTAAACTGACTATATTTTGTGAGCAAAATGTAGCAGCCAATGCTGTGTCCCACAAACAGTCGTGGATTGAGTGACCAGTTTTTTTATAGAAAGGGAATATTATCCACGGAAAGCGATCCTTCAATCGACTAAAAGCACGTTTCTACTTACTGAACAGATGTGTGTGGAGTAAACAAACATGCCTAAGGTTTCACCCCATCCAGGAATCCAACCCTGGTCCCCTCGCTTGCAAGGCGAGTTGCACTAACCACTGTACTACCGACTCTTTTTTGGTCTTGTATGGAAACCAGTCGCCATGCTTAACATTATACAAATCGCGCTTCAGAGTGCTTTGCAAGGAATTACTGTTAAGTGTGTGTTTGTGGGTGAATGCAGGTGTGGCCTGAAGATGTGGAAGGAAGGGACAACATGGAAGGATAGAAAAAGAGCTTTCCATAGTTTCGGTTGAAAGAGCAATAACAAAATTTCATTTATAGAGCGCCTTTCATGTTGGTAGAACGTCCCAAGGCACTGAAGGGGTTGGGACTCGAGCAAGGGGGTGGGGCATGGTAGGGGGGAGAGGAGGGGAGGGAGAGAGTTGGGAGGGCAGCAGAAGGCACGATCAAAGAAGGCACCGGCCTTGAAGGAGGCGAGTGAGGGAGCGAGGCAATGGGACTGTGGGATGGAGTTCCAGAGTGTGGGGCCAGAGAGGCTGAAAGCACGGTCACCGATGGTAGGACAAGGCATATGGGGGACACTGAGCAGGCCAAAGCCCGTTGAACGGAGTGGGCGGGCAGGTTGATAGGGAGTCAGCAGGTTGGAGAGATAGGTGGGGGCAAGGCCTTGAAAGTGAGGACGAGGATCTTGAATTAAATCCTTTGGGGGATGGGGAGCCAGTCGAGGGTGGGAGTGATGTGGTTGCGGAGCTCGGTGCAAGAGAGGACATGAGCTGCAGGGAAGAGGGAGAGCCGGGGAGGCCAACGAGGAGGGAGTTTCCACAGTTGAGCCTTGAAGTGATAAAAGCACGGACGAGGGTTTCAGCAGCTTGATGGGCAGAGTCTGGCAATATTACAGAGGTGGTGGAGTGGATGTTGGGGAGAAAAGACAGTTCAGGGTCAAACAAGATACCCAAGTTCCTGACTGGAAGCGGAAAGGTAGAGTTGGGTGTCATCTGCGTACATGTGGAAATTTACCCCATGCCTGCGGATGACGTCACCAAGAGGGAGCATAAAGAGGGTGAAGAGGAGGGGACCAAGGACAGAACCCTGAGGAACGCTGCACGAGACGGTGTGGGAGGAAAAGTCGTTGGCGGACAACAAAGACGGTGTGAAAGATAGGACCGGAATCAGTCAAGGACAGAACCGTGAAGGTTGAGGTGGGAGGAGAGACGGTGGAGGAGGATTGAATGGTCCACGGTATCGAAGGTGGCGGATAGGTCGAGGAGGATGAGGAAGCAGAGGGAGTCCTGATCACAAATAGTCAGGATATCATTTATGACCTTGACAAGTGTAGTTTCCGTGCTGTGAGCAGCGCAGAAGCCCGATTGGGGTGATAGGAAACAGCAAAGCTGGGAGGCAACGACTCTTTTAAGGACCTTCGGCAGAAAAGTGAGGTTGGAGTTGGGCCGTTAGCTTGAAACCTGTGAAGTGTCGAGGGAAGGTTTCTTCGGGTGAGAGTGGCTGTTTTGAGGGGTGTGGAAACGGTGCCAGATGAGAGGGATGGGTTGATAGTGTCAGTGAATAGTGGGGCAAGGGGGTGGAGCTGGGAGGTAAGGAGAGGGGCATGGGGTCCAGGGAGTAGATGGTGGCCTTCATAGTGGATATGGTTGTGATGACAGTGGAGGGGGAGGCAGGTTTCAACAACAACAACAAAATTACATTGATAGGTGCTCAAAGGTGTGTGGGGGGGGGGTAGGAGTTGGAGCGTGGGAGGGAGATGGGGAGGGGTTAGAAGTTGGAAGGGAAGTGACAGCTGCGCGAATTCCTTCGATTTTGGACTTGAGGAAATCCAGTATCTCCTCCCTCGCAGTGGGAATTAGAGGAAAGAGTCTGCGAGACGTGGCGTGGGAGGGCGGAGGAGCCTACTTGTGGTGGGAGAACAGCAGTCTAGCAATGCCCTTCGCCTCTACATTGTCCTGGAGTAAAAGGACGATTTGGCAACTACAGCTACCAATGGTGGAACGGAGGGCAAGAGGGTCAAGCAGGATGCTGGAGCCAGTCCAGCGGAGACAGTGGGTAGTGCGTTGGGGAGCAAACAAGTCAGTAATGAGGGCGCGTCCACACGCTGGACTGACCCCAGTTCAGGAATGTCTCCAGTGGTGACCCATCCGTGTTTAAAAGGCTGGAAATTCCTACACATTGACTGTGCCGGTCACACCCTTGCTTTAACATGGCTCGCGGGAAATCCCAGTTCTTTCCACAACTAAGCCAGCTTCCAAATAAAAGACTGGATTCATTTCATACTATCCCTCCCAATGTTCCATTTGGAACTCATACAGTCCACACTCTCCACAGTCCAGCACGGAGCTGGGGGAAGAGAGCGTCACATTGTTGGAGGCACAGTCTTGCAGTTGAGATGTTAAACTAAGGTCCCATCTGTGTCCTATTCAGGTGGATGTTAACGATCCTGTAGCGTTGTTGGAAGCAAGAAGGGAGTTTCTCTCACCTGGTGTCCTGGCCAACAAGCCCCCAGATAAAATCAGTCGCTGACTTCATGGCTGTTTTTGTGTGAAGTCGCTGTGCGCAGATTGGTTGTTGTTTCATCCACAAAATACAGTCCGTGTACTTTACAGTAAAACCCTGGGAAGCTCTTTTGAGACATCAAACACCGATTGGAGACCATCGCAAAGGCTGGACTCGTTTCTGACCTTCCGTTGCCAGAAACATCACATTTGAGCCCGTTCGGCCATAAGAAATCCCCACTCCACCCACCCACCCACCCAGAAGGCTAGGGCCGCACTGATATAGTAATGATAACCCCCATATACACAAGGACAAGGAATAGGCAGGTCAATGGCACTAGCCAACCACCGCAAAACCCTGGAACACTCTCGCTGGGTAACTCTACCTTGCCCCCTCCTTCCTCATTTTCAGATCTCACCTAAAGACTTTTCTCTTTGTCTGTGCAAGCACCTCCTGCTACCCATCCCACCTCTTTCCACACTCCCCTAGCTTGTCATCAGGCTAAGCCAACACACACCATGGACTGAATGGCTTTCTGTACCAGTTCAGCCCAGTGGTTGTGCTCTGGCCTCTTGAGTTGGGTTGTATGTTCAAGCCCCACGTCGGGACGTGGAGTCACATAGTCTAAGGTGAAACTGCAATGCAGTGCTGTGAGGATGTTGCATTGTTGGAAGTGCCGTCATTTGGGCGAAATGTTAAACAGAGGTGCTTGTTCAGGTGGATGTGAAAAGATGATTCGAAAAGAGAAGGGACTTTCTCTCTCTCTGTGTCCTAGCCAACAATCCCCCAAATTAAATTGCTCACTCACTCTGTGGGTGTGTGGGTCAATGCTGGCTGCTGCATTTCGCTTACAAAATACAGTGCATCCACTATACAGCCTTTATCAAATCAATTTTGAATCCTTAGTGCTCATATGAAAAGAACTCTCAATAGTGAGTCTCTAATAAACCAGCCAGTTCCCTGCCACCCGCTTGTCCAGACACACATACTTTGAACTCCTGCAGAGCTCACAGATTCTATATTTCCACATTTCCCAACAACAAATGTTGTTTTCAAAGATTTCTGCAATGATTAGGAGAGACAACGCTCTTCAGGCTTGATCGAGGGCCTTGTTCAACATTTTAAATTGGAATGAAAATGTAAACCCAGATCATTACTTTAGGATGTACCAAGACAGTAGGACAAGAGGACACGGGTTTAGAGATGTAAATGTACAATTTCAGGATAAGACACCAGAAAGTATTTATTTACCCAGAGGGTAATTAACGACTGAAACAGGGTTATGAGGAAGTGGGGACTGATTTTAAAAGCAGCTCAATGCAGTGAAGAGGGTCGGCGG
The DNA here is from genome assembly GCA_035084275.1 of Hydrolagus colliei. Classification (NCBI taxonomy): domain Eukaryota; kingdom Metazoa; phylum Chordata; class Chondrichthyes; order Chimaeriformes; family Chimaeridae; genus Hydrolagus; species Hydrolagus colliei. The sequence goes on along the minus strand of CM068742.1, from coordinate 6,279,809 downwards.
CGTGGCCTTGCTGTAGGGATGAGATTGGAGGGTTGAAGGATCTTCTTCCTCATACAAACCAACCTTGTGATCTCACACACCATCAAGATCAATAATCCTGTACTGTCACCTACTGGAAGTGCGTAGATACTACACACTGTGTTCCAAACAGCAGAATGCCCACTTGATAGAGGGAGTTAGGGGGGGAATCCAGGAAACACTGCAATCCTGACCAAGGCTGGTCACAGTGGACTCCGGAGTGAACACCATCAGGACCCCCGGGAAGTGACGTAACAATTTTTAATTCTGTGTTCCGCTGTTTACAACAACAACACATGACATGTGTGTGGTGTGGTACCTGCCTTTCATGTTGGGAGGACGTCCCAAGCCGCTGGGCTTTCAGGAATTTGGACCAGAGGTGGGTTTGGGATCTGGATGGGTGCAGGGCAGGTAGGGGTAGGAGGGCGATCAAAGGCGCAGTTGAAGAGGAGGGTCTTTAGACGCGTCCTAAAGGAGGCAAGGGACGGGGCAAGGGATGGGGACTATTGGAGGTCCAGAGTTCCACAGGTACAATAACCTGTACTTACAGGGGTAATCCTGCTCCAAACACCAACCACTCACACAGTGCCTCGAATACCACACAGACCTCTCACAGCTTCACAACGCACACCATTCGCATCACAAGGATGTCAGGGTGTTTCATTCGACATCAACAACAACTTGGATTAATATAGTACTCTCCACACCTGACGGTGTCTTAGAGCGTTTCAGAGGTGGGGTGGGAGACGGAATCGGGTGGGAAATGCGGTGGTGCGGGGGGAGGTGCAAAGGTGGCCTTTATTAGATTAATTTTGAACTCTTGGTGCTCATATGAAAAGAACTCTCAATAGTGAGTCTCTGATAAGCCAGCCAGCTCCCTGCCGCCCACCTGCCCAGACACACATACCATGGGCTTTGATCTCCTACAGTGCTCACAGACTCTGTATTTCCACATTTCCCAACAAGAAACAATGTTTTCAAAGATTTCCTGTAACCAACATCTGGGCGCAGAGAGAGAGAGAGACATCTTAACAGCTCATGCGTAAATTAACACTTCCCAGCAGTTCTAAGGGAATCGCTCTCAAGTGCAGTGACTGTGTGTTGGGGGAAGAACATGGCAGCCATTTTGAACACCGTGAATTCCCACAAACAGCAATGAAGTCATTTATGATAATTGTCAGCCAGGACACTGGGAGGGAGAAACCGCCTTCTCTTTACCAACTGTGCTGCGGGATCTTTACCTTGACACAGACTGGAACTCATTTTAATGTCTCATCTAAAAGACGGCAGCTTTGTCAATACTTCCCCCAACTCTGCACTGGAGCATGAGCCTGGACTGTAAACCCAGAGTCCCCAACATGCGCTTGAACCGACATTTAGAACACACAGTATGTAAGACACACACACACACAGCACATCTAGTAAAGTGTTTGATCCTCACACTCTCAGCAACATTACACACAGCTGATTGTTGTGTAAGGTATTACCAGAAGCCTGGTAGTCTACCCAATTCCAACATTCAACAGGGAATTCAAGATATAAAGGGACGGAGAAAATATGGTCAATGGGATTAGAGAACAGATCTCCAGTGGGGAGTGAACAGCAGTACAAACAGATGAGGAGAGAGCAGGGAATGGGATAAGAGTAGAGAGCTCCAAGCACCAGCACAGACATGATGGGGACGAGAGGGACACATCTGGGAAATGTCTCAAAAATAACAGAAGCATAGGCAGGAGGAGAATATATGCCTTTGGATGCTGACAAAGGCTTAAGGATAGGTTTGTAGAGGGTCTGAGAGATAGGGAGAGACGTTTAGAGGTCACTGCTGTGCGCAACTGGCTACCGCATTTTGTCTATAGTATATAGTGTCAATTCACTTCACAGTATATTCTGTGAAGTGCTGTGAGATGTCTTAAAGATACGATAAAACCCATATCAAATGCGAGGATTATTATGATAGGGGATGGGAAAGAGCAAGGAATTGGGATAAGGACGGCAACTTTGATGCAGCAGTGGACAGACGTGGCCACAGTGGGGGGAAGATTCCTGTGTTCCAAACTGGACTGGGGTCAAACTTTGGAAACACAAAGAACCGATGGAACGTACTGAAAATGAAAGTCCTTTTCACAACGTCAATACATCTCAAAGCTTCGCAGTGAAGTCAAGTGTAGTGACTGTGAATTAGTAGGCCAACGGGACAGCAACATCCCATAAACAGTGAATGAGTGATTTGATCTGGGGGATTTTTCAGCCCGGACACCGCGAGAGAGAAACTCCGTTCTCTTTCCTAATACCACCGCAAGATCTTTAGCGTCCACATGAACAGGCACAGGCGGGGAGTGGGGTTTAACGGTTCGTCCGAAGGACAGCATCTCTGACAAAGCAGCGCTCCCCCCTCCAGCACTGCACTGAATGTCAGCCTGGAAGATTGTGGGACGGAGGGGGAAAGATGAGATCAAATGGGCCGAAGGGTCTTCTTCTTCTGAACCTCTCGTGCCAGTTGGTGTGCAGACAGGCACAATAGATCATGTAGATTCTGGGCATGATTCGGATATTGTACAAATACACATGCTCTTCATTAGAGCACATCTGGAAAAGGGAATTTCTGTGTTAAAATCTGCTGGAAGCTTGTTACCGGGAGGGAAACCTGCAGTGGGCAAAGGGATGTTTCATAGGCTTTCAGTATATCACAGTTCTCATCTTGACCACGTTATTCGGTGATTAACAGCTCAAAGAAAATGGCCTACAGTCACTGCCTCCGTTCTCCACAGCTATCTCTTCCCTCTCCTCACTCACCTCGTCACTCCCCTCATTCTTTCTCCTTCTTTCTCTCTCTCTCTTCTCATCCTTTCTCCCCACACTTCTCTCTTCTCACTCCTCTCTCTCTCCTCACCCTCCTCTTTCTCTCTCCTCACACTCCTCGCTCTCTCTCTCTCTATCTATCCTCACCTCCGCTCTCTCTCACACTCCTCGCTTCCATCTCCACCATCAGAGGCCGAACCTTCAGTCAATGCACCCTCTCTCTAGAGCAGGTGAGAGTACCAGGGTTCAATTCCCGAGTGGGGCAAAAACCTTACTTTACAGAAAATCCTATGAAGCGCTTTCAGATGTCTCAACCACATGATCAAGCACTATATCAAATGCAAGGATTATAATTGTTAGATATTAACGGATATAAGAGGTGTAGTGTGGATCTCAGAGCCAGGCCGTCACAGAGAGATCAGAAAACATCTCTTCATACAGAGGGGCTGAGAGTGGGCCTAGAAGAGGCAGGATGGATGGAGATATGAAAGGGGAGATGGATAGATACTCTGGGAGTAAAAGGGATTATGAAGATAAAGTGGGAAAATGGGATTAAAAGATCCGCCATGATCTAATAAAACTGACGGAACAGGCTGGATGGGCTGAATGACCTCCTCCTCTCACTGTGTTCCCACAGGGTGGCAATGATAAATGATACTGGAAGAGAGGAAAGAACAGTAAAAGCCCGTTTATCCGGCACCCTCGGGACCTGGCCAATGGCGGTTAAAGAGCTTGCCAGATATTCGGCCGAAAACGCCCCCCACCCCAACCCCCTAAAATTTGTGCATTTTTCCGGATAAATTCCGGTTAATCAAATGCGGACCTTTTTTTTTTGCGATGCCGGTTATATGGAAGTTACGGTTGATCGAGTGCTGGATAAACGGGCTTTTACTGTACAAAGAAACATGCAATGAAACTGACCTGTTGGTTTTCATCTGTTCGCGCAGTTTGCTGTACATCTCCAGGACTGCATGGCCCAGCGAGGCGTGGGGACACAAAGAACATCAGTCAGTGCCATCTCACAACAAGCCAGAGCTAGTAACAGCCTGCAACGCAATCCAATGATAATCTCCTTACATTGGGTAGAACGCCTTTCACATCGTGTCCTGCAGGGTAGTGTTGTGGTTGGGAGTGTTCACCTCACAAGCAAGTGAGCCTGAGTTTGACTGCCAGGTCCACTTGCTTAGGGGCAAAACTTTAGACAAGATTTCTCACTCCACACACCTCTGCTTACCTAGCAGTCAGTAGGAACCCAGTTGTTAAGTCAATTGGCAGATCACTTTCTAGGGATAATCCGTTCAAAAATAATAAGAAGAATTTGGTCACTCAATCCACGACTGTTTGTGGGACACTGCAGCGTGCAATTGACTATTGTGTTTCGCCTACAAAATATAGTCAATTCACTTTACAGTATATTTTGCGAAGCGCTTCGAAATGTCTCAACGGTGTAATAAGGCGCCATATCTAATGCAAGGAATGTTAACTATAATAATAATTATCCTTACATTTGATATAGCGCTTTTCACATCTTCTACATGTCTCAAAGCACTTCGCAGAATATACTGTAAAGTGAATTGACTTGATATTTGTGTGTGAAAAGCGGAAGCGAATTGTGCACAGCAGTGTCCCACAAACAGTCATGGATTGAAATGACCAATTCTTTATTGTTTTATTTTCGAGGGATTATTATCAGGTATGTGGAGTAAGGAAACTTGACCAAGGTTTTGCCCTGGCTGGAATCGAACCCAGGTCTCTCGCTTGCAAAGGCGAGTGCTCTAACCACTGAGCTTACAGGACTCCCAAAATAATTATATTGAAGAACATTGGAAACACTTAATAATGCTTGTTTTTTTTTAATTGATTGCAGTGAGCGGAGGCATATTGTAAATGAGATTTGGTTGGAAACCTGAAGTTCATTTGAAGATACAGCTACAAATATGTAAAGGAGTTTGCAATGTGCGTGATGTGCCAGCTGAGGGTGGACTAACTTTGACAATTTAAAGCATTTCATAGGGTTCACTGTAAACCCTGAGGGGGGTTTGGGGGCAAAAGCGGCAGCCAATTTCCACACAGTAACGTCCCACAAAAAGCCATTAAGTGAATGACCAATTTTATCTGGGGTATTGTTAGGCCGGACACGAGGAGAGAAACTCCTCGCTTATTTCTGAACAGCACCACAGGAATAGATAGTCAGAAGCTGTTTAACATCTTATCCAAAGGTCAGTGCTTCCGACAATGCAACACTATCCCCCCTACTGAGCTAGGCTTGAATCCAGCCACTACATTACAGCACAGTCACTAGAATCTACATTACTCCTATGATAATTAGTCTGATATCACAAATTGCATTTATAATAATAATATGAATATTCCTTTCACTTGATATAGGGCCTGATCAAATTGTTGAGCTTTCTCAAAGCACTCCACAGGATGTACTCAAAAGTGGATTGACTGTGTATTTTGTGGACGGAATACAGCAACAAGAATAACAACTTGGATTCTTATAGCGCCTCCCAATACCAGATCCCGGGGCTGAGCCAGGGGGAGGGGAGAAAGGTGACCAAAAGCGCAGTCGAAAAAGAAAAGTCTTTAGCCAATAGGAAGAGAAAATAGGAAGAGAGGGGGTGGCGAGGCGAAGGGAGTGAGGAAGAGAGTTCCAGAGCCTCGGAGCGTAGTGGCTGAAGGAACGGCCCGCCGATGGTGGAGTGGAGGATTCGGGGGACAAGGAGGAGGCCAGACCCGGTAGAGCGGGATACAGCAGCCAATTATGCACAACGGTCATGGATTTAGTGACTAAAGCAGTTTTTTGGGGAGAAGAGATTAATACCCCCGGAAAGAGATCCACCAATTGACAAATTGCTTGGTGAACAGGCATGTGGAATAAGGAAACTTGCCTAGGATTTCACCCTGCCCGAGAACTGAACCCAGTCCTCTCGTTTGCGAGGCAGGCAAGCTCACTAACAACCCCACCAGAGGACTTCACATCCACCCACCCCTGTAATCCCAGCTAGAGGAACCCCCCACCACTCCCTCAATTGCTATGTGCTCCAGTCCCAGTCCTTACCGGGGAGACACAGAGTCAGTTTATCCACGGTTGCTGCAATGTTCCTTTGTTGGAGACGACATTTCCTCAGCTCTTCCATCTCGAACAGGAGCTGATAGACACACAGACCAGAGCCATTAAACCATCAGCGGAGAGTGCGAGAGCGACTGAGACATGGGGAGAGCGAATGAGCCATGGGGAGAGCGACTAAGACACGGGGAGAGCGACTGAGATACGGGGAGAACAACTGAGATACGAGCAAGAGCGACTGAGTCACGGGGAGAGCGACTGAGACATGGGGAGAGCGAATGAGCCATGGGGAGAGAGACTGAGCCATGGGGAGAGCGACTGAGACATGGGGAGAGCGACTGAGACATGGGGAAAGCGACTGAGACACGAGCAAGAGCGACTGAGGCTGATGAACTTACCTCCTTTCCCGACTCCTGCAGTTTGTTGTTAGTGTCAGTTACCTGGGTCTGGAAAACACAATGAGAAATAACACTGACCACTAGTCAACAACAACAACAACAACAACAAAACTTACATTTATATAGCGCCTTTCACGTCGAGAGGACGTCCCAAGGCACTGAAATGAATATTCCTTTCAACCTAGTCAACCTCAAATGGAGAGACCTCGGCTAACAGCTTAGCTCAGGGTCTCAGACAGCAACAACAGCTTATATTTAGTTGAGTCCTGTAGCTCAGTGGTTAGAGCACTCGCATTAAAAGCATGAGACCTGTGTTCGAATCCAGGCAGATCAGCGCGAAACTTTGGGCAAGTTTCCTTACTCCACATGCCTGATAATAATCCCTCCAAAAAAAACAACTATAACAAATTTGTCACTTCAATCCACCACTGTTTGTGGGACACTGCTGTGCGCAATTGGCTGCTGTGTTTTGCCCACAAAATATACAGTCAATTCACTTTAAAGTATATTCTGTGAAGCTCTTTGAGATGTCTAGAAGACGTGACAAGCGCTGTATCAAATGCAAGTATTATTATTATTTTTATTCATACAGAGCAGTCTCTCAGAGTATTTACAGCTTGATACTGAGTATCACGGTGGGAGATGGAGGGACGGTGACCGTAAGTACAGTCAAAGAGGAAGGTTGTCCTTCGGGCATTTTCTGAAGACAGGCAAGGAGGGGACAAGACAGACTCATTCAGGCAGAGTTTTAGAGATTCATGGCCTAGTGGCTGACAGCACGAGCTCTGATGGTGGAGTGCAGGGGACAAGACATCTGAGGCCCGTGGAAGTCAGAGCCAGCCGAGCGGAGTGGGGGAGGGGGCGAGATAATACGTACAGGTTTGTGAGTCTTTGAGATGAGCCAGGGAGGTCAGAGCCATAGGTTTGAAGGTTTCGATTGGAAAATCAAGTATATTTGTGTGTGGGAGGAAGGGGGGGGGAGATGCAGTGAGCTGGGTTGAGTGAGCAATGAGGTCAGGGATCACCTTCAGTTTCTGAGCTTCCCCTCGCACTTTCAGCAGCTCAGTGATGGAGTCCACAAAGCCCTGGAAGTGGAAGTTACACATTTTCTCGATCTCTCGATCGTGGTTCTTGATCCTGGCTTCCAGCTTCTCCATAAATCGGCCATGTTCCTCTCCATCATACACAGACCTGTAACAGCAAGCCACATGGTGTCACCACCTATTCACACTCACTGACACAACCAACTCACACTCACTGACACACACCTACTCACACTTACTGCCACAAGCCGTCACACCTCCTCACACTTCACACCTACTCACACTTAGTGCCACACCCACACTCACTGACACACATGCCATCACACCTACTCACACTTACTGCAACATGCTATGACATCTACTCACACTGACTGCCACATGCCATGACACCGACTCACACTCACCTACTCATGCTCACCACCGTTTATCATCACACCTACTCACAAGCATTATCACACCTACTCACACTCACCACTCCATGCCTCCTACTCACTCACGCTGCATCTACTCACACTCACACCTACTCTCTCACATTCACTCCTACTCACACTCATTGTCACATGTTGTCACACTTACTCACAATCACCATCACACGCTGACTGTATAGAGCCATTTATCCTATCGTGTGTGTGTTAGCTATTTTAAGAGTAATCATTCCAACAACAACAAGCATTGATATAGTGTTCTTCATGCAGCGAGGCATATTGGGGCATTTTCAGTACCAAACGTCTCTCCCTGTAGCTCAGTGGTTAGAGCACTCGCATTACAAGCATAAGACCTATATTCAATTCCCGACAGGGCAAAGCTTTGGGCAAGTTTCCTTAACCCGCATACCTAATAATAATCTCTCAGAAAAAAGTAAAAATTGGTAATTTCGATCCATGACTGTTTGTCGGACACTGCTGTGCGTAATTGGCTGCCATGTTTCGCCCACAAATATACAGTCAATTCACTTTACACTGCATTCTGTGAATGAGACATTTAGTAGATGTGAAAAGTGTTATATCAAATGCAAGGATTACTAGTATTATTATTTACCCACCCCTTCCCCACACTCCTCTAGCTGACTACTTTTTTTTTTGCATTTATCAAGTTCACACTCTGACTGCTTTGGGAGAATTACCTACTCACATGCTGTCACACGTACTCACACCCATAGGCCACTCACACCTGTCACGGCTCACATGCACACAGGTTCTCACAATAACTCACACACAAATATGATAATTGCGTTTAACACAGCACCAATTACCTAGAAATAGCTGAGTTTTTTGCAAGGAGCTGTTGTAAAAGGCAGTGTCTGTATATTTTGTTTGCAAACACAGCAGACAATTTGTGCACCACATTGACCTACAAACCATGCAATTAACAGCCAATATTGTGTGGAGGATTGTAGGCCACGGCACAAGGAGAGAGAAACTCCCGGCTCTTTTCCAGTAGGGATCCTTAACATCCTGAACAGGCAAAGCTATCGTTTAACGTCTAATCTACAGCATGGCATCACTGACAAAACGCCTAATTTCTAATAATAATCAACACTGCATTCAATATATATATATATATATATATATAGCGCTTTATCAGTCCGTCGAGACATCTCAACAGCTCATAAAGTACACTGTAAAGTTAACTGCTTTTGAAGGCGAAACGCGTCAGCCAATTGCACATAGTCATGTCCCACAATCTGCCATCCATGGACTGAGTATCCAAAGTTTTTTTTGGAGAGATATTACCCCAGGAAAACAATCCCCAAATTGACCAACAATTGGGTTTCTATTTACCGCTAAGTAACCAGAGGCATGTGGAGTAAGGAAACTTGCCTAACGTTTCGCCCCACCAGGGAATCGAACCCTTTTGCTTGTGAGGCGAGTACTCTAACCACTTTAATAATAAAATTCCCAGCTCGATGGAGATATGCCATTTTATGTGTCTCCAAAACTCAACAGGGAGCTGAGAGCTAATAGCACCAGTCTGGGCCCTGTTTGCAAGTGGTTTCCATTAGGTTTGAACACAGACCATTGCATTCCAAACATTAAAGGGTATGAGGAACAAGCTGGGAATTAGCGCAGAGCTCCAGTGGGGGAGCAAGCACCATCACAGACACGAAGAGGAAAGTGCAGGGAATGAGATTAAGAGTAGAGAGCTCCAGCACAGACACGATGGGGAGAGAGCAGTGAATGGGGTTAGAGCAGAGAGTACCATTGCAGGATTGAGCACCAGCACAGACACGATGGGGGAGAGAGCAGTGAATGGGGTTAGAGTAGAGAGCTCTAGTGGGAGAACGAAAACCAGCACAGACACGATGGGGAGAGAGCAGGGAATGGGATTAGAATAGAGAGCTCCAGTCGAGGAGCGAGCACCAGCAGACACATAGGAACAGCCAGACTATCAAAAGACCAAGGTCCATCTAGTTCACCTGCTACGATCCAAGTAGTCGCATGCGACCATAATGGAGATGCTGACTAATCATGGCAATCAATCCACACAATGGGATGAATTGTCTCCCTCCTTTGCTGTAATATTAACAATAATCTTTGCTTTTCATATTGTTTTTTTGGGGTGGGAAGGAGCGGGATTAACCCCAGAAAACAATCCACCAATCGACTAACAACCGAACTCCGATTTACTATAATCCTTGCTTTTGATATAGCGCTTTTCGGGGCTTCCAAACGTCTCAAAACGCTTCACAGAATATACTGTAAAGTGAATTGAGTATATATTTGTGGGTGAAATGTGGCAGCCAATCTCGTCTGCAGTGTCCTACAAACAGTCGTGGACTGAAGTGACCAGATTCCGTTTTTTTAGAGGGATTATTATCAGGCGTGTGGAGTAAGGGAACTTACCCAAAGATTTTACCCGGCTGGGAATCGAACCCAGGTCTCTCGCTTGTGAGGCGAGTGTTCCAGGCAGTGAGACTCACCATTGTTTAGTATTAGGTAAAAGGGCGTGGGGAGTAAGGAAACTTGGCTACGGTTTTGCCCAGCCCGGGAATGGAACCCAGATCCTCTTGATTGCTTGTGTGGGGAGCACATGAGCCAATACACTGTGGGACTCCATGAATTGTTGTCGATCAATGGAAACACTGTGGAAAATCGAGGACCCAAAAAGTTGGGGTGAAGCAGACCTCTCAGCTCATCTGATCTCTTTGTTTCCAGACCCCCCCCCCCCCACCCACCGTCCTCCCATCACAGCAATGAGCTGGTTCCCTAACAAGCCCCAGTGTCCTGGCCACAGCCACCATTGCCGGTAACCTGTTCCAGCTGTCGATTCCCAGAGAGCACCCTATGTATAGAAAATATGACTTAAAAACAAAATATTATTAACACGCAGCCCGCCTCCAAACTGGAACGGATCTGTGGGAATGAGCACCAAGCTGTGTTGTTCTATTTGTGTCAGCCTGGCACAGCGGTAGTACTCTCGCCTCCGAATCAGAAGGTTGTGGGTTCAAGATCCCCACGTCGATTCTTGGAATCATAGTCTAAGGCACTCGACATAGGCACTCTACAACAACAGTTACATTTGTATAGCGCCTTTCACGTCGGGAGGATGTCCCGCGACTCTGGAAAGACAGTATTTCGGACCCGAGCTGGAGTTAGAGATTGGGGAGGGCGAGGGGGGGGGGGGGTGGGGGAAAGGAGGTTGATCAGAGGCACGGTCAAAGAGGAGGGTCTTCAGGTGGGTCATGGAAGTGGGATTAGGGGAAAAGATGACAAGGGGAGGGGTCGGGGTAGGGGGAAGGAGAGCGGGAGAGCCCACTGTACTTTTGTGACGAAACGCAGCGGCCAAATTGCGCACAGCAGTGTCCCACAAAACAGTCATGGAAGTGGGATAAGGGGGGGAAAGTTGGCAAGGGGAGGGGGAGGCGTCACCTGATGAACTCAGCTCAGGAGCCTGACAGTGTCCGCACGGGCACACCCAATAGAGGACGAGGTGGGGTGTGGAAAGTGGGGGGACGGGCATGGGTTATTCAGAGCCTTTATGAGGATAAAGGTTTAATAACTCAATAATAACGCTCTTCACCTCACACTTAATTACCACATTCCCATTCGCTTTACGAGCTTTCCCTCGCTGTGCGAAATCGGTGCCTTAAAGTGCTCAGGAATGTGCCATCCTCATCGGCTCTGGGGGCTTTCAATCCACATCACACCCCCCTCCACCCATCCTGAGCAGGAAATCATGACAGACCCCCCGCCCCCCCACCCCCCAACCACATACACACATCATACAAGAGCCAGCAGTTGTGACTGATGGGACAACACTGCCATCTACAGGCCTCCTGCAGCATAGCAAGGAACCAACCATTAATATCAACAACACAATAAGAACATAAGAACATAAGAATTAGGAGCAGGAGTAGGCCATTCGGCCCCTCAAGCCTGCTCTGCCATTCAATAAGATCATGGCTGATCTTCTCACCTAACTCTGATTACCTGCCCTATCCCCATATCCCCTAATCCCTCTATTTTTCAAAAATCTATCAGTCTCAGCCTTGAAAATGTTCAAGGACTGAGCATCCAAAGCCTTCTGGGGTACTTCATTTGAGTGAAGAAGTGTTTCCTCAACTCTGTTCTAAAAGGCTGACCCTTAATTTAAACACTTGTATAGCGCCATTCACATCAGGAGGACGTCCCAAGGTGCTTAAATAATAATCACAAGCACAGACAACCATGAGCTTTCTTGCCATTTCAACTCTTCCTCCCACTATGATCTCTCCATCCATGGTCTCCTACACTGTTCCAATGAACCACAGCGCAAGCTCAAACAGCAAAGAGTGGAGCTCCTATAGCTCAGTGGTTAGAGCACTCGCCTTACAAGCGTGAGACCTGTGTTTCAACTCCAGGCAGGTCAAGGCAAAACCCTGGGCAAATTTCCTTACTCCACACACATAATCCGTCCAAACAAAACCTAGAATAAGTTGGTCATTTCAATCCACGACTGTTTGTGGGGACGCTGCTGTGCGCATTTGGCTGCCGCGTTTCACCCACAAATATACAGTCGTTTCACTGTACAGTATATTCTGTGAAGTGCTTTGAGACATCTATAAGATGTGACATATCAAATGCAATGATTATTATTATATTATTATAGAACCTCATCTATCTGCTAGGGACCTAACAGGCCTCTAGCCTCAATATTGGTTTCAATAATTGCAGACCATAACAGCTCCCCCCACCCCCCCCACTTCTGTGCCCATTACCACATCACCTGGGTCTCAGACACACCTTTTCTCCCTCTGGTCTTCCTGTTCTGTTGCAATTTCCTTCCTTTGTTTTGCATTATTAACACCTCGTTACACCATCATCTCCCGTCCTCTATTCTATATTCGCCTTTGTCTTCCTTGCCCTGCCTCCTGCCCTCTCTCTGTTAAAAGCCTCCCCTCTCTCCTTAAAAGCCTCTCCCTCCCTCCCAGTTCTGACAAAGGATCGTGGACCCAAAACATTCACTCACTTTCCTTTCTCCACAGATGCTGCCTGAACCTGCTGAGTGTTCCCAGTGACTTTCCTTTTTGTTTCAGATTTCCAGTGTTTTGTAATACTAATCTAATACTAATTTTGTAATACTAATTGATATAGTGCCTTATCGCACAATTTTGTTTGTGAAACACTGCAGCCGGTTGTGCACAGCGGGTTCCCACAAATAGTTGTGGATTGAGTGTCTCACACCATTTTTTTTCTTGGGGGGATTATTACTACAAAAATGTGATGTGCCAATCGATAACCACCTGCCCCCCCTTATTTACTGCTGGTTAAATAGAGGCGTGTGGAGTGAGGAAACTTGCCTAAGGTTTCACCTTGCAAGTCAATCAAACCCAGATCCTCTCACTTGCAAGCGCAGTAACCACTACACTATGGGACTTCCAAATCTTGAGAGCTCCATAACAGAGCAACACTGAGTTCCTGCTGCTAGTTTTTCTCCAGCTATTTACACTTATACATTACTGTACAGTAAAGACAAAGTTATCAAACCTGAATCTTCTGTCTGCAGGTATCTCGGCTTCACTTGCGCTAGTATATTTGACTGTTTGAGGGAGTTTATCACATACAAATTGCCTGTTGTTTGCCAATAAAACAGTCACTATAGTGATGTCTCGAAGCCTCTACGTGTCTCGAAGCGCTTCACAAGAATTACTGTAAAGTGTAATGATTGTGTAGAGCACTCACCTTGCAAATGAGACCTTGGTTCAATTCCAGGCAGGGTGAAACCGTAGGCAAGTTTCCTTACTCCGCCTAATAACAATTCCTCAAACAAAACCAATAATAATTTGGTCACTCAATCCATGACTGTTTGTGGGACACCGCTACTCGTAATTGGCTGTTGCATTTCGCCCACAAATATAGTCACTTTATAGTATATTCTGTGAAGCGCTTTGAGATGTCTAGAAGATGTGAAAAGCACTGTATCAAATGCAAGGATTATTATCAGAGCCTTGGGACGTCCTCCTGACGTGAAAGGCTCCATACAAGTGTAATTTTGTTATTGTTGCTTATTATTTATTTTCCAATAACACGTTTCCTTTAATGTCCACCTGAATAGGCAGACAGAACATCTCATCCGAAAGGTAGGTGTCAAAGGCGGGGCATTGGGATTAAAAAATCATATCCTATTTAACTGATAGAACAGACTGGGTCGCGATGGGCTGGCCTCCAGTGCCGGATTGATTCCCAGCAATGTGAATGACTTCTCATTGTCCGATCTTAATGCCTTGTTTTATCCACTAGATGGTAGCAAAGGCTTAGAAATTCTTACCATATAGGACTCTCTCTCTCCTCCCCAATATGTACACAGGTCTCTCTATACCTGATATCAAATGCAAGGATTATTATCCTATAATAAGTTTATTCAAAGTTTGGTTGGAGACAGCATAGAGACCCCTAATGAGCTTGAAATCTCTCTCAGCTCTGCTTGTCGCCTGACCATCTCCCAGTGACCCGTAGCTGATGCTCGAAGCTCCCACTGTATCTGAATGACGGCCTTTGTCTGAACATTGCAGCATTGCAGCACTAATCCAAATTGGCAGATCCTAGCAAATCATTTACTACAAAAGCGCAAAGTTCATGTACACCACATTTAATAGGAGCTCCATAGCGTAGTAGTACACTGTTCTCACCCCTTAAAACAGCTGTCATCCCCCACCCATCCCTACTCTCCAGCGACCCCCACCCCATCTCCAATCTCTAGGGTCTGGCGATATATTGATATATCGGTTATATCAATATAATTTTCATATCGATATGCCGATATTGGAATTTAAAATATATCGATATCGAAAAATTCGATATGAAAAAAAATCGACATATCGCAAATATCGGTATATCGTGTCCGGCGATATATTGATATATTGGTATATATCGATATGATGCAGACTTTTTCCAACTTGCGCACCCCCGAATACGCGCGCACCTCTGAATGCGCGCGCATGCTCAGGACAAAAAAAAACGTGATATCGATATATATCGATATGGGCAAACCGATATATCGATATCGGAAAATTTCGATATCGACGGACCCGACCATTCTCCCTTTCCTCTCCAAGCATCTGGAACGGGTCATCACGTCCCAGTTTTGCTCTTTCCTCTCCCACCATTCACTCTCTGAACCCCTCCAATTGGGTTCACAGCACAGAAACAGCCCTGATCAGTCACTAATGACATTCTGAAATCAGGGCTTTCTCTGCCTCCTTGTCCCACTTAACCTCTCTGCTGCCTTTGACATTGTTGACCTTTCTATCCTCCTACACCAGCTCTCCTCGCAGCTCAATCTTTGCCCTCGCCTGGTTCGAATCCTACCTCTCCCATTCTCTACTTTGCTACCAATTAACGGTTTTTCCTCCAGCTCCCGCACCATCACGTGTGGCGTCCTCCAAGGCTCTGTCCTTGGCCCTCTCCTTTTCAATATCACCTTGGTATTCACTGCAGACATGGGGTCAACTTGATATGACACCCAACTCTACCTCTCTGCCTCCACCCTCGACTCCAGGAACACTGCTGTCCTCACAAACTGCCTATCAGACATCAACTCCTGGATAAGAACTAACTTCCTGCAGACTCTCCCGCTTGGCTCCTAACAGTGCCTCCATACCTCGGGTGCTGACTGCATCTCCCTCTATGGGGGGGTACACTACAACTCATGGAGCTAATACGGAACCTCAGCATCCTGTTTGACGCTCAACAGTCCAAATCCTAAATCCATGGCTTGACCCGTTCTGCCTTTCCCCACCTCTACAACATAGCCCAGCCACGCCATTGCCTCACACCATAGGTTGCCGAAACTTTCATACACCCATTCATAACATCCAGGCTTGATTAAGCAAACAACTTGCTTGTCGGCCTCCCCAACTCCTCCCTCCACAGGCTCCAGATCATCCAGAACATCCCAACTCCATTGGCTTCCCATCACACAGAGGATACAGTTCAAGATCCTGATCCTCACATTCAAAGCTGCAACCTCCTAACCCCAAATCTGCCCGCTCGCTTCACTCAACGGGATCGGGCCTGTTTCACGTCCCCCACCTCATCCACCCCACCACTGGTGGGCAGGCCCCCACCCCTTTATTCACCATATCACACTCCATTAGCCTCATCCTCTCTCTTGTCTCATTCAAGACCCATCTCAAGTCCCTCTTCTTTGACCGTGCTGTCGATCACCCTCCTTCCTCCCCTGCCTTCCACCCACCTCGATCATGACCCCTAGCTCTGGTCCGAAATACTGACTGTCCACCACCATAGGACATCCTCCCAATGCAAAAGGTGCTATACAAATGTAATTTTGCTGTTGTTTCCTTTCACGTCATCTCAAGGCGCTTCACAGGACTCTGTAAAGTGCAGGGACAGTGTGCTTTGTAAGCAAATGTCAAATGTCACTCTAAGTACAAACCAGTACTTTGACTGAACTGTTACTGAAAGATAATAACCTGGGAGATTCTGGAGTGAAACAACTGTGTGAAGCTCTGAGTAACAAGGGGTGTAGAATACAGATATTGTACTATGATAAGTAACACAATGTGTCTCTAGAGAGTGACTTACTTCAATATTATCTCAATGTGTTTATTCTCACTGTCTGATTACAGCCTTTGCCTCATATCATCCTTTACAAGTGTGAGACCTGTGTTCGAATCCAGGCAGATCAGGGTGAAACCTTGGGCAAGTTTTCTTACTCCACACGCCTGATAATAGTCCATCCAAAAAAAACCACAATACTAAAAATTGGTTATTTCAATCCATGACTGTTTGTGGGGACACTGCTATGCTTAATTGGCTGTCGCGTTTCGCCCACAGTCAATTCACTTTACAGTATATTCTGTGAAGTGCTTTGAGACATCGATATGACAGGAGTTTGGCTTTAATATCTCACCCAAAGGATGAGGTAGATGACAAAGCAGCGCTCCCCAGAGCACTGCAATACAGCATCATCCTAGGATGTGAGGTTTGAACCTGCAACCTTCTGACTCAGAAGTGAGAGAGCGAGTGACTAAACCAGGCTGACTAGTACTGCTGGTTGAGCCTGAAAGGCACACTGTTGCTTTTTTCCCTGTATAGACTGTACACCTCTACCCCAGCATCATGGCTTCAAATCAGGCATCTACCAGCAAAGGTGATTTTTAGGTGAATTGTTAGGTGGCTAACAAAGGTTTGTTATTATCTGTTATTATTTAGTCTATTATTAATATGGTATGTGTTAAAATTGGTTAAAAAAAATTTGTGTTGGGTTTTCGGCGTTGGATCTGACCGAATATTGGGCATACTGTTTAACCGGCATTGGCCAGGTCCCGAGGGCGCCGGATAAACGGGGTTTTACTGTAATAATAATCCTTGTATTTGATATAGCGCTTTTCACGTCTTGCAGACGTCTCAAAGCGCTTCACAGAATATACTGTAAAGTGAATTGACTGTATATATGTGGGCGAAACACAGCAGCCAATTCCGCACAGCAGTGTCCCACAAACAGTCGCGGATTCAAATTACCAATTTTTGTGGGGATTATTATTAGGTGCGTGGAGTTATATCTATAGATAGTATATATTATATATAGAGGAGGGAAACCCAAGTGATTGAGGAGATGGAGGGCCTGGACAATGAGGAGTTATTAGATAAAATGAGCATTTTCACGCTGGAGGAGGAGGTTGAGGATTGATATGATTACAGTCGTTAAGATTCTGGAGGGACTAGATAATGTATGATTATCTTGTACTGAACAGTAGAAGCAGAGGACACGGCCTGCGATTGAAGGGGGGTGTAAATTCAGAACAAATCAGCGGAAACACTGAAGTAGTAAATGTATGGAAAGGCTCCCTCGGGAGCTGGTGGAAGCAGAAAATGTTCTTTCATAGAATCATAGAATTTTACGGCACAAAAGGAGGCCACTCAGCCCATCTAATCTGTGCCAGCTCTTTGAAAAGAGCAACTTAATCCCACTGCCCCACACTCTCCCCATTACCTAACAGACCTGTTCTCCCTAAATAAAGATCTAATTCTCTTTTAAATCGAATCGGCCTCCACCACCTTTTCAGGCAATGCATTTCAGATTCGAACACATTTGTGAAAACATTTCTCCTCAGCTCCCCTCTGCTTCGTTTTGAAACTATTTTAAATCTGTGACCATGAGTCACAGATTCGCCCATCAGTTTTTCCCTATTCACCCTGTCGAATCCCCTCATGATTTTATAAACCTCTATTAGGTCTCCTCTCAACCTTCTCTATTCCAAAGAGAATAAACCTAGCCTATCCTAGCCTTTCCCCATAACTGAAGTCCCTCAATCCTGGTACCATTCTAGTAAACCTTCTTTGCACCCTTTCCAATGCCTTAACATCCTTTCTATAGTGTAGTGACCAGAATTGGACACAGTACTAAGCTGAGGCCTAACCAAAGTTTTATAGAGGTTAGTCAGCACTTACTGACTTTTGTACTCTATACCCCTATTTATAAAACCTAGTATCCCATATGCCTTAATGGCTTTGTCCACCTGTCCTGCCACCTTCAAAGAGTCACTAACACAAATCGGTCTTTCCTCTTCAAACCGGTTAAGAACTTCTCCACCTCAAGGGTTCTCAGTAAAGGCAAACCCCGCTTAACGTCGTAGTTTGGTTCTTGAAAAGTGCGAACTTTTAAGCGAAGCGACATTAAGCAAATACATTTTTCTCATAAGAATGAATGTTAAAACTGGAGTTAGGTTCTTTTGGACATTTTTCGTCAAAATTTCCTTGAAAAAAACATAGTACTGACTGACCGCCTTCCCAGCTCACTCACCCGCTCTCTGACTTCCAGCCCAACTCACTCACTTGCTCCAACTTCCAGTCCAGCTCACTCACTCGCTGCTGGTCTCTCTCGCTGCCGGCCTGCTCAACTCCCAGGTTCAGCATTAGGTATCTTGCAGATATTTGGGCCGGAGGCTGGGAGCATCCTCCTTGTTGACAGTCACCTTCCTCTCTGTAG
Source organism: Hydrolagus colliei (assembly GCA_035084275.1). Taxonomy (NCBI): domain Eukaryota; kingdom Metazoa; phylum Chordata; class Chondrichthyes; order Chimaeriformes; family Chimaeridae; genus Hydrolagus; species Hydrolagus colliei. Next base: position 6,261,045 of record CM068742.1, on the reverse strand, counting down.
CTGGACCCAATGAGCCATCAGCTTAAGGCTGTTTGAGACGTGTGAACAGCGGCACACCCCCACATATATTATCTGGACATCATCCCCCCACTCCCCTCCACATAGCAACAATCTCCCATGTCAAAACAAGCGCACAAATCAGAATGACTCATCAAAGATTGGCTGCAGACTGCTCGCTCGCCACAGTTACCCTGTGTGCGCTCAGGCTAACTCACTTACAACAGATCCTCGTTCAATAAGACCAGCTCTATTGTGGATATAATGGGATGGATATGAGAACTGTCTGTCTGCTCTGTGTATCTGCATGTCTGTCTCTCTCTCATTCTCTACTTGCATGTCTGTATCTCTCCCTGCTCTGTGTGTCTATTTGTTTGTGTCCATCTCTCTCAGTTTGCGTGTGTATATCTGAATATTAGTGTCTCTTGTGTGTATCTGTCTATCTCTCTGCTCTATGTGTGTGTGTCTAACCCTGGATGAGACAATCAATCAATCAATCAACACTTACATTTATATAGCATCTTTCACGTCGAGAGGACGTCCCAAGGTACTGTACAGTTAGGTAGGGACAAGAGCAGGGAGTTGGGGAGGAGTCAGGGCAAGATGAAGAAGAGTAGGAAAATTGACTGTATATTTGTGGGCGAAACGCGGCAGCCAACTTGCGCACAGCAGTGTCCCACAAACAGTCAAAGTGGAATTAAGGGAAATGGGGGGGAAAATATGTCAAGGGGAGGGGTCACTCCTAACAAGTTACAAAAAACCTTGAAGGTGTACAGGGAGTTAGGGCTAGGGGATTGAAAGAATTGCTTGCTCAGAGTGTGGTGCAGACTTAATGCGCTGAATGACTTCTTTCTAGCTTGCAAATTTCTACGATTCTAATATTCTAGACTGATGCTCCAATGCAGGGGGAGTGCTGCATTGTCGGAGATGCCATTTTCAGAAGAGACATTCAACAACAACAAAATTACATTCGCGTAGCGCCTTTCATGTTGGGAAGACGTCACAAGTTGCTGGACAATATGTGCATCGGATCCAAGTTGGGGTTCAGGATCGGGGATGATAGAGGGGGAAAGGAAGGTGATTGAAGGCATGGTCGAAGAGGAGGGTCTTGAGATGGCTCTTGAAGGAGGCAAGAGAGGGCGCGAGGAGGAGTGACTGTGTAATGGAGTTCCATGGGGTGAGGACACAGTAGCTGAATGCCCCCCTTCAGATCCCACAGCGCTCTTGTAGCTCAGTGGTTAGAGCATTCACATTACAAGCGTAAGACCTGTGTTCAAATCCAGGCAGGTCAGGGTGAAACCTTGGACAAGTTTCCTTAGTGGATTGACTGTATTTGGGGGGTGAAATGTGGCAGCCAATCACGCACAGCAGTATCCCACAAACAGACGTGAATTGAGTGACTAATGAGTGAAGGGATTGTTACCCCAGGGGGCAATCCTCCAATTGATTGACAGCGTGTTCCTACTTACTGTAGGTAAACAGAGATGTGCGGAGTAAGGAAACTTGCCTATCATTTCCCCCTGTCCTGGATTGCAACCCAGGTCTCTCATTTGCGATGCAAGGGTTCTAATCACCGAAGACTCCACAGGATTACAGACACACAAGATAAATGAACGCACACCCACACACAAACACAGAGAGACACAAATCAAGACGCACCCACATTGGCAGCCAATACTTCACTGAGGACAAAACAATTCCGGTTAAGTTAAGCACTAGGAAATGGTGCTCAGATCCACGCAGAAAAAACAAGTCACAGAGTACAGGGAGTTTCTCTCTCCTCATATCCTGGCTGACAATCCCCCAGATAAGATTATGCATTAACTTCATGACTGTTTGTGTGATATGTATCATGTGCTATATTATGTATGTATGTGGTGTGCGTGGTGTATTGTGTCTATGTATGCGGTGTAGTGTGGGCATAGTGCATGTATGTGTGGGTAGGTGTGTGTTTATGTGTATGTGGTGGGTAGGTGTGTGTGTGGTATGTGTGTTTGTTTCTGTGAGTTTGTATGCCTGTGTGTGTGCTTGTGAGACCTTGGTGTTTCAAAAGTTTTCCCCCTGCGTCCAGTGGTCGAGATATTTATAATGTGTGTGTGCACACACACAAGAACGAACATGCTCAGCCTGGACATGAATTACTGATGTTAGCTGTTCAGGGGGGAGACTGTTGGCCAGGACACCTCCTGAAACCAGAGGCAAAAACACAGGAAGCTGAGCCAAGCAACTAACAGTTAACAGAGTATTTACGTCTCCATCGCAGAAGGAAAAAATAGGGTCAATATCGGCCTTCCTGAGTGGAAGATGATTTGCACAGGATATAGAGCAGGATGTATCAAAAATAGTTACCATTCTGCTTATAAATGGTGAATGGCAAAAAAAAAACTGTCTGTTTATGAGTTCCGTACAGGAAGGCAAGAGATAATTATTTCTTCGAATTGAGGACAACTTTTCCACAACGCAACCTGCCTGACAAGTGCCCCCACCTACCCAACCACAACAACAACAAAATTGCACTTATATAGCACATTTCACGGCGGGAGGACGTTCCAAACGTTCCTCCCCTCATTGGGAGGGTCGAGGTAGAAGGAAGGGGAGGAGAGTGGGAGAGGGGGAAGAGTTAGTGGGGCAGCTGAAGACACGGTCGAAGAGGAAGGTCTTGAGACCAGCCTTAAAGGAGGAAAGGGAGGAAGCGAGGCGGAGGGGCTGCGGGATGGAGTTCCACAGTGAGGGAGCGGAGAGGCTGAAAGCCCAGCTACCGATAGTTGGGCGGTTAGGGCGCTGGACGCGGAGCAGGCCTGAGTCTGCTGAGCGGAGGGGACGGGCAGGGCTGATAGGGAGACAATAGGTCAGAGAGATAGGCGGGTTCAGGGCCATAAATGGCCTTGAAAGTGAGAACAAGGATCTTGAATTTGATACCCAGCCCTGATGAATCCCTGTGGACACACATGATGGGTGTCCAACCTCTACTTTAAGCGCTCTGAGACGCCATCCGGCGTGGAGGGCGCTATATAAATCAAAGTTGTTGTTGTTAAACCCCCTTTTGGTAAAAAAAAAATCTTAAAATCAGAACCCAGAGGGTTACAGCTGAGGTCAGGAAGTGTTTCCTCACAGAGACCTGTGGACATGTGGAAAGCTCGATCCCAGAGAGGAGGAATCAACAGAGATGTCTGATCCACCCCTGTGAAGCACTGTGATGCAATATCACAAATGAAGAAAGTAATGATAATAAAAAATAATAACAGAGCAATCCTCTCGGTTGATTTATCAGGTCATTGGGACGTCCTCCTGACGTGACAGGCGCCGTACAAGTGTAATTTTGTTGTTTTGTTGTTGTTGAGACATATCAAAGTGCTTCACACAATATACTGTGCGGTAGATTGACTGTATTTAACAACAACAACAAAATTACACTTGTATAGCGCCTTTCACATCAGGAATCTGTCCCAAGGCACTGGACAGTCATGGTTTCAGACCCGAGCTGGGGACGGGGAGGGTGGAGGGAAAGTGGGGGATTTGAGGTGACCGATGGGACAGTGGAACAGGAGGGTCTTGAGGCGGGACTTGAAGGAGGCCAGGGAGGGACGAGGCGGAGGGACTGCGGGATGGAATTCCACAGGTTAGTGGCAGAGTGGCTCAAGGTTCACCCCACCGATAGTGGAGGGGGTGGGTCGGAGGACACGGAGCAGGCCGGAGCCTGCTGAGCGGAGAGGGCGGGCAGGTTAGTAGGGGGTTAGGAGGGGGTGGCCGAGGTAGGGTGGGGCGAGGCCATGGAGAGCTTTAAACGCGAGGACCAGGATCTTGAATTGAATCCTCTGGCTGATGGGTGATTTAAATGCAGCAGCCACTCGCGCACAGCAGTGACCCACAAACAGTCGTGGATTGAGTGACCACATTGGGAGTAGTATATGAACGCAAATTGTTCTTATGGAATGGCTGGCTCATCAATCCAGCTCACCAATCCCGCCCCCTCACCCCCACCCCGCTCATTGGTCTATCGCGCCCCCCACCACCCTCTGGCCCTCCTCCTGCCTGTCTGTCTGCCCAGCCCCAGCCTTGCCGCTCTCAATAACAAACTGTCCATGATTTATAAGGCAAATAACAACAATTTACATTTATATAGCGCCTTTCACGTCGGGAGGACGTCCCAAGGCGCTGAACAAGAGGCGTGTGACCCAAGCTGGGAGGGGAGTGTTTGGGAAGGGGTGAAACACGAAGGGGAGGTAAAAGAGTTCGGGGTGGAACAAAAGGCACGATCGAAGAGGAAAGTCTTCAAACCGGCCTTGAAAGAGGAAAGGGAAGAGGCGAAACGGAGGGATTGAGGGATGGCATTCCATAAGGTGGGAGCGGAGAAACTGAAGGCCCTTACCACGTCTTTGAGTCGTCCCAAAGCACTCCACAGAATATACTGTAAAGTGAATTAACTGTATATTCTGTGGGCGAAACGCAGCGGCCAATTGTGCACAGCGGCGTCCCCACAAACAGTCAAATTCTCAAAGATGAGAATACTCCAGTCTACTTCTCACTGGCGGGTCAGAGCAATTTAGATTTTTTTTAAAAAAACAACCCAGCCGTCTTTGTATTATCATCACTCGTTATAATCATAATAATACCAGCATTTGGTATGGAGGCTATAACGTCAAAACCACTCTAAGCACCTCGAGTGCTGTGAACTATGTATTTACAGGCAAACTGGGAAGATAATCCGCTACGTTGCACAAATAGCCACAAGATGACCAAGTGATGTTATCTGGAGGTTTTGTCAGCCTCCGCGGACACTGGGAGAACGAAACTCTCTTCTCTTTTCCAACAGCGCCACAGGAACTTTAACATCCACCTACATCGAAGGACAGCGTCTCTAACAATATGGTACTTCCCCCCAAGTGCCAACGGCAATAGTCCCTCCAAAAGAGTGAATAAATCAATTTGAAAATGTAGTCACTCAATCCACGACTGTTTGTGGGGACGCCGCTGTGCACAATTGGCCGCTGCGTTTCGCCCACAGAATATACAGTTAATTCACTTTACAGTACATTCTGTGGAGTGCTTTGGGACGACTCAAAGACGTGGTAAGGCTCTCTATCAAATGCAAGGATTATTATTCTTGTAACAAATCAGATTTTAAAAAAGTACTCACCAGCGAGGGACTTCAAGGGAAGCCAGCCGGCTACACTCCATCTGAGAGCTCGGAGTGCTGCAGCCTCCCCACAGTAAAGGGCGTTTGTCAGCCGTGTTACAAGGTCACTGCCTTCCTGCAGGGGTCAGCCGGACGGGCTGTGGGCTTGATTTCCTCGGCTACTGCAGCAGAGAAACGCAGTGGAAGGCAACTCCCGTCTGCAAGCGCTCAGGAAACACACTGCACTGGACCAGGGGAGTCCTATTGCTGACTATGCCGACCGACACATTTAGTGCCACACACGAATGGGGTTGCGGAATCTTTGTGTCACAGAGAAATAACGTCTGAGAGATTGTAGCGCAGCACGCGCGAGAGAGAAAGAGTGAGCGTCAGAGAGCAAGTGAGAGAGAGAGAGAGAGTCGGGAGAGATAGAGCGTGAGAGAAAGAGACAGCGAGAGAGAAAGAGAGAGTGAATATCAGATAGAGAGAACAAGAGAGAGAGAAAGGGGTGGGGATTTCAGCCTATGACAGTGCTGGGAGACATCGCTCACTTACAAGGCTCTCTCACTGTTGCTGTGAGCTCCAGTACTCACTCGCGGGAAAATGGCTGTTAGCAAGGACATTAAAGGACACGAGACTCACATACACTGGGATCTGGGCAGCCTCCTAGCTTTTTAAACATGCTTCATTTTATTGTTATATAAACAATATAACTCTGGAGTCCTGGAGTTTAGGGGTTAGAGCGCACGCCTCACAGGCGATAGACCTGGGTTCAATTCCTGGGCAGGGAGAAACTTTGGCCAAGTTTCTTTACTCCACAAACCTGTTTACCCAGCAGTAGGTTTGAACTCCGTTGTTGGTCGATTGGCGGATCTAAGGGTAATAATCCCTCCAAACAAAAATCAATCCACGACACTGCCTGTGGGACGCTGCTGCACTTCTCCCACTTTGCAATGCTCTACATCCCGTGAAGCTCTTTATATCAATATCAATGATACAATGAGGCACCACATCAAATGCAAGGGTTGGGGGAACATTTGCTGAATGCCATCCAGACCTGGTATATCAGTTCTTCAGAGTGGTATCCACAACTGAAGACACACAGGCTTCACACAAGATGCTGTTCCGCATTCAATGCAGCAAAACCCAGCACCGCAGAGAGCAATCTCACAGCCACACCGCTGCCAACAGAGCAACAGGAGAACTGCGAGTGGGAAAAACTCTCCATTTCCTCTTTCTGATGCCTAACTGAGCAGAATGCAGGCGCCTGGAGCCTCAGAATCCACTGCTGGCCCAAAGCCAAGCTTTTCATTATCTCTAACTCCACCCAGCGTTCCTGAACTGACCTAACCTCTCCTGTACCTCAGTGGTTAGCGCATTCGCCTTACAAGCGTGAGATCTGTGTTCGAATCCAGGCAGGTCAGGGCCAAACCTTGGGTAAGTTTCCTTATTCCACACGCCTAAAAATAATCCGTCCCCCCAAAAAAACACAATAATAAAAATTGGTCATTTCTATCCACGACTGTTTGTGGGACACTGCTGTGCGCAATTGGCTGCCATGTTTCGCCCACAAAATATACAGTCAATTCACTTTACAGTATATTCTGTGAAGTGCTTTGAGACATTGATAAGATGTGAAAAGCGCTATAATAAATGCAAAGATCCATTCGCATGGCTCTCACCTCCTCCACCTTCCTGGCCTGCCCCTAAAACTCTCCGAACCTCTGCGCAGCTTTGGCGTCAGGTTCGACCCCCAACTGTCCTTCCTCCCCCACATCCAGTGCCTCACCAGCACCGCCTTCTTTCACCTCCGACGGATCGCCCGTCTCTGCAATACCTCACCCCAAAAGCCGCTGAAACCCTGGTCCAAGCCTTCGTCACCTCACAGCTGGACTATTCAAATGCCCTCCTCGCCGGTCTCCGCTCCACCACAAACCTTAAAAGCCAACTCATTCAAATCTCTGCCGCCCCCATACTCACCCGCACCAAACTTCACTCCCCCATTCCAGACTATAACAACTCTCTCGGTAAAAAATGGTTTCCTTGTCTCATCTCTGGCTCTTTTGCCAATTATCTTAAATCTGTGTCCTCTGGTTACCAACCCACCCACCAGAGGAAACCCATCCTCCCTATCTACTCGTTCAAATCCCTCACAATTTTGAACACTCTATTAAATCTCCCCTCAACGTTCTCTGCTTTAAGGAGAATAATCCCAGGTTTCACTGTAAAGTATTGTCACATTATGTAGGCCACAGCAGCAGCCAAATTGCACGCAGCTAATTTCTTTCTCCCAGTGTCCAGGCCAACAATCTCCCAAATAAAATCAGTCATTCACGTCATGGCTGTTTGTGGGGCATTGCTATGCGCAAATCGGCTGCCACATTATTTAATTACAAAATACCACGGTCACTGAATTTCACATTAAAATCAAGTGAAGTGCTTTGAGACACTGATTGGTGTAATGAGGCGCTGTAACAAATGCAAAGTTTATTAGTTGTTATTCCTGAGAGAACTTAAAAGTATCTTAAATATTGTCATACATGGAGTCTGTAGTGTAAAGGTTAGCGCGCTCACCTGGCAAGCAAGAGAACCCAAGTTCGATTTCCGGGCAGGTCGAAACCTTACGACAAGTTTTCTTACTCCACGTCTCAATTTACCTACCAGTAAGTAAGAACTCGGTTGTCAAGGCAATTGACGGATCGTTTTAAACCCTCAATAGTATAATCATAATAATTTGGTCCCTCAATCTACGAATGTTTGTTGCACAATTGGCTGTCACGTTTTGCCCACAAAATACATCTCAACGATGTAATAAGGCACAATATCAAACGCAATAATTATATTCCCATCTATCATGTATTCTTTAAATGCCTTGATTATTTCTGCTTTGACCACAGTCTCCGGCAAAGTCCTGTCTATTGTTATTCATTATTCCATCCCACAGTCCCTCTGCCTCGCTGGCCTCCTTCCAAGTGCTGCCTCAAAACCCTCCTCTTCGATGGTCCCATCAGTTATCACAAATCCCCTCTTTTCCCTCCACACCCCCTGATCCCGACTCCAGCTCGGGTCTGAAACATCGACTGTCCAGCAGTGCCGTGTGAAACAACAACAACTTTGATTTATATAGTGCCCTCCACGCCGGATGGAGTCTCAAGAGCACTTCACAAGAACGGATCCCGTTACAACAACAGGCCTGAGCCAGGGGGAAAAAGGTGACCGAAGGCACGGTCGAAAAGAAAGGTCTTCAGCTGAAACCTGAAACTAGGAAGAGGAGACGAGGCAAAGGGAGTAAGGAAGGGAGGTCCAGAGCCTTGGGGCATAGTGGCTGAAGCAAGGCTGCCGATGGTGGAGCGGAGGATTTGGGGGACAGAACCGGATGAGCGAAGGCAACGGATGCTGTGTGGGGGAGAGAGGTCAGAGAGGTAGAGGAGTGGAGAGATTTGAAAACAAGGGTGAGGATCTTGAAATCGATCCTCTCTGGGACACGGAGCCAGTGAAGTCTGGCAAGGACTGGGTTAATCGGGGAGCGAAGATTGGTGCGGGTGAGAACGCGGGTGAAAGGCCCCGAGTGCAGGACAACTTGTTAATTTCAGCTCTGATCAGATCTCATCATTACCCTCTCCTCAAATCCCCCGCAATAATTCCAGCCGACATTTAAAGCCACGAGACACACAGAGATATCTCTGGGTCATGATGGGGTGGAGGCAGTGGTGATAGGGGAAGAATCATTCTGCTCTGTTGGATCCAAGTCAGGATTGAAAGATTTCAACACAGTCCCAGGCCACAGAATTCTCCACACTCAATCCCCGAGACCCCAGCCTGAATATTTGAGACATCTGAACTGCCATGATAAGGCATTAGATAAAATTTAAGGATTATCATTATTACATTTAACATTGACTAGTGTTGTACCCAAGCTTGCAAGAATGTCTGCGCAAGTTTTCTGGCCACAAACAGTCACTACACTCGACTGCAAATCACACAACAATTCAGATTTATTCCACAAACAGTTTTGGATTGAAGATTTGAGTGACCAAATTTTATTATCATTTTTGTTTGAGGGATTATTACCCCAGAAAGCAATCTGCCAATTGACTAACCGGGTTGCTACTTACTGCTCGGTAAAGAAGAGACATGTTGAGTAAGGAAACTTTCGTCCCATCCGAGAATCGAACCTGGGTCCTCTCGCTTGAGAGGTGAGCGCTCTATGCAACAGAATTATTACTAATTTGGTTATTTCATATTATTCGGGCACCCGACAGCCCAAATAATATAACCCTGCAGTAACCCAGCACTACACCCAGCAGAGGAATCTCACAACTCAACTATCTGATCTCAAACAAGCCTCTGCAACACTCAACAGAGAACTAATAACCACACCCTGACCGCAGTACTGCTCTAACCAGCTCCCAGAGGTCAGAAATTCCACCAAGTCAACACCTCAGAGGCTAAAAGTGCCCAGCATAGTGAAAAATTCTCTGTCCATCAGATTAAATGCAAGTCTGTGCCTCTATAAGTGTTTGTTAAAGACCCTAAGGCACTATTCAAATAAAGAACGGAGTTTCTCTCCCTGTGCTTTGGCGAACAATTCCTGGATAAAATTAATCTCTCACTTCCTGGCTGTTTGTGGGGCGATGCTGTGCGCAAATTGGCTTCCGCATTCACCTACAAATAAATTGTCACTGTTAATAATTTTTAAAACTTGCATTTGATATGGTGCCTTCTCACGTCATTGGCATGTCCCAGAATGAGCCGCAAGATACTGTAAAGTAGGGAACGGCGATATGGGATTTTTCCGGATATGGATATATCGGTTTGCTCATACCTGCTTAAACCGATCTATCGAGTTTTTATACTGCGCATGCGCGTGCATTGATGGCGCGCGCGCATTTATGGTGCGCGCTCAGTCGCGGTGCGCGCGCATTGACAGTGCGTCCGCACTGACGATGCGCGCGCAGTCGCGGTGCACGCACACTTCGAAATGCGTGCTCTAGGTCCAGAAAGTTTGTAATGTTGGTGTCAAGGTCTGTTGAATTATACAATGTTGTTTGCTCCCTACCTCCCCCTCTCCTTCTCTCCCTCCTCTCCTCTCTCCTTCTTTCCCTCCTTTCCCCTCTCCTTCTCTCCCTCCCCCTCCACTCTCCCTCTCTCCTCCCTGTCTCCTCTCCCTCCTTTCCCCCTCTCCTTCTCTCCCTCCCTCCCTCCTCTCCTTCTCTCCCTCCCCTCTCTCCTTCTGTCCCTCCCTCCCTCCCTCCCCTCTCTCCTTCTCTCCCTCCTTTCCCCCTCTCCCTCCCTCTCCTCTCTTCCTCTCTCCTTCTCTCCCAACTTTCCCCCTCTCCCTCCCTCCCCTCTCTCCTTCTCTCCCTCCTTTCCCCTCGCTCCTTCTCTCCCTCCTTTCCCCCTCTCCTTCTCTCCCTCCCTCTCCTCTCTTCCTCTCTCCTTCTCTCCCAACTTTCCCCCTCTCCCTCCCTCCCCTCTCTCCTTCTCTCCCTCCTTTCACCTCGCTCCTTCTCTCCCTCCTTTCCCCCTCTCCTTCTCTCCCTCCCTCCCTCTCCTCTCTTCCTCTCTCCTTCCTTTCCCCTCGCTCCTTCTCTCCCTCCTTTCACCCTCTCCTTCTCTCCCTCCCTCTTCTCTCTTCCTCTCTCCTTCTCTCCCAACTTTGCCCCTCTCCTTCTCTCCCTCCCTCCCTCGCCTCTCTCCTTCTCTCCCTCCTTTCCCCTCGCTCCTTCTCTCCCTCCTTTCCCCCTCTCATTCTCTCCCTTCCTCTCCTCTCTTCCTCTCTCCTTCTCTCCCAACTTTCCCCCTCTCCTTCTCTCCCTCCATCTCTAAACACAAAATAGAACACACACACACACCAAAAACAAAATCTAGAGATTTATTCTCCTCCATTTCTTGCTTGAAACTAGCATGTAATGTCCACGTGTAAATGAGATCTATTTCAATAGAAAAGAGAGAGACAGACAGTCTGACTGTTAGAGTTAGAAGCCAGATTATCACTGCTTCTATGTGTGTGTCTAGTCAGACACACACATAGAAACAGTGATAATCTGGCTTCTAACTCTCTCACACACAAAAATAACACTTACAGCCACAAAATGCCACTTATTTTTATGTAGTCTGAAGTCTGAATTAATGTCCTTCGCCATTGGCAAGCTCTCCTTTGCTATGCAAAAAGTGACAGCGTTCGTGATACTTTGCCACTTTTTGTCCCCTCTCTGGTACAATGTTCTCCTCTTAAATAAAGCAGGAATTGTTTGAGCTGCACTGGCCCCACTACCTGTCGCTTTCTCCAAAGCGCTGGTTTGACTTCCTGCTGTTGCCGACAATGATTTCGCTCTGAGGGCAGCGTGCTGGGCGGGGTGGTGCTGCTTAATGTGTTGTCGCAGGTTGCTCGTGCTCGAATCAGATGTCTTAACCAAGACCTTGCAAACTGTACATCTATACACACCATTACTGACTGCATTGTTTTCAAAGTAGTCCCATACGGGGCTTCTTTTCCCCATGATGAGAAAGGTAAATTTTCAAACTACAATTTTCAGCGATGCGACTTTGTTAAGACGCCACGACTCACGTCGAGTATACACAGTAAAGTGTGCGCGCGCATCGGATGTGCGCGCCCGTTAATTGTGCGCGCGCACCGAATGTACACGCATTCCATGCTCTAGATCTAGGAGGTTGCAATGCCGGCGACAAGGTAAGCTGGAAAAGATCGCATTACACTGATAATACCAACAATATTGATATATTGCCAGGAACGATATTAAAAATATATCGATGTATATTTTTAAAATCGAATCTCTCGATATAACAGTTTTTTTAGAATCACCATATCGGCATACCGATCTGAAAATCATATCGGGTTTAATCGAAAAAACGATTAATCGCCGTTCCCTACTGTAAAGTATAGCGTGAGTGCATATTCTTTATAATAACATCCTTGCATTTAATATTACGCCTTATCACATCGATAAGGCTTCTCAAAGCATTCCACAGAATAAACTGTTCCAGAGAAAGAGAAATTTCCCTGTGTAGGTGGCCGACAATGTGGAATTCTCAGTTTGGTTTGGAGACTCTAAAGCAAGGTGATGGGTTTGCGTATGTGACCGACAGCAGCTGAGCACAGTGCTAGATTTCTGAATGCTCACGAAAGCCTTACACAGCCTTACACACTGATCGCTTTTCATGCGTGTCAAGACACCGGGATGATCATGGCGACGGGTTTCCATGTGTGTCAAACACCTTGACTGATTGCAGTTCTGGGTTCCTGTGTGTTTCAGACACCTGGCTGAAAAAATCCTGGGAAACACCTTTTAAATAAACTAAGGGCACCCCACCATTCTGAACAAATACTTCAAGAAGGGCTGTTGCTGGTTGTCCTGTTGGCTAGTGGTCAGAGCGTGGCTGTCAAAAATAATAATCCTTGTATTTGACATAGAGCCTAATCACATCGTCGAGATACCTCAGAGCACTTGATGGGATATACCGTAAAGTCTAATGACTGTATATTTTGTGGACGAAACGCAGCAGCCAGATTGAGCGCAGCAATGTCCCACAAAGTGGGCGACAAATTTTATTTGCCGGGATTGCTGGGCAGGACACCAGAGTGAGAAACTGCCTTCTCCCTTCGAATAGCCCCAGCAAGATCTTTAACATCCAGGCTGATGGGACCCTGGTTTAATGTCTGAACCAAAAGATTAAAAGTGAGTGTTCCTTTAAGAAACAAGGTGTAAGTGAGCACACACGTGGGAGTCAATTCTAGATTGCTTTCTGGGAGTAATAATTACAAAAAAAAACATCTGTTAACTCGCTCCAGGACTGTTTATGGGACACCACTGTGTGCAATTGGTTGCCACGTTTCACCCACAAAATACAGTTGATCCACTCTACAATATTCGGAAGCATTTTGAGACGTATCAATGACGTGGTAGGGCATTATATCAATTATTATTAATGACAGCACACATGATTACATCCTTCAGCCTTCGGGTCAAATATTAAACCAAGGCCCTGTTTGCCTGCTCAGATGGTCATTAAAGATCTCACAGCACTATTGGAAAAGAGAAGGGAATTTATCTCTCTTGACAACTGATAAAAATTTGTCATTCACCTCACAGTTGTGTGTGGGACATTGCTGTGAAGAAAATAGCTTGGCACATTTGCCTGCAAAATACAGTCACCGTTTTCCCAATATTTTACAGGCACTAATAAGAACTAATAATTTGCCTTGAGACATACAGTCACTACACTTTACAGTGAATCCTGTGTCGTGCTGTGAGATGTCCTTTCGAAATGATAGGTCTGCTGTGTTCCTCCCACAACGTATACTCTATTCTGTGAAATGCTTTGAGAACTCTGAACGACTTGATTAGTCGCTTTATTAAATGCAAGGATTATTGATATAGATATTATTGTAATTTCTTTCTTGAAAAAATAATTCAGTCACTCAATCCACGTTGTTTGTGGGACACTGCTGTGCACAATTGGCTACCGCGTTTCACCCTCAAATTATGCAGTCAATTCATTTTACAGTAATTACCACGAAGCACTTTCAGGCATCTCAACGATGTGATATATCAAATGCAACGATAGTTCTTATTTTTTTTACTGATTTTTTACATATTCTTATTATGATTATTGTTATTGAGTGTACTTGGGACTCACACCAGGTAACTACTGCCGCTCTCTACTACATTCTCTGCCTTCCCCACTTGACCTACATGTGCGTATTTCAATCGGATGTCATCACTGGGGGGGGGATTCGGAACTAGATCACCCATACACAGGAGGGAGCTGCGAATGTTGCAGTGACATGCGGACTTGTCCCATTTAAGCCCAAACTGGGTCACCCTTTCATACGCGAGGCAGACTCTCTTCGTACACCAGCGCAGGCAGCCCTCCCAATAACTGATCCAGTTTCCAGCGTCGTGTCCCTTTCCCAGCGACATTCCCAACAATACAAGCGTTCCGAGATGCCTTATCTAAAATGCAAGTCGTTGCTGAAGTTGTTATACTACAACCCCTCCCGGACAACATTCCTGCCATGATATTCCATACCCACTGACGTTCCCCACGTTATATCCCATTTCCATTTGTAGATTCCCAGCCCGGCACAGTACGCCAGTGCACTCTCGCCCCCCCCCTGAGCCAGAAGGCTCCGGGTTCAAACCCCACACGAGTTCACGGAATCACACAGTCTCAGCTGACCCTCCAGCACAAACCCCTGGGGTGTCAAACATTGTCGGAGGCGTCAACCTTCGGATGAGACGTTAAACCTAAGCCCCCGTCTTTGCCGGGTACGGTGGGCGTGAGGGTACAATTTGAACTGGGTGGGGGGGGGTTTCTCTCCTGGTGAGATTGGGTGTCACTCACTCCCAAGGCCGCTTGTCTCTCGCGTGTGAACTTGTCTTCGCCCACAACGTGCACCGTACGCTCCCATCTTACGTGATGCTGCGTGAAGCGCTTGGGAGAGGTCTCGACCACGCGATAAGGACGCTGTAGTCCCACGCACGGGTGGACTATTATTCCCCCCCCCACCCCCTCCCCAGGGACGTTCCCGACGTTACATCCCAATCCCAGCGGCATTCCCCGTGACATCATTCCGCGGCCGTTCCCGGAGACACTCCCCACATTTCCGATCCCATTCCCGGTGACGTTCCCGATGCTATCCCGTTCCCGGCCTAGCCAGGCTCCCGGGGAGCTGCCGGTACCTGAGGGTGGGCCCGATGCAGGCCGTGTCCGTGCTCTCGATCTCCCGCAGGATCCGCTCGTGCTCCGCCGCCGCCTCCAGGCCGCCGGCCTCCGCCATTGTGGTCGCCGCCCGCTGCCGCCTGACGTCACCACGTACCACATTGCCGATGACGCCCGAACGTCCACGTCCGTCAATCGGCTCTCTCTTCCCGAACCCCCCAGCCCCCCACCCCGCTCCTCACAGCGGCTGCGCAGAACACAGAACGCCGGCCAGCCCCGCCCCCAGCCGCTCTCCCTCCCCCAACCCCACCCTCAGCTCCTCCCCCAATCCCACCCTCAGCTCCTCCGCCAATCCCACCCTCAGCTCCTCCCCCAACCCCACCCTCAGCTCCTCCCCCAACCCCACCCTCAGCTCCTCCCCCAACCCCACCCTCAGCTCCTCCCACAGCCCCTCCCTCCCTGAGCTCCTCCCACAGCCTCTCCCTCAGCTCCTCCCCCAACCCCACCCTCAGCTCCTCCCCCAACCCCATCCTCAGCTCCTCTCACAGCCCCTCCCTCCCTGAGCTCCTCCCACAGCCTCACCCTCAGCTCCTCCCCCAACCCCACCCTCATCTCCTCCCACAGCCCCTCCCTCCCTGAGCTCCACCCACAGCCTCACCCCAGCTCCTCCCCCAACCCCACCCTCAGCTCCTCCCCCAACCCCACCCTCAGCTCCTCCCCCAACCCCACCCTCAGCTCCTCCCCAACCCCACCCTCAGCTCCTCCCCCAACCCCACCCTCAGCTCCTCCCCCAACCCCACCCTCAGCTCCTCCCACAGCCTCACCCTCAGCTCCTCCCACAGCCTCAGCCTCAGCTCCTCCCCCAACCCCACCCTCAGCTCCTCCCACAGCCTCAGCCTCAGCTCCTCCCACAGCCTCACCCTCAGCTCCTCCCCCAACCCCACCCTCAGCTCCTCCCCAGCTCCTCCCACAGCCTCACCCCAGCTCCTCCCCCAACCCCACCCTCAGCTCCTCCCCAGCCCCTCCCACAGCCTCACCCCAGCTCCTCCCCCAACCCCACCTTCAGCTCCTCCCACAGCCCCTCCCTCCCTGAGCTCCTCCCACAGCCTCTCCCTCAGCTCCTCCCCCAACCCCACCCTTAGCTCCTCCCACAGCCTCTCCCTCCCTGAGCTCCACCCACAGCCTCACCCTCAGCTCCTCCCCCAAACCCACCCTCATCTCCTCCCACAGCCCCTCCCTCCCTGAGCTCCTCCCACAGCCTCACCCCAGCTCCTCCCCAACCCCACCCTCAGCTCCTCCCCCAACCCCACCCTCAGCTCCTCCCCCAACCCCACCCTCAGCTCCTCCCCCAACCCCACCCTCAGCTCCTCCCCAACCCCACCCTCAGCTCCTCCCCCAACCACACCCTCAGCTCCTCCCCCAACCCCACCCTCAGCTCCTCCCACAGCCTCTCCCTCAGCTCCTCCCACAGCCTCAGCCTCAGCTCCTCCCACAGCCTCACCCTCAGCTCCTCCCCCAACCCCACCCTCAGCTCCTCCCCAGCCCCTCCCACAGCCTCACCCCAGCTCCTCCCCCAACCCCACCCTCAGCTCCTCCCCAGCCCCTCCCACAGCCTCACCCCAGCTCCTCCCCCAACCCCACCCTCAGCTCCTCCCCAGCCCCTCCCACAGCCTCACCCCAGCTCCTCCCCCAACCCCACCTTCAGCTCCTCCCACAGCCCCTCCCTCCCTGAGCTCCTCCCACAGCCTCTCCCTCAGCTCCTCCCCCAACCCCACCCTCAGCTCCTCCCACAGCCTCTCCCTCCCTGAGCTCCACCCACAGCCTCACCCTCAGCTCCTCCCCCAACCCCACCCTCATCTCCTCCCACAGCCCCTCCCTCCCTGAGCTCCTCCCACAGCCTCCCCCCAGCTCCTCCCCCAACCCCACCCTCAGCTCCTCCCCCAACCCCACCCTCAGCTCCTCCCACAGCCTCTCCCTCCCTGAGCTCCACCCACAGCCTCACCCTCAGCTCCTCCCCCAACGCCACCCTCATCTCCTCCCACAGCCCCTCCCTCCCTGAGCTCCTCCCACAGCCTCACCCCAGCTCCTCCCCCAATCCCACCCTCAGCTCCTCCCCCAACCCCACCCTCAGCTCCTCCCCCAACCCCACCCTCAGCTCCTCCCCCAACCCCACCCTCAGCTCCTCCCCAAACCCCACCCTCAGCTCCTCCCCCAACCACACCCTCAGCTCCTCCCCAACCCCACCCTCAGCTCCTCCCCCAACCCCACCCTCAGCTCCTCCCCCAACCCCACCCTCAGCTCCTCCCCCAACCCCACCCTCAGCTCCTCCCCCAACCCCACCCTCAGCTCCTCCCCCAACCCACCCTCAGCTCCTCCCCCAACCCCACCCTCAGCTCCTCCCCCAACCCCACCCTCAGCTCCTCCCCCAACCCCACCCTCAGCTCCTCCCACAGTCTCTCCCTCAGCTCCTCCCCCAACCCCACCCTCAGCTCCTCCCACAGCCCCTCCCTCAGCTCCTCCCACAGCCTCAGCCTCAGCTCCTCCCCCAACCCCACCCTCAGCTCCTCCCCAGCCCCTCCCACAGCCTCACCCCAGCTCCTCCCCCAACCCACCCTCAGCTCCTCCCACAGCCCCTCCCTCCCTGAGCTCCTCCCACAGCCTCTCCCTCAGCTCCTCCTACAGCCTCACCCTCAGCTCCTCCCCCAACCCCACCCTCAGCTCCTCCCCCAACCCCACCCTCAGCTCCTCCCACAGCCCCTCCCTCAGCTCCTCCCCCAACCCCACCCTCAGCTCCTCCCACAGCCCCTCCCTCCTGAGCTCCTCCCACAGCCTCACCCAGCTCCTCCCCCAACCCCACCCTCAGCTCCTCCCACAGCCTCACCCAGCTCATCCCCAACCCATCCTCAGCTCCTCCCCCAACCCCACCCTCAGCTCCTCCCCCAACCCCACCCTCAGCTCCTCCCCCAACCCCACCCTCAGCTCCTCCCCCAACCCCACCCTCAGCTCCTCCCCAACCCCACCCTCAGCTCCTCCCCCAACCACACCCTCAGCTCCTCCCCCAACCCCACCCTCAGCTCCTCCACAGCCTCTCCCTCAGCTCCTCCCACAGCCTCAGCCTCAGCTCCTCCCACAGCCTCACCCTCAGCTCCTCCCCAACCCCACCCTCAGCTCCTCCCCAGCCCCTCCACAGCCTCACCCCAGCTCCTCCCCAACCCCACCCTCAGCTCCTCCCAGCCCCTCCCACAGCCTCACCCCAGCTCCTCCCCCAACCCCACCCTCAGCTCCTCCCCAGCCCCTCCCACAGCCTCACCCCAGCTCCTCCCCCAACCCACCTTCAGCCTCCTCCCACAGCCCTCCCTCCCTGAGCTCCTCCCACAGCCTCTCCCTCAGCTCCTCCCCCAACCCCACCCTCAGCTCCTCCACAGCCTCTCCCTCCCTGAGCTCCACCCACAGCCTCACCCTCAGCTCCTCCCCCAACCCCACCCTCATCTCCTCCCACAGCCCCTCCCTCCCTGAGCTCCTCCACAGCCTCCCCCCAGCTCCTCCCCCAACCCCACCTCAGCTCCTCCCCCCAACCCCACCCCTCAAGTCCTCCCACAGCCTCTCCCTCCTGAGCTCCACCCACAGCCTCACCCTCAGCTCCTCCCCCAACGCCACCCTCATCTCCTCCCACAGCCCCTCCCTCCTGAGCTCCTCCCACAGCCTCACCCCAGCTCCTCCCCCAATCCCACCCTCAGCTCCTCCCCCAACCCCACCCTCAGCTCCTCCCCCAACCCCACCCTCAGCTCCTCCCCCAACCCCACCCTCAGCTCCTCCCAAACCCCACCCTCAGCTCCTCCCCCAACCACACCCTCAGGCTCCTCCCCCAACCCCACCCTCAGCTCCTCCCCCAACCCCACCCTCAGCTCCCTCCCCCAACCCCACCCTCAGCTCCTCCCCAACCCCACCCTCAGCTCCTCCCCCAACCCCACCCTCAGCTCCTCCCCCAACCCCACCCTCAGCTCCTCCCCCAACCCCACCCTCAGCTCCTCCCCCAACCCCACCCTCAGCTCCTCCCCAACCCCCACCCTCAGCTCCTCCCCCAACCCCACCCTCAGCTCCTCCCACAGTCTCTCCCTCAGCTCCTCCCCCAACCCCACCCTCAGCTCCTCCCACAGCCCCTCCCTCAGCTCCTCCCACAGCCTCAGCCTCAGCTCCTCCCCCAACCCCACCCTCAGCTCCTCCCCAGCCCCTCCCACAGCCTCACCCCAGCTCCTCCCCAACCCCACCCTCAGCTCCTCCACAGCCCCTCCCTCCCTGAGCTCCTCCCACAGCCTCTCCCTCAGCTCCTCCTACAGCCTCACCCTCAGCTCCTCCCCCAACCCCACCCTCAGCTCCTCCCCCAACCCCACCCTCAGCTCCTCCACAGCCCCTCCCTCAGCTCCTCCCCCAACCCCACCCTCAGCTCCTCCCACAGCCCCTCCCTCCCTGAGCTCCTCCCACAGCCTCACCCCAGCTCCTCCCCCAACCCCACCCTCAGCTCCTCCCACAGCCTCACCCAGCTCATCCCCAACCCATCCTCAGCTCCTCCCCCAACCCCACCCTCAGCTCCTCCCCCAACCCCACCCTCAGCTCCTCACCCAACCCCACCCTCAGCTCCTCCCCCAACCCCACCCTCAGCTCCTCCCCCAACCCCACCCTCAGCTCCTCCCACAGCCTCACCCCAGCTCCTCCCCCAACCCCACCCACAGCCCCTCCCTCCCTGAGCTCCTCCCACAGCCTCACACCAGCTCCTCCCCCAACCCCACCCTCAGCCCCTACCACAACCTCACCCCAGCCCCTCCCTCAGCCCCTCCCTCCCACAGCCTCCGCCCCCATAGCCCCTCCCCTGCTCTTCCCCCACATGGCTCCTCCCCCACATAGCCCCTCCCCCACACAACCCCTCCCTCAGCAACTCTCCCCCACACAGCCCCTCCCCCAGTTCCTCTCCCACCCCTAGCCCCTCCACTCCTCGCCCCTCCACCCCCTACCTCTACAACCCCAGGTCCTCCAATAACCCAGCCCCTCCGCCAGCCCTGACGTTTTATGCCTGTGCCTTCAAAGAGTGTGTATGGCTGAGCCAGAATCAGATCGTTAGGTCAAACACTTCAATTCATACCACATACTGTACAATATTACAATATAAAAGATCACAAGAGAACGATAACAAGAGATTTTCATACAAAGATCGACTAAGGCAGTTTGTTATTGTTGTTAACCAGGACCGGCGCAAGGGTACTTGGCTCGCTAAGCGAGCCTTCAGATGCGCGCCCCCTAGTAACTTTTGATAAGCTAATGTTAATACTAAAAATTAATACAAACAGCTTCCTTCATCTCCCCCCTCCCACCCTGATAATGGTTGTTTTATTTGTATCGTGCTTCAAGATATCTATATATACAGTAAAAAGCCCGTTTATCTGACACCGTCAGGAGCCAGCCAATGCCAGTTAAAGCGCGTGCCGGATATTCGACAGAAAACGGCCACCATTTTTAAAAAATGTTCATGCATTTTTCCGGATAAATTCGGTTAATCGAATACGGACCTTTTTTTTGTGATGTCGGTTATATGGGCTTTTACTGTATATGTATCATTATTATTTTATTTAACAAGTAAGCTTATTAATTGATTGGGTCAATAGCAAAGGGCACGAGCAGCCTTGAGGGCAGAGTTGTTGCAGTGAACTCAACCTAATTTGTTGGCGGGGGTGTGAACGTCACCCGTCTGATTAACGCGAGTGGCGACCACGGGACGCCGGGTTGATGTGACTGGCAGGGACCGTTAGCCAATCAGTGAATAGAGCACGGGGGGGGGGGGGGGGGGGGGGGGGGGGGGGGGTGGGGGGGGGGGGGAGGCGGGAGTTCAGATACTATCCCCCCCCCCTTCCACAACCGTTGCACCTGTTAATATGCTGGTCAGGGCCGGCGCCCCCCAAATTTTGTCGGCCCAGGCAACCGGACTCCGAAAGGCCAAACACATTGCATCAACCTTCATCAACACCCTCTGTTCTTTAATCAAAGAACACAATTAGTTTGTCAGACATAATTTCCGTTTAAAAAAATAATCTGTATTGAATGTCATTCATTAACTTTTTCTTCCAAGTGAAAGTTGATTTTAACCGGTGCTAGGCTAACTTGCCAGTAATTAGTAGGTTTATCCCTTTCCCCCCCTTTTTGAACAGGTACATTTGTAACCCTCCATATCCAAGGAGGATTGAAAGATTGTGGCCAGAGCCTCCGCTATTTCCAACCTAGCTTCCTAATCTAGGAATCGTCCACTGTAATCTAGGATGCATCCCATTTGGAACAGATGACATTTCTACTTTTGAGCACCGCAAACCTTTCAAGTACCTCCGCTCCGTTTTTATTTTATCCAATTTCTCCACCTCTTCCTCCTTTACTGTGACATTGGCGGAGGGATTAGAGCCAGTTGCTTTCACATTAAATGTGCTGTGTAAATACTGACTGTCCTGTGCCTCACAAGGTCTGTTTGCTCAGTTCCATAGCCTGTTCTATTATCAAGAACAGCAGCAGCAGCAGCAGCAGCAACAGCAAATTACATTTATAGAGCGCCTTTCACGTCGGGAGGACGTCCCAAGGCGCTGTACAGGAGGCGTGTGACCCGAGCTGGGAGGGGAGTGTTTGGGAAGGGGTGAAACATGAAGGGGGGGTAAAAGAGTTCGTGGTGGAACAGAAGGCACGATCGAAGAGGAAAGTCTTCAAACCAGCCTTGAAAGAGGAAAGGGAAGAGACGAAACGGAGGGATTGAGGGATGGCATTCCTCAGAACAGTTTAATCTTCAGTTTAATCGTAGTGTAAGTGGTTAGAGCACTCGCTTTGTAAGTAAGCGGAACTGGGTTTGATTCCCAGGAAGGCCGAAACCTTAGGCAAGTTCCTTGCTTCACATTGCTCTGTTTACCTAGTAATGAATGATAGTCCTTGCATTTGATATAGTGCCTTGTCATGTTGTTGAATCGTCAGACAGCACTTCACAGAATATGCTGTAAAGTGGATTGACTGAATTTTCTAGGCGAGCATGGCAGCCAATTGCGCACATCAGTGACCACTAACAGTCATCCAGTGACCAATTTATTATTATTATTATTTAAGGAATTATTACTCCCAGAAGAAAAGCGATCCGCCAATCGACAAACAACAGGGTTCCTACTGACTGCCAGGTAAATAGAGGCGTGTGGGAAGCAAACTTGGCCTAAGGTTTTGCCATGCGTCATGCCAGGAATTGAACACAGGTCCAGAGTGGGGTGGGGAGTATACCCACTGTGCGTCTACCCACACCCGACGCACAGTGGAGCGAGTTGGGAGGGTGTGGGGAGGGTGTGGGGAGGGAGGGAATCACTGGTCGTAGAAATCTATACGCGCTCCAGACTCGAATTGGTCGCTCACAAGGATGTCCACCAGTTTTCGGGCAGAATCCTGGGGTTTCAGGAGTTTGCCCTGGTCACGCAGAGAGTTCATGGCCTCCCTCACCTCAGGGTCACCTGTCTTGGTCCGGGCCTGGATGAACATGTCTGTGTCCAGAGGACCTTCAGAGGCCAGGAGGGAAGCAGAGAGTAAATACATAGATTCAAAAAAATCACACACCCACACAATAGTAGCATTCACACTCCCCCACTGGAGCTCTCTACTCTAATCCCATTCCCTGCTCTCTCTCTCTCTCTCCCTATTGTGTCTGTGCTGGTGCTCACTCCCCCACTAGAGCTCTCTACTCTACCCCGGGCTCCAGAATGTGATGTGTGGAAAGTTACCTGGAGCGTAGCTGAGGACCCTGAGGTCTGGCTGCTCTGCCACCAGCACGCGGCACATCATTTCCCTGGCAGCCTTGCCCATGCAGTAGAGAGACCAGGATCTGAAGGGTTCGAGGGCAGCTAGGGAGCTGATGTTGACCACCGTGCGGGTCAACCCTGCCCTCTGTGGGAACGCCCCCAGCACCCTTGCCGTCATACACATGAACGACGTGACGTTGAGAGTGAAATAGTCCGTGACATGGGCTGGGCTGGTGAAATCCACAACGAACCTGGAGACATCTCCCAACGAGCCTGCGGGATCAGAGACACAGAGTGGCTGCAGACATATTCCAGTGAGTGCCTATTGAGTAATATATCAACAATTTGCGTTTGTATAGGATAGCGCAAGGATAGCGTGCCAGAGCGCTTAATAGTGACAGAGACTGACGTTGAGGCAGTGAGAAGCGGGATAAGGAAACATTTCTTCACAAGGAGGCTAGGGATGCGAGTGTTGAATGCATGTCCTCAGAAAGTTGTACCAATGAGAATAAACCTAGCCTCTCTAGCCTTTCTTCATTATTATAATAATCCTTGCCAGAGCTACGGTAACACGAAAGGCGTTAATCAAATGTAATTTTGTCGCTGCTACTTTTGAAATATTGCCCTAAGGGTAATATTGCCCCCTCCTCCTCTCCCCGTCTCACAGAATATACTGTAAAATGAATTGATTCGGGTCAATCACACACCAACTAGTGGAAACACTTTTTCCCTATTTCCCCTATCGAATCCCCTCATGATCTTGAAAACCTCTATTATGGCTCCTCGTAACCTTCTCTGTTCCAATGAGAATAAAAACCTAGCCTCTCTTAGCCTTTCCTCATAACTGAAGTCCCTCATTCCTGGTACCATCCCAGTAAATCTCCTCTGCACCCTTTCCAATGCCTTAACATCCTTCCTATAGTGTGGTGACCAGAATTGAACACAGTACTCTAGCTGAGGCCGAACCAAAGTTTTATAGAGGTTAGTCAGCACTTACTGACTTTTGTTCTCTATACCCCTATTTATAAAGCCTAGAATCCCATATGCTTTTTTAACAGCCTTGTCTACCTGTCCTGCCACCTCCAAAGATTCACTTACACAAAACCCCAGGTCTCTCTACCACCTACAAACCTGCCCCCTCCCTCCACACAGTGGGCTCCAGCCTGCTCCAAGTCCCCCAACCCACCCACCGCACCATCAGCGGGCAAGCCTTCAGCCACTCTGCCCCCAAGGTTTGGAATTCCATCCCGCAATCCCTCCGCCTCTCCCCCCTCCCTCATCTCCTACATGTCCTGCCTCAAGGCCCTCCCTCCTCTTCGACCATGCCATCGGTCACCCCCACCTCTTCCCTCCCCAATCCCGACCCCAGCTCGAGTTGGAAACACTTGACTGTCCAGCACCTTGGGACTTCCTCCCGACGCGGAAGGCGCTATACAAATGTAACTATGTTGTTGTTGCTTTTATCTGAAGGATTGAGAGGCCTGTGTCTCTGCTCAGACTAGAGACCAGATAAATATCTCACCAGCATTGTTGATGAGCAGCAGCTTCTCTGGACAGCCCTGTGGTATGGAAGCCAGCACAGCTTGCAGTCCCTGCTGGGTGCTGAGGTCAGCAGGCACCAGGATGACACAGAGAGATGGCTGTAATTGGAGAACAGCCCTCCTGACCTCCTCCAGCCTCTCCCCAGACCTGGCCACCAGCACCAGACTGGAGGCTCCTGTAAGGCTGGGGGCGAGCTGCAGAGCCAGCTCTCTGCCAAAGCCCTTGGACGCCCCTGTGATCACACACAAGCACTTCCTGAATGCATTCTCCCTCTCTGTCATGACCGCTGCTGCTCAGATCCCTCTGATCTGCTCAGACCAGCACACATTCACCGACGAGGCTATGCTGGGGAGGGATTTATTGCTTGGAGGATGGTATATGCTAATATCAAGGGCTGGGACTGTGTGGGAAGACACATCCCTTCCTCCTCCCTCCCCTTTCTTTGTGTAAATTGAATATACAAATCCTTGATTTGTATTTGATCACCGTTTGAATTCTCTTGGAGGGATTAGAGGACTAACCCCTTCCTCCTTTGAGAATAGAGAACTAACCCCCTCCTTCTCCTAAAGGAATAAAAGTGAACCCAATCCTGGACTGTTTGTGGAACACCGCTGTGCGCGACTAGAATGCCACATTTCGCTCACAAAATTCCCAGTCCCTCCATAGGATATTCTGTGAAACGCTTCGAGACTCGTCAAAGACGCGATAAGGCTCTCTATCAATTGTAAGGATTATTATTATCACAGTGCATTACGCATGGCCGTCACCCCCTTCGAAGCACTTTGAAGGATTTTAATAACGACGACAAATTACATTCGTATTGTGCCTTTCAAACCGGGAATCCTGTACATCTGAATAATAATAGTGTGACAATAATATTCCTTGCATTTGACATGGCACCCAATGCTGTTGAGAAGTCTGTGGGCAGATAGGTGCCATATGAATACAAGTTAATTAAATCCAGGGCGCTACGTATGTGCAAGTTAATCGATATCAGGTCCTCTCGCTTTGTGCAGCCAGGGCTCTAACCACTAAACTACAGTACAGGTACTCCACACTGCAATTGTTATTGAACACTATTGCTGATAAGAACAAACAACAACAACAACAACTTTGATTTATATAGCGCCCTCCACGCCGGACGGCGTCTCAGAGCGCTTTACAGTAGCGGATCCTGGGACCGAGCCAGGGGCAGGGGGTAGAAAGGTGACCAAAGGCGCGGTCGAAGAGAAAGGTCTTTAGCTGGGACCTGAAACTGGGAAGAGAGGGGGTGAGGAGAAGGGAGTGAGGAAGGGAGTTCCAGAGCCTCGGGGCGTAGTGGCTGAAGGCACGGCCGCCGAGGGTGGAGTGGAGGATTCGGGAGGACGTGGAGGAGGTCAGATCCAGTGGAGCAAAGGCAGCGGGAGATGGTTTTGGGTGAGAGGAGATCAGAGAGGTAGGAGGGTGCAGAGGAGTAGAGGGATTTGAAAACAAGGGTGAGGATCTTGAAGTCGATCCTCAGGGAGCCAGTGAAGTCTGGCAAGGACTGGGGTGATGGTGAGTATGCGGGCAGCAGAGTTTTGAATTAGCTGGATTTTGTGGATTGTGGTGGAGGGGAGACCGGTGAGGAGGGTGTTGCAATAGTCCAGCCAAGAGGTGACAAAGGCATGGACCAAGGTTTCAACGGCTTTTGGGTGAGGATGTGGGGGAGAAGGACAGTTGGGGGTCGAACCTGATGCCTGGGTTGCGTCAATAAAACACAGAATAAAACATGATGAAACATGGCATTCAAATACATGTCCTTCCACGTTTAATCCAAGTCAACGAAACAGTGGAGAATACAGACTATTAAAATGACAAGGCACCGATTTGACCCACAGTCACAGAGGCTGGAATCAGAATCCCGCACACATGCATAACCACAGAACCTTTCTATACAGAGGACCCTCGTGTGATGCTTTTCAGTCCCATTTTTACCCTCACACCCTGGGACATACTATCTTTCAGGTGCACCTGTTCACTCTCTTCTCAGTAGGTTCCAGCCTGCTCCATGTTCGTCAATTGGCCTGCCCCACTATCAGCAGTCTAACTTTCAGCCTCTCTGTCCCCACCCTCTGGAACATAAGAACATAAGAATAAGCAGCTGGAGTAGGCCATTTGGCCCCTTGAACCTGCCTCGCCATTCAATCAGCTCATGGCTGATCTTCTAATCTAACTCCATCTGCCCGCCTTATCCCCATATCCAGGGGACTCCATCCTACAGTCCCTTCACTTCGCTCCCTCCATTACCTCCTTCAAGATCTGTCTCAAGTCCTTCATCTTTGACTGCGCCTTTGGCCACCCTCCTACCCCCCCAACTAGCCTGCCCTCAGGAGGACCCCATCCTGATCTATTTCGCTGGGTAATAGTCCTTCCCCCAAAAAAATTGGTGAATCAATTCAACATTGTCGTCATTGTTGTTTGTGTGACACTGCTGTGCACAAACGACGGCCCAGTTCACACACAAAATACAGCCGCTCTCCACTTTACAGTATATTCGGTGAAGCACTTTGAGACGTCTCAACTTCATGGTAAGGTGACAACAACAACAGCTTGGATTTATACAGTGCCCTTTACATCGGATGGTATGCAACATTTTCAAATTAGTATGGTTCTGCTCTTCCTCAGATCCCAGGTGATACATAAAGATCACAATAGTGTGTGTAGAAGACCTTTCAGCCTACATGATCTCACCCTCCCAGAATCTTTGCTCTCCCATATCCCAGCACAGCGTCCAGCTGCTTGTTAAATGAGTCCCGGTGTCCTGCCCTCAAGCGCCCTTCCCGATGAGCCCTGTCTCAATTTGTTTCACCTCTGGAATAATTGGCTGCCGGCCAAAATCAGTCACTACACTGGAAGAGCGATCGCGATGAGATGCAAGTGCTCCCCTTTTCTTAATCCAGCTGCTTTTCAACTCATTTCGGTTAACATGCTGCATGTTTGTTTTAGAGACTGTGCACAATGGGAGATTTATATATGGGTCAAAATTCGGATATGTACTGACAAATTCCGTTACTCATTTAAGAAACAAGATTAAAAATGTGTTTGAAATTCCCCGATAATGGTAAAAACCCAAACATAGTGTCTCTGGCTCGGATGTTACAGCTCAGGAACAGACCCAACCAAGTGGGTCTGACACCTCAGTGCAGTGCTGGGGGAGCTCTGCATTGTCGGAGGTGGATACTAAAGATCCCATGGCGCTGTTCATAAAGAGAAGGGAGTATTCTCCCAGTATCCCGGACGACAATCACCCCCCCCAAAATAAAATAGCTTCCTACAAAATGCACAGGCTCCACTTTCCAATAAATCCCATGCCTACAGTCACCTCCCGTTTCTTCCTGATAAGCTATCCCATTGTTGGATGCTCAGAGATGGAGGCTTCCCCGTGGCCAATGCTTGCTGACGTTCCCGGGCTGGCAGTGGGCTTGCCGGTCACTGCGGCAGAAACATCCCTCGTGTTCTCATACCAGCTCGGCTTCTCGTACTCCTCCATCTGGTCCTGTTAAAGACATGGAGATTGGTCAGTCACCCTCTAACTCGAGGCTCTAAACTTCTGCAGGGCCTCACTCACCAGCTTCACATCATATCCTGTGAGGAGTACTGTAGGCAGACCATGTTTTAATGACCATGTCCCAATTTGGGGCTCGAACAATCTAGTGACACAGAGGCAGGAATGCTATCACTTAGCCAGTCTAGGCTAGACGTGCTAGGCTACTTCTCCTGGGTAAATAATAATAATAATAATCCTCACATTTGATATAATACTTTTCTCATCTTCTGGACATCTCAAAGTGCTTCACAGAACATACTGTAAAGTGAATTGACCGTATGTTTGTGGTTCTGGTTGAAATTCCACAGCCAATTATGCACCGCAGTGCCCCCCAAACAGTCGTGGATTTGAATGACCAATTTGTGAAACACCGCTGTGCGCAATTGGCTGCTACGTTTCGCCCACAAAATATACAGTCAATTCCCTTTCCAATATATTCTATGAAATACTTTGGGACATCTTGCAGATGTGATGAGGTGCTACATCAAACGCAAAAGTTATGATTAGTATTATTATTATTATTGTTACTTGGTCTTCAGAAATCTGGAGCAAGGATTGGGATGTTTCCAAGCTGGGTGTGGTGTAGATCTTCAGTCACTGTGTGGCAGTGCTCCCCTTGAGAGACGCTTTGCAGCTGCGTTACTATTCCCTGGGGAAGTGGGTGGCAATCCTTGAATGTAGGTTTGAATTTATCCTTCAGATAAATACAGCCTCCTCTTAGATGAGCTGCCTCCAAGACAATGTGGGACATTGCTGTGCGCGATTTGATTGCCATCTTTGCCGACAAATTCACAGCCACTACAGTTCATGGTATAACCCTGTGAAGTGCTTTGAGACATCGCTACGCCATCATGAGATGTTGTATCACGCAAGGATTATTCATTATGTGCTTGGCAACTGAATGTCGTAATCCAGTCAACCTTTTGTGGCAGTCTCAGTAGTTGGTAACGATAATGATATAATAATCCTTGCATTTGATATAGCGCGTTATCACGTCTCAAAGTGCTTCACAGAATAAATAATAATAATAATCCTTGCATTTGATATAGCGCTGTTCACATCTTATCGACGTCTCAATGTGCTTCACAGAATATACTGTAAAGTTAATTGACTGTATATTTGTGGGTGAAACGCGGCAGCCAATTGCGCACAGCAGCGTCCCACAAACGGTCGTGGATGGAAATGACCGATTTTATTATTATGGATTTAATGATAAATCAAGGATGTCTAATTACGGATTATTATCAGACGTGTGGAGTAAGGAAACTTGCCCAAGGTTTCGCCCTGACCTGCCTGGATTCGAACGCAGGTCTCACACTTGTAAGGTGAGTGCTCTAACCACTGAGCTACAGGAGCTCCACAATGTATTTGTGGGTGAAATATTGCGCCTATTGTGCATAGTAGTGTCCCACAAATGGTCATGAATTGAGTGACCAAATTATTATTGTTGTATTTATTTTTGAAGGAATGATTACGACAACAACAAATCACTTTTGAATCGTGCCTTTCACATCAGGGGGAGGTCTCAACATGCTAGACAGTTCAGCATCCTCACCCGGGCTGGTGGTTAGGATCAGGAGGGGTGGAGAGGCGGGAGGGTAGGGGTAGGAGAGTGACTGAAGGAACGGTCGAAGGAAAGATCTTGAATGAGGCAAAGGAGGTGCGCTAGGCAGAGGGACTGTGGGGTGGAGTTCCAGAGGGTGAGGTCAGAGAGGCCAAAGGCTTGCCCATCAATGGTAGGTAAGGCAGAGACATGGAGCAGGCCAGAGCCCGCTGAGCAGAGGAGGTTGGTAGGGGACTAGGAGATTGCAGATAGCGAAATCGTGAATGGCTTTGAAGATGAGGGCCAGGATCTTGAACTGTATCATCGGAGTGATGAGGAGCAAGTGGAATTGGACGAGAATGAGGGGTAATAGGGTCATGGAGCTTGATGCTGGAGGAGGGGACACAGGCGGCAGAGTTCTGGATGATCTGCATTCTGTGGAGAGAGTAGTTGGGGTGGCTGACAAGCAGGGAGTTTCCGGAGTCGAGCCTAGATGTGATGAATATATGTATGAGGGTCTCGATGTCCTGGGGTGAGGGATAGTTGGGGAGCCGGTCAATGTTGCGGAGGTAGAGATGGGATAGTTGAGGGTCATCAGAGGTCTTAAGGATGTGATAAGACGCTGGGTCATTTGCAAAAATTATTATTATCTCTCTTTCAAACATTCATTCTGCCTCTGTAACGTTTTGGTGTCACGTGTCCCACGATCTCTGTGTGAAGAAATGTTTCCTGATCTAGCAGCTGAATAATTTGGATAATAATATATTATCAAGCAAGCAAGAGGACCTGGGTTCGATTCCCGCCTGGGGAAAAACCTTAGGCAATTTTCCTTGCTGTGCACACCTCCATTTACCTAGTAGTAAGTAGGAACTCGATTGTTAATCAACTGGCAGATCACCTTCTAATAATCCCTTCAAAATAAATTGTGGTCACTCAATTACGACTGTTTGTGAGACACTGCTATGCACAATTGGCTGCCGTGTTTCTCCCACAAATATACAGTCAATTTGCTTTACAGTATGTTCTGTGAAATGTTTTGATAGGCATCTCTATTATTTGTTACAGAAACAGAGTGCCCCGGAAGACAGAGATGGTGGGGAGAAAATGATAAAGAGTGAGAGAATGAGTCAGTAGAGAGTATCAGAGAGAGAATTTCAATGAATGATGGAGAATGACTCAGAGAAAGTTAGAAAGAGAGAGTGAGAAAGGTTACAGAGCGAAAGAAGAATTTAGAGATGGAGGAGATTTATTTAGTTGGACGGATGTTGGATACTTACTTATTATAAGAAGAAGAAAAAGAAGAAGAATCCTTGCATTTGATAAAGTACTTTTCACATGTTATCGACGTCTCAAAGTGCTTCGCAGAATATATTCTAAAGTGAATTGACTGTATATTTGTGGGCGAAATGCGGTAGCCAATTGCACACAGCAGTGTCCCACAACAGTCGTGGATTGAAATGACCAATTTTTGGGGGGCGGGATGGATTATTGTTAGGAGTAAGGAATCTTGCCCAAGGTTTCGCCCTTACCTGCCTGGATTCGAACACAGGTCTCACGCTTGTAAGACGGCTGCTCTAACCACTGAGCTACAGGATCTCCGCAAATTATCATGCTAAAGAATTCCCAAACCAGACAATAATAATTAACCTAGTGTATGATATAGCCCTTGTTAGCTGAAGTGGCTCAAAGATAACATACCTGGCCACGGAATGTCGGAATCAAGCCAGCCCTCTGTGACGGACTCTAGTCTGGTTCCTGAGACATAAAAGTGAGGTCTAGCCTTCCTATTCAGATGGATGATAAGGTACCAACATCACTGTTCTCTCTCCCAGTGTCCTAGCCAACAATCCCCCGGACAAAATTGGTCAATTCATCATAGCTGTTTGTGGGACATTTTCCTGTGGGCAGACTGGCTGATGGGTTTCGCCCACAAAATACACAAAGTCAGTCCACTTTACAGCATATCCGTGACGTGGTTAGCGTTCTCCCCTCGTAAGTGAGATACATGAGCGAGGCAAAACCCTAGGCAACTGTCCTTACTCCATTCGTCTGTTTACCCAGCAGCAACCAGGAACTAGGAGTGTGTAAGTCGATTGTAGTAGTTGCCTTGACCGTGAGCTCAGAACCCTAAGTTGCCGGACTCCAGACTTGAGATTCCTAGTTCCTCGGCTACTAACCCTGTTACCTCGGTCTCTGTTCGAAACCTATTGTATTTCTCCCAAGCGCTTTGCGCACTTGGCACGGCAGTGTGAAAATGAATAAGTGTGAAAGGAACAAAGGGAGGGATGTGGTTAACAGAGTTCAGATACAGTCAAGCTGTGGCGTTCAATGCGGTTAGCGTGCAGCACCGAGCAGCGCTAAGATAACTTCACACTTTAAGCAAAAATGATCATGTGAGAAATTGTTCAGCGGAGCCACAAGATGCCAACGACGTGCGCAGTCACAACACTTCAGTGATTCACAGGCATTGCAGCAAGTTACCCATTAAGGCCCTGGGATCTTTTTGTTTCCATGCCGATCACAGGAGAGGGAAGGGAGTTTCTCTTTTCTGGTATCCTGACCAATAATCCCCCGCGTAGATCTGATCACTCGCTTCATGCCTGTTTGTCGGACGTCGCTGTGCACTTACCGGCTGCCTCGGTCGCCCACCAAAAAACACCTTACAGTTTGTGTCAGCCTGGCACAGTGGGACTCCGAGTGGGAAGGTTGTGGGTCAGAGTTCGGGACCTCGGATCACGTAGTCTATAGCGATACTTCAATTGCAGCCCTGGGGGGGGAGGGTATCCATTGTCGGAGGTGCTGTCTTTCGGAATTGACATTAAACCATCAGTCTGTTCAAGTAGTTAATTTGTGTTTTTGGCCAGCCAGGTGTCTGAAGCAGAAATCTATCATCACGTAAACGTCCAAATTTTCCCATCCAAACCAAATTGAGAACTCCGTGCATTCCCACCGATACATGGATAGATTGATAGAATGGAATGCATGCTCTCCCTGGAGAGACACATCCTGGTTTCCTAATCCTAGAGAGTATTAGGTGCAGGTTGGCAAGAGCCAAGGTTTAGGGACCCCCAGAGTGTTTGATGGGGGTAGCTGCTGGAGTCTAACCAGCTAAAACCACATAGCTTGCCACTGATATTGCTGTCTGGCAAGCTTTCCAGCTGGAACCACCCTAACCTTCAGGGCCTTGGCTTTCAAAGTTAATAGAAGCTTGAGTTGGGAGCATTTGCGGAGTTCTGTAGCTTAATGGCAACAGGACTCGCTTCGCAAGCCAGAGGATCGATTCCCAGTCAGGGCGAAACATTAGACAAGTTTCACCCACAAGATACACAGTCAATCCACTCTGAAGTGATTTCAGAAGTCTCGAAGACGAGATAAGGTGCGATATCAAATGTAAGGATTATTATTATTAAACTGGTTGCTGAGTTCACTTACAAAACACCCAGTCGCTGCACTTTACAGCAAATTCGCAGTCCACCGTGTGTGTTCTGTAGTAGTTAGTGGGTGGGGTGGGGGTGATTTGGGTTGAAAAGCGAGGGGTGCCTCTGCAGGTCAGGCTGGACGTTGGCCTTGAAGATTGGGGGGAGAGGAGTAGTGTTCGTGGGTTTACCGCAGTCCACCCCCCCATCTCCCAACAAGTATGTCATGAGCAGCAGCGCACGGACTTTGTTAACACACAGCCCCTGTACTCACTGTCAATTACCTGTGAAACGCTTTGAAACGCTTTGTACAAGGCAGAAAATGAGCAGGTATTTGTGACGATGGGTCAAGGGCACAGTGGGACGGGACAGGGCTGGGGGACATGTCAAAAAATGTACCGATTTAGTTCCTAAGTGAATATTACCGAACTCTTTTACCTCCCCTTCGTGTTTCACCCCTTCCCAAACACTCCCCTCCCAGCTCGGGTCACACGCCTCTTGTTCAGCGCCTTGGGACTTCCTCCCGACGTGAAAGGCGCTCTATAAATGTAAATTGTTGTTGTTGTTGCTGTACTGAGTTGAAAGCAGAGGTTTGAAATTAATAAAGGTTGGGCTGGCTTGCCACTCTCAGAGCTGATAACTGTGCTTTCAGTGGCACAGTGCTACAGGAAGTTTCACTCATTCACTCACAAACACATAGCCAGTTTGTGGTTGCACATGTCACACAGACTTTCAAGACACATTGACACATTCACAAAACTCCTTGGTAGAGGCTCCAAACCACAGATAGTGTCTTAAATTCTATTTAGGGTTACTGTAAAAAAAAATACATCAACAAGTCATAAGTGCCCACTTTAATTTTCCAGTCCAACATTGGTGACTGAACTCCTTTCGGGGGAAGTAAGTGAGGTCGCCTTGGGGCGGGGATGATTGACATGTTGGCAATGGAATGTGGGCCCATCCTCTGTGATCGTCTCTTGTCTAGTTCCATTGCCAGGCCACTGCTGAACCCTGACATCAATTCCTGAACGAGAACCAATGAGAGCCACCTCAAGGTTAGCGAGACAGAGGCTCTCCTACTTGGCTCGCGGCAGCAAATCCTCATCTCAGCCGCTCGCACTATCACCATTTATGGCTGCACTCTACCTCACCGAGCCAATCCGATACATCGGTGTCCTTTTAGACCCTCCGC
Source organism: Hydrolagus colliei (assembly GCA_035084275.1). Classification (NCBI taxonomy): domain Eukaryota; kingdom Metazoa; phylum Chordata; class Chondrichthyes; order Chimaeriformes; family Chimaeridae; genus Hydrolagus; species Hydrolagus colliei. The sequence continues at coordinate 6,227,185 of CM068742.1, read as the reverse complement.
TATCCTGCAAACCACACATTTGTGCCATTCCACCATTCACATCATTAACCATTCCACCTTTTCACATCTCTGCAACATGGCCTTCTCCACCACCGCTGCCTCTCGCCGCAGGCCACCAAGACCCTGAATCACGGTTTGATTACAACCCAGCTTGACTACGCCAACTGCCCGCTCACGGGACTTCCCAACGCCTCCCTCCACAAACTGCAGATTATTCAGAACTCTGCAACTCGTGTCCTCGCCCACATCAGGCTCCGGGAATCTATCACCCCCGTTCTTGCCCAACTTCATCAGCTCCCGATTCCTCAGAGAATCGAGTACAAAGCCCTCATTCTTACCTTCAAGGCCCTCCATGGTTCTGATCCCCCTACTCCTCTGAACTCATAACCGCATATCAACCTGTCCGTTCCCTCAGCTTGGTAGATACCAGCCTGCTTCAGGTACCCCACATTTCCCGCTATACCATTGGCAGTCGGGCATTCAGCATCTCTAGAATTCTATCCCGCAATCCCTCCACCTCATCCCCTCTCTTGCCTCCTTCAAGTCCCGTCTGAAGACCTCCCTCCTCAATGGTGCCTTTAGCCACGCTCCCACACCTCTTCCCATTCTGACGGCAACTGGCAGCTCAGGTCGAAACAACAATAACAAAATTACATTTGTATCGCTGGTTGTCCAGCGCTCTGGAACGCCTTTCCGACTTGAAGGGCGCTATACAACAACAAAAATAAAATTGTTTAACGCATTTCACGTTGGGAGGACATCCCAAGGCACTGGACAGACAGTGTTCCAGACCCAACCTGGGGGAAAGGGATTTCCAAAGCACCTCCAGTCAAAGAGGAGGGCCTTGAGGTGGGACTTGAAGGAGGCCCCCCTCCCACATGTCAATCATGTGGAGGGCAAGCTGGGGGGACTTCAAGCAAGCTGGGGCCCACTGAATGGATACGTGTAGTTTTTTATTTTGTTGTTGATGACAACCCAGGCCAGCCTGGCTCATCAGCAGAACTTGGAAAAGCAAACCAGTCACTGAGGGCAGGAAATCCTCCCACTCAACTCCGGACTCAACCCTGGAAGCCAAAGCTCTAAACAGGTAAGGGGTGGTGGGGGTGGGAGGGGGTCTAACTGAACTAGCTACTGGAAAGTTTGCCCAATCTCACGCTCAATGGTAAACTATGTAGGTTTAGCTGATTAGACTCCAGCAGTGACTCCCAACAGATACTCTGGATCCCCAAGTCCTTGATCGTCCTCAACCTGCATCTAGCAGCAAGATAAGCAAGGAGTATCTCTCCAAGGAGAGAGTGCATATTCCATTCCAGACAGGGAAATTGACATGTGTTGATGACAAACATATGTGGAGTGCTCAGTCTGCTTTGAATGTGAAGACCCACATGGTGTTTAGCACGCTCACCACATTTGGACCCGGGTTCGATTCCCAGGTAGCAAGAAACCTGAAGCAAATTTCCTTACTCCACACAGCTCTTTTTATCTAGCAGGAAGTAAGAACCCAGTTATTAATCGATTGGCAGATCACTTTCTGGGGGTAACAAACCCATTCAAATTACAAAGAAAAAATTGCCACTCAATCCACAATTGTGGGATACTTCTATGCACCATGTTTCGCCCACAAAATATGCAGTCAATTCACTTTGCACTGTATACCGCAAAGCACTTTGAGATGTCGCAAAGATGTGACAAGGCTCTATATCAAATGCGAGGATTATTATTATTATTCTGTGATGTGCTCTGAGACGTCTCGATGATTGGATAAGGCACTAAATCAAATGCTAGGACCCATCGCTGAGTTTCCGGAAGCTTCAGACACCTAATTAATCTTGATCATGTGTGTCTGTCAGAGTTCTGGATGATCACAGTGATGAGATTCCGCATGTGTTAAGACATCCAGTTAATCATGGTCATGAGTTTCTTTATGTGTCAGACATGGCTGACCAAAATAGCCACCCATGCTCTTGCCTCTGGGTCACAAAGTTATGGGTTCGAGCCCTATATTGGGAGCTCAGCGTTCACGGCCTGAGTTGACACTTCAATACAACAACAATTGATCTAGTGCCCTTCACACTGGATCAAACAGCACTGCATTGTCACATACAAAGTCGCTACACTTGACAGCAACCTCCCCATGAAGGCTTTCAAGATTAAGATAATTGGCAAAACAACCAGAGGGGAGACAAGGAGAAAAGCTTTTAAGCAGAGTTGTTACTGTTGAGCGGAATCAATAATTGCTTTAAAAAGGCAATTGGTTTGTTATAAAGGAAAAAATTGCAGGGCTAAGGGGATAAGTTAGTAGCTCTTTCAAAGAGCTGACACCAGGCATGATGGGCCGAATGGCCTCCTTCTGTATTGTAGGATTCAATGATTGGAAGACATTTCAATTTCCCAGGCACTGTCACTGACCTGCGAGTGTGGATGAATAACGTAAAGGGTGTTTTACACCATTTCACCCACAAAATATACAGTCAATTCACATTACAGTGTATTCTGTGAAATGCTTTGAGAAATCGCAATCATGTGATACGGTGCTACATCAAAGTGCAAGTATTATTATTATTATTTTCTTTGTATTTAACAGGAAAATACGAATTTCGAGAAGCTTTGCAGCTCATTAAGACTGTTCCACCAATTTATTAGGCAGCAAGTTCGACCCCCAACTGTCTTTCCTACTTAACCCTAAATTTGGTCACCCAACGCACGACTGTTTGTGGGACACTGCTATTCACAATTGGCTGCCGTGTTTCACCCATAAATTACAGCCAGTCCAATTTACTGTACGTCCTGCGAAGCTCCTCGCGATATCTCAATGATGAGATAAGGCACTATATGAAATGCAAGGATTATTATTCTTATCACTATTATTACCCCGCACTCGGGCTCTGACCGTCAACCCCATCTCAGTGCCCTTTGGTCGGGTGCAAAATGGCCGCTGCCTTCAAAACCCTGCAAAACCCACAATCATGACTGCAGAGTCGACGGGAAACTCTAATTTCTCTTTATGTGTCAGAAAGTAGACTGCATGGCTGCATCGGCCCTATTTTAGTCACCGTGACTCGTATCGCGTTGATGTGTGGTGGATTGTGAGTAGACAAGGGATGATGGTGTGAATGGAAAGAGGCAACAAGTCACAAACTGTGACAACAGGAAGCCTGCAGTCAATGTAACTGGTGTGACCGTTAAAATTGCCTCGGTGTGCACACTTGTTTGGCTCCTCGAGGTGTCTCTCAGAATTCTCAAGATGTTTATCAAGATCAGTGTCTATAATTGGAACACCCAGACACAAAAACAAAGTGCCAAACTTTGGTCAACGTTTGCAATCATCGTACCTCTTGAATTTCAGCCTACAATAATCATATTAACTATAATAATAATAATAATAATCCCTGCATTTGATCATTTGATATATCTCTATCACTTTGTTGAGATGTCTCAAAGTGCTTCGTGGGATATATTGTGAGGGCAAAATGCACACAGTCGTAGTCATGGATTGAGAGAGCAATTTTTGGCCGAGGGCCTGTGGAGTAAGGAAACTTGCCGTAATGTTTCTCCCTGCCTGGCAATCCAACGCGGGTCCTCTCGTTTACGAGGACAGCGCACTAACCATTAAGCTACAGGATTCCATAGCATTGCACGTGACAAGACACAGGCTGACAAATGCGCTCACACCCATACACACAGAAAGACAAGAGACCGACGCAGGCACATTGGCGGCCAATACTTCACAGAACACAAAACAATTGTGGGATGTTTAACCTGCGCCTGAACGGGCTTGGTTTAATGTCTCATCTGAAGGATGGCACCTCCAACAACGCAACGCTCCTACAGCATCACACTACAGCGCCTTGGGACATCCTCCCGACGTGAAAGGCGCTCTATCAATGTAAGTTTGTTGTTGTTGTTGCACCTCAGACTATATGGTTTCAAATCCAATGGTATTAAGTGTAAAAAGCAACAGCAAAATGACTGAGCACCAGCACAGACCCAATGGCCTGAATGGTCTCTTGCTGTGCTGTAAAGATTATTTCCCTGCGTCACAGTCGGAGGAAGGGTTGCACTTCCAAAGGGTTTGTACTGTACTTAGTTGAGCTGAACTGTCAGTTTTGTACCTGTTTTTGTCTCCGCCATTTTGCTCTTCTGTTCTGGAACCAAGTTTTTACCTGAAGAAAATGAACAAAATGTTGAACAGCCTCTCTCTCTCATGGCCCCACCCTGTGTCTCCCACAGATGCAACTCCCACAGAGCCGTTTCACGTCAGGGGAACGTCTCAAAGTGCTTCATGGGACTTACGGTAAAGTGCAGTGACTGTGTGTTGGCAGGCAGACACGACAGCCAACTTGCACGCAGGAATGTCCCACAAACAGTGATGAAGTGTGTGATGAATTTTATCCTGTGAGAATGTCAGTAGAGATTGAGCTAAGCTGACACTCAATAAATGTTGCCGGTTTCGCCCACAAAATACACAGTCACTCCTCCACTCTGCAATATATTCTCGGAAGCACTTTTTTGAGATGTCTCATTGACTCCCTAAGGCGCTGGACCAAATGCAATTATTATTGTTATATAATAACATTATCCCAATCCCCTGTTCGGGTCCAGGTCCCTGACTGTCTGGCGCCTTGTGACGTCGTCCTGACGTGAAAAGGCCCAAAACACCATGTATAGTAACTGATTGTTTTTTTGTTGTTGATGTGGCATTGCAGCTGGAGAGGAGGCAATGGCGTGTCGGTGGTGTGAAGCCACACACGGTAGTGTACCTGTCTCTCGCTGAGAAGCAGTGCTCGTGCCAGCCGTTTCCTCTCGGTGGGCGACAGGTATTTCTGAAGGTCGAATTTTCTCTCCAGCTCGAGGGTCTGATTGTTTGAGAAGCGGACCTGCCCGCCTTTCCGTTTGTGAGCTTGTCTGTATGCCACCGAGCTCCAGAGGTACCCTTTCCCTGTGGAAAACAGACAGCAATGCCATTAACCTAGGAGTTTCCCAGGCCAGGGAGAGGTGTCTCGGCCTAACATGCTTATAGTAATATGATAATATTCCTGGAATTTGATACAGCGCCTTATCATGTTGTTGAGACATCCCAGGGGGAAGGGAAGGGGGGATTAGGAGCTGTCGATGGGTCCATTGAAGAGGAGAGTCTTGAGGCGAGACTTGAAGGAGGCCAGGGAGGGGGCGAGGTGGAATGACTGGGGGATGGAGTTCCAAAGGTTGGGGACAGAGTGGCTAAAGTCTCGTCTGCCAATGGTGGGGTGGGTGGGGCGGGGGATGTGGAGCAGGCCAGAGCCTGCTGAGTGGAGGGGGTGGGCAGGTTGGTAAAGAGATAGAAGGTGACGGATGTAGGTTGGGGCGAGGTTGTGGAGGGCTGTTAAACCTGTTATGCTCATTAATTACTCTCCGTGGGTGAAGAAATACTTTGTGGTGTCTGTCCTGAAATGGTAACTCTGAGACTGTTCTCTTGTTCTACTGTCTTAGTGCAGCCAGAGGTATTCAGTGTTTACACTCTCAATCCCATTTCAAATTTTAACACACAACCAGAGGTAAGAGAGACGGAGGGGGAGAGAGAGAGAGAGAGTCTCCAAACCAAACTGAGAATTGAATGTATCCCACCTAGCCATGGAAATCCCAGAGATAGATTGTTGGAATGGAATGCTCACTCTCTCCCTGGAGAGACATATTCTGCTTATCGAATTGCAGAAAGTGTTAGGCACAGATTGGCAAGAGTCAAGTTCTTGGGGACCAAAGAGTGTGAGTTGGATTGTGAACTGCTAGAGTCTAACCAGCTAAGACTTAAAAACACATTGATATTGCAATCTGGCAAGCTTCCCCACTGCTTGTCCAGCTAGGACCACCCTACCTGTTAGGGCTTCACTTGCAGGATTAACAGGAGTCGAGTGAGAGGATTCTCTAACCCAGCGACTCATCTGCCTTCCAAGTCCCTGCCGATGAGCCAGGGCTAGACTGTGCCGTCATCGCCAGTGCTCTGGAGAGCGAGAGCGGTCACTGCACTTGACAGTAGAGTAACAATGTGTGAAGTGCTTCTGGAAGCGGCAAGTTACTTAGAAGCTGCAAGTTCAACCTACAAGTTCTCTCTTTGCATCTCTGAGCTGATGGACTTCCTGACCTGGGAAAGAAAAGGGCATCTCCTTCCTTCTCGCCTTGACACACTCTGCTGCCTGAGTCCTTTCCTATTCACCTTTTGCTTTTCAATGCCACCGTTTGGACTTAACGGTGCACTACAATTAGAAATTGCTGCATAGGGATTGATATTGGTAAGGAGTACTGTAGCAGTTAGAACACTCTTCTGGCAAATGAGATAACCCAGGTTTGATTCCTGGGCGGGGTAAAATTTAAGCAAGTTCCTATATTCAACACACCTCTGTTTACCTAGATGCAAGTAAGAACCCGGTTGCTAACCTTGTTAACCGATGGTTGGGGCGTCCTCCCAATGCGAAAGTTGCTTTATAATTTTTTGTTTTGTTTCTTGTTGTCGTTAGTCGAATTGTCTGTTAGTGGGACACTGCTGTGCCCAATTGGCTGCCGCCCACAAATATGCAATGAATTCACTTCACCATATATTCCGTGAAGCGCTTTGTGATGTCTAGAACACGTGAAAAGCACATTGAGCCATCTCAATGATGTGATAAAGGCGTGAAAATAAATCATAGAATCATAGAAACATAGACTATTACAGCACAGAGGGAAGCCATTTGGCCCATAGTGCTTGGGCCGGCTGTTTGGAAGGACTACCCAAACAGTCCCGCTCTTTTTTCATATCCTTGCAAATGTTTCCTCTTCAAGTACCTGTCTAATTCCCTTTGGAAAGTTGTTGTGACTTTGTTTTCACCACCTTTTCAGGCAGTGCATTCTAGACCATAACAACTCTCTGTGTAAAAATAATTCTCCTCATCTCCCCTCTGGTTCTTTTGCCAATTATCTTGATTGAATTGAAACCGTGATCTTGAATTGAATCCTCTGGGTGATGGGGAGCCAATGGCGAGGATGGGGGAGATGGGGTCATGAAGCTTGGAGCAGTAGAGGACATGGGCTGCAGAATTCTGCAGCCTATGGAGGGAGGAATTGGGAAGGCCAACAAGTAGGGTGTTGGCGTAGTTTAGCCTGGATGTGATGAAGACACAAATGAGGGTTTCAGCGGGCTGAGGGGTGAGGTAGTGGCTGAATCGGGTAATATTGCGGAGGTGAGGGAAAGCAGAGTGGGTCATGGCTTGGATGTGGGGGAGAAAAGACAGTTGACGATTGAACAAGATACCTAGGTTCCTGACTGGCTTGGTTGAGGTTGAGTGTGCAATCATGGAGGTTGATGCTGCCAGTCCTTGATGAGTGAATGCACTGGCGTGAGCCAATCAGGATGGCCTTGTTCTTGTTGATGTTCAACTGCAGGAAGTTAGCTCTCATCCAGGACTTGATGTCTGACAGACAGTCTGTCAGTACAGTGGTAGTCCAAGACAACCTCGGTGTCTTGTTCGATCGTCAACTGTCTTTCCTCCCCCACATCCAAGCCATGACCCACTCTGCCTTCCCTCACCTCGAGGGTAGAGGCAGAAAAATAGAGTTAGGTGTCATCCGCAGACATATGGAGGTTGACCCCAATCTGTGGATGATATCGCCAAGTGGGAGCATGTAGATATTAAAAAAATAGGGCAAGAACAGAGCCCTGTAGGATGCCATAGACGGCAGTGTGGGGGCTGGAAGAGAAGCCATTGGTGACGATAAAGTGGAGACGGTGAGAAAGATAGGAGTCGAACCAGGCAAGGGCAAGTCCGTGATAGGAGAGATGGTGTAGGAGGATGGAGTGGTCGACAGTGTCGAAGGCAGCAGAGAGGTCAAGAAGGACAAGGAGTCAGAGAGAGCCCTGATCACAGATGGTTAAAATGTCATTAGAGACTTTGACCAAGGCTATCTCCGTACTATGGGCAGCAAGGAAGCCGGATTGAAGTTAAGCAGAACTTCCTTGCTTTTGTAATCTCTGGCTCTATTTCTACAGCCAAGGATTCCAAATGCTTTTCTTTAAACAACTCTGTTAACCTGTCCTGCCACCTTCAAAGACCTGTGTATGTGAAGCCCCAGATCTCCCTGCTTCTGAACCCCCCTTTAAAACTGTACAGTTTATTATATGTTGCCTCTCCTCATTCTTCCTCCCAAAATATATTAACTCACTCTTCTCTACATTGAACAAGAACAACAATAAAATTACATTTGTATAAACTTCATCTGCCATGCGTCTCCTCATTTCACCAATCCATATTCCATTTTCTCTGTCTTAATCAGTTTGGGGGTTTTCCTAGCTGATCCCTAAAGCCCTCCTATCCTCGGGTTTACTGCTCTTTTTGGCAGTATTATAGGCCTCTTCTTTTGATTTTATACTTTCTCTAACTTCTCTAGTTAGTCATGGTTGAACCACTTTTCCTGTGGCATTTTTAGTCCTCAAGGGAGTATGTGATCACTGGGAATTGTGTAATATATCCTTTAACGTTTGCAGGACTATTGTCATGTCTTTCAATTTAATTTCCCAGTCGATTTTAAACAAATCTTCTCTCATACTCGCAAAGTCGGTTTTATTTAAATTTAAGATCCTTGCTTCGGGCTTAACTACATCACTCTCTAGCTTAATATTAGATTCCATCATGTTATTTTCACTCTGCCCTAGAGGAGCCTTAACTTCCATATTGCTAGTTCGCCTTCATTACACAAAACAAGATCATCCCCAGTTCATTGAACTCACTCCTTGGGTCATGACTACTAGTCCTACATATATCGTTGGACCCTACATGGGTCATCACAATCCTCCCCTTCCTGCCCCAAATGTGTTTCCAGCCCTGGGGATACGTCCTTAACCCTGGCACCAGGAAGTTAATAGAGCCTTTGTAACTCCTGGTTGCGGATAAAGAAAAAAGTATCAATCCTCCTCATCCCCTATCACAACCACATTTTGCTTCCCCCTCCCCACCGCCCCCTGTGTGGCCACCTGTATAAAGTTGTTGGGGTCAGTTGACCCATTCTCCTTACAGGCTTCCTTGTCCACACAGGTTGCAAGTACCTCACACCCGTTGGACAAGGTTAAAGCCCGAGGCTCCACCACCACTCTCTCAAGGGTCCACTCACCTGCCGGACTGTCAGTCACACTATCCTGCCCCTGACCATTAACAAGATCTATACAGTTACTGAATGTCAGGGGAGTGACTGCTTCCTCAATCATACTATCCAGAAAGCTCTCATTTTCCCTGATCCTGTGCAACGTCAGCACCTCAGATTCCAGCTCAGCTCCTCTGAGCTGACGTTTCCTCAGTTGCAGACACTTGGCGCAGATGTAGTCACCCGGGCTCAGGCTCCCCTCCATCAACTCCCAACATCCTGTAGTCTTCATGCAACACCTGCCACCACGCCATTCTATCCTCTCTCTATCTCTCTCTCTCTCTCTCTCATTCTGTATTTTAGTTTTTTTTTAATGTTTGGTTCTTTTGTGGCTTTTAAAAAAAAGTTTTTGGGTACAAATTGTTCAAGTGTGACCTCACACTGGTGTCACCTGTCATTTTTCAGCTCCGCCCTGCGCTCGACTCTCCGTTCCCCGAATTAGCAACTCGGCTGGGCCTTATATCCTCTGTGGCGTGCGAGCTCACCACTAAACTACGGGACTTCATGATCGAAAAAAGTGTTTTTAAAGAGATGAGAGAAGGTACTGACTTGCCTCGCTTAACTATAATAAGAATAAGAATAATAAGAATAATCCTTGCATTTGATATAGCGTTTTTCACATCTTATCGACATCTCAAAGTGCTTCACAGAATGTACTGTAAAGTGAATTGACTGTGTATTTGTGGGCGAAACGTGGCAGCCAATTGCACACAGCAGTGTCCCACAAACAGTCGTGGATTGAAAATGACCAATTTTTATTATTGTGGGGTTTTTTTGGACGGAGGCGTGTGGAGTAAGGAAACTTGCCCAAGGTTTCACCAGTTGCAATTCATCCTGACTCCTGCTCCCTCCATCCTGTGCAGCCTCCATATGCTCGTCCATCTACCCATTCTCACTACCCGTTTTCCAGCATCCCAGTCCCCAACAGATTGACATCAAGATCCCTTCCCTGACTATCAAATCCCTTTACATCTTAACCTATGTGACCTCTGGCTTCTCTACAGCCCCATCCACCCAACCTCACCACATTGTATCTGCTGGTTCTCATTCCCCCACTGGGGCTCTCTACTTTAATCCCATTCCCTGATCTCTCCCCATGCTTGTACAAGTTTTTGCTTCCCTGTTTCACTACTTCTTCTAGTCACTCGCTTCACAAACCTCCTCCAATCGGGTTTCCGTGCTGCTCACAGCACAGAAACAGCTCCGGTCAGTGACAAATGAAAATTCTGTCCATTTAAGACCAGGGCTGACCTCAGCAGCCTCGTCCTCCTTGACCTCTCTGCTACCTTCAATACCGATGATCTCTGTATCCCCCTCCACCGCCTCTCCGCTCACCTCAATCTTCGTGGTTCTATCCTTGAATGGTTCAGCTCGCACCTCTCAGACTGCCTGCACTTCATCTCCACAAACAGTGTCTCCTCTTTTCCCCACTCCATTTAGTGCTGTGTTCCTCAGGACTCAGTCCTTGGTCCCCTCCTTTTCAACATCTATACGCTCCCTCTTGGTGACATCATTTACAGATATGTACACGATGATACCCATGTGTATCTCTCTGTCTCCACCCTTGACTCCAGGACACACAGAATGTCTGTCAGACATCAAATCCTGGATGAGAGCAAACTTTCTTCAGTTGAACGTCAACAAGACCGAGGCCCTCCTGATTGGCCCCCATCAGCGCTTCCACATCTCAAGCACTGACAGCATCACCATCATGGATGCACACTCCATCTCACTTAGACAGTCCAGAACCTTGGCATCTTTTTTGACCTTCAACCATCCTTTCTACCCCACACCCATCCCATGACCTGCTCTGCCTTCCCTCACCTCTGCAACATGGCTCCGCCACTGTCTCATACCACAGGGCCGCGAGACCCTCGCATACGCCTTCATAACATCCAGGCCTTGACTATGCAAACTCCAGGCTGGTCGGCCTCCCCAACACCTCCCTCCACAGGCTGCAGCTCATCCGGAACTCTGCAGCCAATGTCATTTCCCACAACGGGCCTGCTTCATGTCTCCCACCTCACCCGGCGGGCAGGTCATCGATCATCCTCTGGAATTCCATCCCACAGTCCCTCTGCCTCGCCGCATCTCTTGCCTTCTTTACAAACGACCTCAAGGCCCTCCTCATTAACAGTGCTTTTGATCAACCTCCTTCCCCTCCTGCCCTCCTCCCTCCCCAATCCCTACCCCCAACTCGGGTCCGGAATACTGTCCTTCCAGCGCCTTGGGATGTCCTCTCGATGTGAAAGGCGCTATATTGTTGTTGTCGACAGACTTGATAGCAACTGCCTGGGATGGGACTGGGTCAGCATTCTACATTCTCTCGACAACAAATCACTTCTAATCTCCCTGTGTTTTACCAAATACTAACAATCCTTTGGCAGGCGAGCTTCAGACTATCCTGCCTCGATCTGTGTGTGTATGTGTGTGTGAAATGTGTATGTGAGGGAATGGGGGGGAGGGTTGCCTGCAAATTATACAATCACTACATTTTACACTGACTCCTGTAAAGCGCATTGAGATGACCTTCCAATATCAAATGGAAGTACTCTGTCTATATATTAATCCTTGCATTTCATGTAGCGACTTAGGACGTCGTTTAGACATCTCAACAACAATAACAACAACAAAATTGAACTTATATACAGCGCCTTTCACGTCAGGAGGACGTCCCAAAGCGCTGAACAGTCAGGTCAGGACCCGAGTGGGGAGGTCAGGGGAGGGGGAAAGGGAAGGAGAGTGGGAAAGGGGGAAGAGTTAGTGGGGCAGCCAAAGGCGCAGTCGAAGAGGAAGGTCTTAAGACCGGTCTTGAAGGAGGAAAGCGAGGAAGCGAAGTGGAGGGGCTGCGGGATGGAGTTCCACAGTGAGGGAGCAGAGAGGCTGAAGGCCCGGCCACCGACGGATGCGGAGCAGATCTGAGTCTGCTGAACGGAGGGGCGGGCAGGGCTGATAGGGAGACAGTAGGTCAGAGAGATAGGCGGGGGCAAGGCCGTGAATGGCCTTGAAAGTGAGGACAAGGATCTTGAATTCGATCCTCTGGGTGACGGGGAGCCCGTGGAGGTGGGCGAGGGTGGGAGTGATGTGGTCGCGAAGCCTGGTGTGGGAGAGTACACGAGCTGCAGTTCTGAATGATCTGCAGCCTGTGAAGGGAGGAGCTGGATATACTGTGCGTGAGTGAAACACGGCAACCAATTGTGCACAGCAGCATTGCACACGGTCGTGGATTGACCACATTTTTAATGGGTGAACAGAGAGAGACAGAGAGTCAGCGACTGTCAAAGAAAGACACAGAGAGACAGCAACTGTGAAAGAAAGACAGGGAGAGTCATAACCTTGTAGCACTTAAAGGCCATGATTGCTGAACCAGTGGCTGTTTGGGTTTCTCTGTCTCTCTTGCTGTTGGTTAACTTGCTTCCTCTTTTCTGTCCAGACCACAAAACCCTCAGAATTACACAGGATTTGCTATTATTGTTCATCTGGTCCCTCTAATAAGGAAATGTCCAGTTATCAGCACTGAGCACCCAGAACGCTAACCTTAAACACTTCCTGTAAAGCCCTGTCGTGCTGGCTTCGGAGTTTTGTGAGAATGTTGGGTGAACAGTAGGGTGGGAGAGGGTGTGTAGGTATGGAATGTGGGACGTGGGGAGTTGGAGGCTAATGGGGGGTAGTTGTGGGGTGGGAGGAGATGTTTGGGTTTGGGAGTAGCCCCATACCAAACTATGTAGTGAAATTGATTGTCTTTCGAAAAGTTTTACAGAGTGTTGTTAGAAGACACACACACACACTGTTAAGTGTAGTCATCGAGCCAAGCTCCATATTAGTTTTTAAGCGGGAACGAGATCGATAGAGTGAGTGACTGAGTTTTTCTGGAGAATTGTTGGCTAGGGCAACAGGGGAGAGAAACTCCCTTTGCTACTCCAACGTCACCTCAGGATCTTTAATGCCCACTGCACAGGCACAATTAGGATCCTAGTTGAATGTCTCATTGGAAGGACTGAAAGGATGGCTCATTCAAAAAGTAAGCAAAGACTTGATGTGGAGAGAGCAAGGAATGGGATTGGAGTAGAGAGCTCCAGTGGAGGAGGCACGACGGGGCAAGGCCGGGTGGATGGGACGGGAACGGGGGGGGGCAGCCGAGAGGTCAGAGGTCACATGGCTTCTGACTTCCCGCATTGGCAGAGTTTGTGTCAATGTATACAGTGGAGTTTTTGCAGATGATAGTGAGAGAGACACACACACAGCAGATTGCCGGCCGCTTGACAAATAGAGGAAGCAAAGTCCAATCGACTCACAAATCTGTATGTGGAAGCGCTCTGTGGCTTTCGAGTGCAAGAGCGTGAGTTATTGTGATTTTTCTGAAATGCCTTTTCCTGTTTTATTTTCAACCCAGAAGATGATTTTTTTTGTTTCGGGGGAAAAAACCATTTGAATTGACTAACGGCTTATATTTCAACACCGTCCTTCACATCGCGAGGAGGTCTCCAAAGAACTCCATGCAACCGTTTGAGCTGGGGAGAGGAGGGTGCCGGGAGAATTCCTAGGGTGACCGAGAGGTCATTGAAAATACTGTGGATTGTTTTGGTCACCTGGGTAGTCTGACAAATACGGAAACATATCGCCGTGCTTCAGAGGCTCCAAACCAAGCCGAGAACTCCATGCAATCCCATCGACACATGGAAATCCCAGAGATAGATTGTTGGAATCTATCTCTGTGCACTCTCTCTCCGCCTGGGGGCACACATCCTGTTTACCTAATTCCACAAAGTATTGGGTACAGGTTGTCAACAGCTAAGGCTTGGGGACACCACAGTGTGCCATGGGGTAACTGCTGGATACTAACCAGCTAAAACCACACCGCTTGCCATAGATATTGCTGTCTGGAAAGCATTCCTGCTGCTTGTCCAGCTAGGACCACCCTACCCGTAAGTACTTTGGATTGCAGAGGTTAACAGGAGCTGAGTGGTGGGATTCCCTGCCCTTCCGGATCCTGCCGATGAGTTAGGCTGGGCTGGGCTGACATCAGCAGTGGAAGGGGGAGGGTGTAGTACAGAGGAGTCATAAACAAACTCAGAGATGCTCAGACAAACACCATTGACTGAACTGAACTACATAATAATAATAATAATAATAATCCTTGCATTTGATATAGCGCTTTTCACGTTTTCTAGATTTCTCAAATCGCTTCACAGAATATACTATAAAGTGACTGTATAAAGTGACTGTATTATATATTATAATAATATATAATATATAATATTATTTGTGGGCGAAACACGGCAGCCAATTGCGCACAGCAGTGTCCCACAAACAGTCGCAAATTGAAATGACCAATTTTATTATTGTCTTTCTTTGAGGGATTATTATTAGGCGTGTGGAGTAAGGAAACTTGCCCAAGGTTTCGCCCTGACCTGCCTGGATTTGAACATAGGTCTCACAGACTCAAGGCAAGTGCTCTAACCACTGAGCTACAGGACAATACATATGTTATTTATAAATATATTCTAACAATACATTAATAGAGTTCAAGTGATAACCATTGATACAGTATCTGTACCGTCACCAATGTCTGAGCTCTCTTCAGTCTTCAGCAAAATACTGTCTGTTTTGCGGATGAACCCATCATTGCTCACCCCAGTGTCCCACAGGTGGTGTGGAGTGAGTGGCCAATTTTATTTGGGGGCATTCTTAACCAGGACAACAGGAGAGAGAAACACATTTTGCTTTTCCAATAGCATCAGGCGATCTTTTATGTCCGCTTGAATAGGCACAGACGAGGGGAGGGTGGGAAGCTCAATTTAACGGTGTCCTTCAGATAATTTCCAACCCAAGGCACCAACTCTCTGTTCAGGTGGATGTTAAGGCTCTCCTGGAACTATTGGAAAAAAGAGAAGAAAATTTCTCTCCCATCTGGTATTCAAGCCAGCAATCCCCCAAATAAGAACACAAAATACTGCAGATGAAATCTGACACGAAAATACAAATCACTGGGAACACTCAGCAGGTCAGGCAGCGTCTATGCAGAAAGGAAAGTGAGTCAACGTTTCGGGTCCACGACCCCTCATCAGAACTGGGGCATGTCTGGGGAGGGAGAGGCTTTTAAGGACTAACTTTTCCGAGGGCAATGATTTCTTCAAGATAAATTAAAAATAATAAATGATTTGCTCGCCCAATCCACGACTTTTGTGGGACACTGCTGTGCGCAATCTGTAGCCGCGTTTCGCCCACAAAATACACAGAACAATTCACTTTACAGTATTGTTTTAATGTGCTTTTAGTTGTATCGCTGCTGTGATCGGGTGATATATCAAATGCAAAGTTTATTATTATCACAATTTCAATCAAAGTATAATGCAGTACCAATCTTAGCATTCAGATACAGTGCGTTAAGAAATCGACACATATCAAAACGCTTCACAGGAATTGCTGTGAAGTGTCGTGTCTGCAAATAAAAGTTGGTAACTCAATCTACGTCGGTTTGTGGGACACTGCTGTACGCACTTGGCTGTCACATATCTCCTACAAAACAGTCAATCCACTTTACAGTACATTCTGTGAAGCGCTGGGAGACATCCGGAAGACGCGAAAAGCCCTACATCAAAATGCAAGGATTATTATTATGTTATAGATTATGTCTCAACGACTTGATAAGGTGGCTGTGACAAATGTAAGGATTCTTCTCATTATTGTATTTTGTAGGCGAACGCAGCAGCCAGTTTGCACAGCAAAGTCCCACAACGAGCCGTGAAGTGAGCCGGCAAGTAATAAACACTTGTTACCTTGTGACTCTGGTTCGAAAAAAGCCTGACCGGATGTACACCACTGACTGGCGCCCGCGAGAAAGAGGAAGCGAATATCGAAACTTATTAAAGTTTTAATAGAACTTAATTTGAATTTGGTCTTGGTGACCAGGTGTTAGCAATCGACAAGTTGAGTTAATTCATGGGGGGGGATTGATAGCTATTTGGTGAGTAGCAAGTACTGAACTCTGCATTTGATGCAGCAAATTCGAAACGTCTCAAAATACTTCACGGAACATTGCTTTCGAGTGGCATGACTGTATATTTTGTAGGCGAACGTGTCAACACAGCAACGCCCGCAAAACAGCCATGGAGTGGATGACTGATTTATCCAGAGGATTGTCAAACCAGGACACCCCTCTCTTTTCTACCAATGCCATGCGACCTTTAATATCCATGTGATATCCAAACACGGATGGGGAGCTGAGTTTAACATCTCATCTGAAGGGTGATTGTCTCCAACACTACAGGCTCTCCTCTCACTACACTGCGGGAAGGTCAGCCTAGACTGGGAGCTCAAGGTTCCCATTGTGAGGGACTCGAACCCAGAACTGCAAACTGTTTTGTTATGTGGGTTAATGGTTTGAGCGGTGGTCTGAAAGTCACGTGGTATTTGTTGCCCTTTAAATACCTGTGGAGCAAATGATAATACAATAATAACGCTTATTATAATGACGCCTTTGACCTCTGGGTATCTCAGTCCAGACAGCCTCTGTCCAGTTGGATGACTTAAATAATGTCTCATCGGTTCCTAATCTGTTAATGTCCAGGACCCATTCACAACAACAACAACTTGCATTTATATAGAACCCATCACGCAAGCCAACGTCCCAGAGACCTTGACAGTGGCAGAGCATGACTCCAGAGGGAGAGGTGACAGTAGGCAAAACAAGAATAATAATAATAATCCTTCAATTTGATATCACTTCTAGACGTCTCAAAGCGCTTCACAGAATATACTGTAAAGTGAATTGACTGTACATTGGTGGGCGAAACGCGGCAGCCAATTGCACACAGCAGAGTCCCACAAACAGTCATGAATTTAAATTACCAATTTTTATTATTGTGTTTTTTTGGGAGGGATTATTATTAGGTGTGTGGAGTAAAGGAAACTTGCCCAAGGTTTTGCCCTGACCTGCCTGAATTCGAACACAGGTCTCAACGCTTGTAAGGCGAGTGCTCTCACCACTGAGCATGGTCGAAGAGGAAGGTGTTCAGGTGCGACCAGGAAATGGAGAGGGAAAGGGAAAGATGGAGGGCTAGAGGAAGAGGGTTCCAGAGTTTGGGGGCATAGTGTCTGAAAGCGCAGCCACCAATGGTGGAACAGAGGGCACGAGGGACATGCAGGAGGTCTGAGCCGCCAGTCAAGCGGAGGCACAGGTTAGTGGGTTGAGGAGTAAGCAGGTCGGAGAAGTCAGGAGGTGCCAGGGCACGAAGGGATTTGAAAACAAGCGTGAGGATCTTGAAATCAATCTGTTCAGCGATAGAGAACCAGTGGTGTGATCGGGGTATGGAGTTTAGTACAGGTGAGTATGCTGACGCTGGAGTTTCGGATAAATTGAATCCTGTGCGTAGTAGAGCTGGGCAGACCAGCAAAGGGGGCATTTGCAAAGTCGAGTCGGGAGGTGACAAACACGTACATCCCCATTCCCCGCCAGCCGGTAAAAACATCAGTTCCGTTCTGAAGCGATCGCTTCACACATATACATTCACACGCAGAAGAGATACCTTTATCAGCCTCTCAAATGTACAATAATAAAACATATTTTTTTTAAAAAATTTTTGCTCTAAACTTAACGAAACCACAACTCAAAGTTTTGAAACTCAGAAATCCAACCTCATCCAACTTTCAAAACAAACTGAAACCGGGACAAGCAAAAGGAGAAGGAGAACATAAACCATGTGGTGTGTATTCCGTTTAAAAAAATAAATATAATTTACTGTGATGCAAAACCAACCAGATCAATTTAAACCTTACCCATTTTCTCTCTCCCAATAATAACATCATAAAAATCCTCCATGCATTTGCCTTAGTGCCTTATCACGTCATTGAGATATCACAAAGTGCTTCACATGACCATACTGTGTATTATAAATATTATGAACATATTACAATGTGGATTTGTGGATTTGGACTGTGTATTTGTTGGCAAAACACGGCTGCCGATTGTCCCACAAACAGTTGTGAATTGAGTGACCAAATTATTATTATTATTATTATTTTGAAGGGATTATTTCACCCGGAAAGCGATCTGCCAATCGACTGACTAACAACCAGGCTCCTAAGTACTGCTAGGTAAATAGAGGCTGGATCATTCACTTAGCGTCACACCTGGTTTTAAAAACGCGCTCTCCTACACTTCTCACCAATGTTCTGCAAATAAGAAATACTAATGAATCTTTCATCATATTTTACTTTTGCGATTCGCAATAATTTTCTCGGTTTGACCACCTTGCAAAGGCACACATTTCAATCGAGTTCATTTTAAAAGGAACCATTTTCCAAGTGCATTTTTGGTGGCTGCATATCAAATAACGACTTCTCTTTTTCATCTAACGTTTTCTCTCAAGGCACATCTCCACCCCCTCCTGCTCTTCTCATCCTCCTACAATCCCACCCCCACTTACGTCTCGAAGGCTCTTACCCAGAGGCAGAGGTCTGTACAATGGCAAGTCCAGGAGAGCTGCGTTGTAGAGCTGCGTGGTGCTGGTTAGGCCGGGAGGGCAGGGCAGGGGTTGGTGCCAGGCTGGGTGTAGTGGATGGCACACACGATAATCTGTCATCTTGAGCGGTATAGGTACAGGGAGCATTGGACAGGGACATGGCATGGAGCTGGTTGGTTGGTACTGAGAAGTTGAAGTGCCCAAACGTAGGATGTCATTGATCAGAAAAGGAGTGGGCGCTGGCGGACGCAGAGGGAAGGGGGCGATTGGAGGTCTTTCGTCCCCGAATTCCATCAGAATGTTCCAAGGTCGCCGTGCGGTTCAGGGGGTTAGGGGTGGGCGAGCCCTCGCTCTCCGCGGATGGACCGTTTGCGAGTGTGATCTGCTCCAGTAACGATCCCACTACCTACTTGCTCTCTTTAGTTTTGCATACGTTGGGAGGAGTTTCAAAGGGGAAGAGAGAGCGTGAGAGAGAGAGAGAGAGAGACAACAAGTTTGCTGCTTCAAAGAAAACAAAAAACTGAGGTTCTGCAAAATCTTTTGAAATGTGTCCATTAACATGCTGACAGCTGCTGGCTTCTGATATTAGTCACTGATTGTACAACTTGCAGTAAAACGGTGTTGGCCATGACTGCTTTTGGTTGAGATATTTAAGACGCAGAGTTCCAGTCTGCGTCTGTTCTGTTATTATAATAATAATAATAATAACAATAACAAGAATAATAATAAAAATCCTTGCATTTGACATAGCGCTTTTCACATCTTCTAGACGTCTCAAAGCGCATCACAGAACATGCTGTAAAGTGAATTGACTGTATATTTGTGGGAGAAGCGCGGCAGACGATCGCGCTCAGCAGTGTAGATTGAAAATGACCAATTTGTTATTGTTTGGGATTATTATTGGGCGTGTGGAGTAAGGCAACCTGCCCAAGGTTTGGCCCTGAACTGGAATTGAACCCAGGTCTCTCATTTGTAAGGCGAGTGCTCTAACCACTGCGCTGCTGGACTCCACTGTTAAAGATCTAACGATTGCGCAGCGCTGTTGGAAAAGAGAAGTGAGTTTTTCTCTCCCGGTTTCCTGGCCGATAAATCAGGCACTGACCGAACGGGGGTTGTCAGATGTTGCTGTCTGCGCACACACTGGCTGCCGCTTCGTCTACAAAATTCAGTCACTAGACCACGCGAAATTCGCTTTGAGACGTTTCAATGTGTATAGATCTGTTAAATTGCGATATCACGTGCAAAGGTTATTATTATTATTTAAGAAGCAGCTCATCTGTAACAGAAGGGCGTACAGGTGGAAGGATGAGATCAAGTGGCCGATGGGGCCTTATTGATGCGGAACCTCTGGGGAACTTGTGGTGAGCCCTGGGGGGGGGCGGGTGTGGTCTCCATCGATCACCGCTAGGTGGAGCTCTCGCTCATGATGAGAAGAAGCAGCAAAAGAACTGCATTAATGATAATCCTTGCATTTGATATAGCGCCTTATAAAGTCTTCAAGACGTCTCAAAGCGCGTCACAGAATGTACTGTACTGTGAAGTGAACTGACTGTATTTTGAGGGCAGCAGTGTCCCACAAACAGTCGTGGATTGAGTGCTAACATTTTGAAGAGATTATTATCCATAAAAAACGATCCACCAATTGACGAATCCGGCAATACCTCACCCCAAAAGCCGCTGAAACCCTGGTCCATGTCTTTGTCACCTCTCGGCTGGACTATTGCAACGCCCTCCTCGCCGGTCTCCCCTCCACCTCAATCCACAAAATCCAGCTAATCCAAAACTCTGCCGCCCGCATACTCACCCGCTCTAAGCTTCGCTCCCCCATCACCCCCAGTCCTCACCGGACTTCACTGGCTCCCTATCCCAGAGAGGATCGACTTCAAGATCCTCATCCTTGTTTTCAAATCCCTCCACCCCCCTACCTCTCTGATCTCCTCTCTCCTCAAACCAGCTCCTGTTGCCTTCGCTCCTCTGGGTCTGGCCTCCTCCATGTCCCGAATCCTCCGCTCCACCCTCGGCGGCCGTGCCTTCAGCCACTCCCAGGGCTCGGAACACCCTTCCTCACTCCCTTCGCCTCGCCCCCTCTCTTCCCAGTTTCAGGTCCCAGCTGAAGACCTTTCTCTTCGACCGCGCCTTTGGTCACCTTTCTCCCCCTGCCCCTGGCTCGGACCCAGGATCCGCTATTGTGAAGCGTTCTGAGACGCCGTCCGGCGTGGAGGGCGCTGTGTAAATCAAAGTTGTTGTTGTTGTTGTTGAATAACCGGGTTCCTACTTACTGCTAGGCAAACAGAGATGTGTGGAGTGAGGAAACTCACCTAAGGTTTCACCCTGGCCAGGAATCAAACCCGGGTCCTCTTTCAGGCGATTCAAGCGGATTAACCAATCTAACAGGACTCCCCCCCCCCCCCCCCCCCCCACCAGTTATTTTAGTCCAATTTGAAAATGAAGCCAGTTGCTCAAAGTATTTAATGCGGCTCAAAATAAAACATATAAACTGTACTGTTTGAACTGGTAAATGTCACTCCTTCCGCCTGTTTGAGACGTCGCTAGGACGTGGAAAGCGCTATACAAATGTGAGGATAATTTAGTATTATATTTTATCGAGCGCGAGCGAGACGCCACCTGGTGGTGCTCAATGTAGGGGTTAGTCTCTGTCGGCACTGGTGAGTACAGTACGCAGGACTGGCCCTCTCTATCTGTCACAATTCCCACTCTCCTTCACTGAGAAAATAAATTATATTAATAATCTTTACATCTAATACAACGCCTTATCACATTGGGAGGACGACCCTTAGAACTTCACAGGGATTTACTGTGAAAGCGGAGTTACTATGTTATAATAATAATACTCCTTGCATTTGATATGGCGCCTTTCACGTTTTCTAGACGTTTCAAAGCGCTTCACAGAATATACTGTAAAGTGAATTGACTGTACATATGTGGGCGAAATGCGCACAGCAGTGTCCCACAAACAGTCGTGGATCGAAATGACCAATTTATTATTTTTTGTCTTAGGGATTATTATCAGGCGTGTGGAGTAGGGAAACTTGCCCAAGGGTTCACCCCGCCTGGAATTGAACCCAGGTCTCTCGCTTGCAAGGTGAATGCGCTAGCCACTGAGCTATGGGACTCCACAAAATAAAGTGGTGGGAAACAATCAGCGGGTCAGGCAGCATCCACGGAGAGAGGAAAGGGAGTTAACGTTTCAGGTCGATGACTAGAGTTAGCTGGGAACACTCGGCAGGCCAGGCAGCATCCGTGGAGAGCAGGGATCCAAACGTAACGACACTTCCGTACCCTGACATTCAAATCCCTTCTCTCCATAGACGCTGCCTGACCCACTGAGTGTTCCCAGCGTTAAGTGCTAACGCGTTGTATCCTAAAGCGATATTCTCTCTCCCGATGTCCTGGCCAACAATCCCCAAGGAGCTCAAAGAGATTTTTTAAGAACAAGTTGGAGAGGGGGAGGCAGGACAAGGCAGACAAAGGAGTGTAAGGACAATTCTCCCCAATGAGGTGTTGCATTGTCAGAACTGCTGTCCTTCGGAGGAGAAGTTAAACCGAGGACCTGTCTGCCTGTTCAGGTGGATGTTGAAAGGTACTGTTGGAAAAGAGAAGGGTGCGAGGACCAGCAGTTGTAGGTCATGGCCACTAGAAGGAGCGATCAGACTGCCAGAGAGATAATAAACACACAATACTCTACTGCGGATGCTGGAAATCGGAAACAAGAACAGAAATTGCTGGGAACACTCAGCAGGTCAGGCAGCATCTGTGGAGAGAGGAAAGTGAGCTGACGAAGGGATGTGGACCCGAAACGTTGACTCACTTTCCTTTTCTCCAAAGCTGCTGCCTGACCTGCTGAGTGTTCCCAGTGTTTTTGACCTGTTTTTGTGCCAGAGAGACCACATTGACGTCTTCTGGAACCAATACAGACTGTTTCACAGGTAATTGCTGCGAAGTGTAGTGACTGTTTTTTGTGGGGATCGCAGCAGGATCCCATGCGCAGATGATTGACCGATAAACCTGCAGGATTGTTCATAAATACAATCTCAAACTCTTTCAATATCTTGGTTTTCAATATCTTTTCTCTCAGCAGTAGACAATGTTAATGGGTCCACACACACACACACACATTGACAGTGTTAATGGCTCACACACACACACACAGTTGACAGGGTTATGTCAGGTCAGTCACACACACAACACACACACAGCCAGTCATACAACAACAACAAAATTACACTTGTATAGGGCCTTTCATGTCAGGAGGACGTCTCATACACACACAAACACATAGTGCAATGTTATTCCCTGTCAGTCTCTCTCACATACAGTGACAGGACTGTGCTATCCCGAGTCAGTCATAGTATTACTACAATACAGTACATTCACTAATATTGCTGTGTTATGTTGTGTTAGCCTCAGTTACAGACATCCACCAGATGGTAGTGTTGCCCTTTGTTGTGTTGACTCTGGGTTTCGCCTCGGGACGTCCTCATAACGTGAAAGGCGCTCTATAAATGCAATTTTGTTGTTGTTGCTGCTGTCGTTGTTTCATTCCCAGGATCAGTAACAGTGTGTTGAATCTCAGGTGAGTTATTCATTCGTTTGCTGATGTTTTAGCATTCGGTGAAGCCAACTGACCCAACGAGAGACCAAACTCGCTCGCTCGTTGACTCACTCACTCAGTTACGCGCACACACCTGCACGCAGGCACGCAGGCTTGCGCGTACAACAAATGATACTTGTATAAGCGCCCCTCAAGTTAGAAAGATGTCCCAGGACAGTCAGGGTTTTTTCGACTTGAGCTGGGTGCTGTGGTCAGGAGGAATGGAGGGCAGGAGGAATTTGGTGCAGGAGGGTGGCTGAATGATGAACTGTCAAAAAGGAAAGTCTTTGGAAGGAACTTGAAGGAGGCAAGAGAGGGGTTGAGGTGGAGGGATTAGATTGTAGAATAGAGACCCGGATTGTGGGAGCAGGGATGCTGAATGCCCGACAACAACAACAACAACTTTGATTTATACAGTGCCCTCCACGCCGGATGGCGTCTCAGAGCGCATCACGATAGCGGATCCCGGGACCGAGCAGGGGGAGGGGTAGAAAGGTGACCAAAGGCGCGGTCGAAGAGAAAGGTCTTTAGCTGGGACCTGAAACTGGGAAGAGAGGGAGTGAGGTGAAGGGAGTGAGGAAGGGAGTTCCAGAGTCTTGAGGTGGCTGAAGGCACGACCGCCTAGGGTGGAGCGGAGGATTCGGGGGGACATGGAGGAGGCCAGACCCGGTGGAGCGAAGGCAGCAGGAGCTGGTTTGGGGAGAGAGGAGATCAGAGAGGAAGGGGATGCAGAGGAGTGGAGGGACTTGAAAACAAGGGTGAGGATCTTGAAGTCGATCCTCTCAAAGGATCCTCTTGAAGTTGATCTACTAATGGTGGGGCGGGAAATGTGGGTGACCTGAAGCAAGCCAGCATCTGCTGAGCGGATGGAGCGGACAGGCTGATGTGGGTTATGAGATCAGAATGGTAGTGGATAGCAAGACCGTGGAGGGCTTTGAAGGTGAGAATTAGGGTTCTGTACTCGATTCGAAATAAAAATTAATTCTTTCATACAGCGCTTTTTACATCTTCCAGACATCTCAAAGTATTCTTGCTTCACAGAATATACTGTAAAGTGAATTAAACATGGCAGCCAATTATGCACAGCAGTGTTCCACAAACAGACATGGATTGAGTGATCAAATTTTTTGGGGAGGGATTATTATTCCTGGAGAAAGAATGAGCCAATCGACTAACAACGGGGTTCTTACTTATTGCTAGGTAAACAGAGGCATGTGGAGTAATGAAACTTGCCCAACATTTCATCCTGCCAGGAATTGAACCCAGGTTCAAGGCGAGTGCTCTAACCACTGAGCGACAGGAGAGGTTTGAAGGGTAGCTGAGGGTCAAAAAGGACACAGAGGTTTTGGATTGGCTCAGTGAGGTAAAGAGTGCAGCCATGAATGGTGATAGTGTCAGTGGATGAGATGATGAGGCTGCTGGGAGCCAAGCCAGAGGGATTCTGTTTCACCAACATTGAGCTGGAGGAAGTTGACTCTCGTCCAGGACGTGATGTCAGATAGAAAATTAGCCAGGACATCAAATGTCCTGGAGTTGAGGGTGGAGGTGGCGTGATAGAGTTGAGTGTTATCCGTGTACATGTGGAAATTGACCGCATGTTTGCGGATGACATCACTGAGGGGGGGAAGCACGTACAGATTGATGAGGAGGGGACCGAGGACAGAGGTCTGAGGGACTCCACAAGTGACAGTGCAAGGGCTAGAGGACAAGCCGTTGGTGGCCAGCTGGTGGGAATGGTAGGACTGGAGTCAGACAAGAACAGAACCATTGAGGTGAAGGTGAGAGGAGAGGCGATGGAGGAGGGTAGAGTATGGAAAGCGGACGAGGAGACAGAGAGAGTCCTGGTCGCAGATGGACAGAATGTCATTTGTCACTCTGACCTGGGCTGTCTCTGTGTTGTGAGCAGCACAAAGCTCAGATTGGAGAAGTTCACGGAGGGAACGTTGGGAGAGGAAATAGCAAAGCTGGGAAGCAACAACTCGTTCCATGAAAAGGAAAGTTTGAAATGGGGAGGTAGTTTTACAGCAGAGATAATAATGAGAATAATATCCTTGCATTTTCATACGGTGCCTTTATCGATGTCTCAAAGCGCTTCACAGATTATACTGTACCGTGAATTGACTATATTTGTGGGCAAAACACAGGAGGCAATTGCACACAGCAGTGTCCCTCAAACAGTCATGGATTGAAATGCCCCATTTTTATTATTGTGGTTTTTTTTGGACAGATTAATTATTGGGTGTGTGGAGTAAGGGAAAGTGCCCAAGGTTTCACCCTGATCTGCCTGGATTCGAACACATGTCTCATGCTTGTAAGGCAAGTGCTCTAACCATGGAGCTACAGGAGCTAGAGGAAAGGTTTTTTGAGCAGAGGGAGGGATGATGATGGCTGTTTCTAGGGGGATGGGGATGGTGCCAATGGAAAGGGAGAACTTAACAAGGTCTGTTAATCTGGTGGGACAAGGAGGTGGAACTGGGAGGTCAAGGAGAATGATAGGGATGGGGTCAAGGGAGCAAGGTGGTGGGTTTCATATTGGAAATGATGGAGGTAACAAAGAGGTGGAGAGAGGGCAAAAGTGTGGAGAGAGGGATGTGGGGGGCTGGAAGGAGAGCAAGTGGTGGGGAGGGGTGGCAGCAGAGGGTCTAGAGGAAGCAGAGCATATCCACTTGACTTTGGGCTTGAGGAAATCCATCATTTCCTTGCATTTGGTGTTGAAGGAGAGGATAGCAGAGACATGTGAGGGTGGACAGAGGAGCTGGTTTATGGTAGAAAAGTGGAGTCTGGGGTTGTCCTTAGCTTCCAAGATGATATTAGAATAAAAGGATGACTTTGCCGAGGCGAGGGCAGATCCAGCTAGGTCTTGGTGCAGTCCTGCCAGAGCGCACAGTAAACCATTAATCTGGATTTGTACCAGGTGCATTTGGTGGAGATTTGAGGGAGTGGAGGTGGCTGGTGTACCAGGAGGACTTGTGCGAGGAGGAGGAGGGGGTGTGGGAGATGATGGGGGCAAGCGTATCGAGGATGACCAATAGGGACTTGTTTAGGAGGGTGACGAAGGAAGTTCACTGAAGGAGGAGGGCCAGAGGGCTAGGAGTTCAGATATCTCCAGGGCTGTGACGGGGCCATGGAGGGGGAATTTTCTCCAGGGGTATATGGGTGGGTGGCAGGGAGGGGGATGGAAGAGTTAAGGGAGATTAAACAGTAATCTGAATTGTTTTTGTCAATGGTGGTGATATCAGAGATGGTAAAGACACCAGGGCCATGGATGTGAGTGTCAGAGTTGATGTGAAGGGCTAGTTTGTGAGAGGAGAGGACGGAGGAGAAGTCAGAGGAGGTGGAGCAAGAAGGGATGAAGTGGAGGTTAAATTCGTCCAAGATGATAAGGTCTTCAGAGCAGACACAGAGGGAAGACAGGAGGATGGAAATGTCAGAGTGAAAAGTGGCAGAGGTCAATAGATGAGGAGGATTTTTAGGGAGAGATTGGAGGGATGGTAGAGACTGAGGTACTATAATAATAATCAAGGCATCCCAAAGTGCTTCACGGAGTACACTGTAACGTTGATTGACTGTATATTTTGTGGTCGAAATGTGCTGGCGAATTGCGCACGGCAGTGTCCCGCAAACAGTCGTGGATTGAGTGACCAAGTTTTTTATGTTTTTATTATCCCTGGAAAGCGATCTGCCAATTGACCAAAAAAACGGGTTCCTATTTACTGCCAGATAAACAGAGGCATGTGGAGTAAGTAGACTTGCCTAAGGTTTTGTCCCACTACAGGAATCAAACCCAGAATCTCTCGCTTATAAAGTGAACTTGCTAACCAACAACAAACAACAACAAAACTTACATTTATATAGCGCCTTTCACGTCGAGAGGACATCCCAAGGCGCTGTACAGTCAGGTAGGACAAGAGCAGGGTGGGAAGGATCAGGGCAGGATAAAGCATAGTAGGAAAAGTAACTGTATTAGTGGGCGAAACATGGCAGCCAAATTGCGCACAGCAGTGTCCCACAATCAGTCACGGAAGTGGGACTAGGGGCAAAAGGGGGTAAAGAAGCAAAAGGGGAGGGGTTGAGGCAGGGGGAAAAAAGGCAGGAAAGTCGACTGTATATTTGTGGGCGAAACGCGGCAGCCAAATTGCGCACAGCAGTGTCCCCACAAACCACTATGCATCCTACAGGAATCCACTTACTCACGTTACACACACTGATTCACACTCATTCACAGACTCACACGCATAATAATAATAATAATAATAATCCTTGCATTTGATATAGCGCTTTTCACATCTTATCAACGTCTCAAAGCGCTTCACAGAATACACTATAAAGTAAATTGACTGTATATTTGTGGGCGAATCGCGGCAGCCAATTGCGCACAGCAGCGTCCCCACAAATGGCCGTGGATTGAAATGACCAATTTTATTATTGTGTTTTTTTTGGATGGATTATTTATTAGGCGTGTGGAGTAAGGAAACTTGTCCAGGTTTCGCCCTGACCTGCCTGGATTCGAACACAGGTCTCACATGCTCTGCTCATGTCCATGTGATGCTTGGCTGACAAAAATATCAATTCAGGCTGGATGCTAGGACAACAACAACAAAATTACATTTGTAGAGCGCCTTTCACCTCCCAAGGCGCTGAACAATGAAGTCGGGACCTGAGCAGGAGGGAGGGGAGGGTCAGAGTAAGGGGAAGGAGAGTGAGAGAGGGGGGAAGAGTTGGGAGGGGAGCAGAAGGCTGCAGGAGCTGTAGAAACCATCTATCCTCTTCTCCCCTATTGGGTGGAGTGGTCCTAGCTGGGCAACCAGACAGTCATTGGCAAGCCATGTGATTTTAGCTGGTTGAACTCCAGCAACACACTCTGTGATTTCCCCCAAGCCTTGGCTCTTGCCGGCTTGGCACTTTAATGCTTTCAGGATTTGTCCTTCCAGGGAAGAGAGAGTGTGCATTCCATTCCATTCCAACAATCCATCTCTCAGATTTCCATGAGTAGGTGGGATGCGTGGAAATGCATCTTGGATTAGAGACTATTAAACATGGTGGTGGGTTTTCTCATGTGTCAGACAGTGAACTCCTGTTGCGCAATGGTTTGTGCGCTCGTCACCAAGAGAACCCGGGTTTGATTCCTACGTGCGTGGGGCAAACCTCAGGTCAATTTCCTTATTCCACATGTCCCTTTTTACCCAGCAGTAAGTGGGAAACAAGAACAGAAGTCGCCGGGGAAATTCGGCCGGTCAGGCAGCATCCATGGAGAAAGGAAAAAGAGTCAACGTTTCGGGTCTACAACCCTTCGTCAGAAGGAACCTGGTTATTAGTAGATTAGCCGATTGCTTTTCTGGGGGGTAATAATCCCTTGATAAAAAAATGTGGTCACTCAATCCACAACTGTTTGTGGGACACTGCTGTGCACAATTGGCTGCTGCATTTCGCCCACAAAATATAGTTCACAGTATATTCTGTGAGACATCCCAACAACATGGTATTGGGTGCTATATCAAATGCAAGGATTATTATTACAGTATATTGTTATAGATGCCTGGCTGACCCAAAGGAAATCTCTCCCCCTCCCCCACCACCACCCTTTCTCTCCCCCCCCCACCCCCTCTCTCCCCCCCACCGCAAGCTGTGACCTAGAGATATCACTGTGTCTCGTGGCTTTGTGAAAAGCGAGCATCGGGTGGAATTAATGCCGGGGATTTGAGGAGAGGGTATTGATGAACTCTGATCAGCCGAGATGAACAGCGATCTCTCTGGCCGGTGTCCTGCGCTTGACCCTGTTGTGAGGCTGGTTTGGGGGCCGTGTGTGAGTGACATGCCGGGGGTTTAGGCTCCGGTCCCTCTGGGAGTGAGCGGGTGTGGGGACCGAGCACTGCATCACTAAACAGGGATTTGTCTTTGATCTCTTCTCTGTAACGAGACCTGCAATAATAAATAATAATCCTCGCGTTTCACACAGAGGCTTGCAACGTCGCAACTTCTCAACAATACTCGAGCGCACTTAGTGACTGTGTATCTGTGGGCAAACGCAGCAGCCAATTGGCACACAGCAAAGTAGAGACTCACCTCACAAGCAAGCGGACCCGGGTTCGATTCCCTTCATTTACACCCGGCCGTCAGTGGGAACATGGCTGTTAGTTGATTGGTGGAATGCTTTTCAGGGGGTACACATCCCTCACTTTTTTTTAATGAGTAAATAATCATTCGGTCAACCCACGACTGCTCGCTGGCTGCTGCGTTTCACCCACAAAACACGCAGTCACTCCACTCGTAAAGCGTATTCGGTGAAGCTCTTTGAGACTTCTTAGTCAAATGATAAGGCGCTATATCAAAGGCAAGGATTATTACTATTACCGGCATGAATAATTCTGGCATTTGCCACAGAGGCTGTAAATCTGAGTCCACGTGAAAGTGCTTCCCAGAGTAAAGTAAAAGTGGTGTCTGGTGGAGGACGTGAGCGGCAGCTAGACTCCTGGGCCTCGGGCTGGAGCTATTAAAACCAGATGAGCAGTGAAAGAGCAGCCGTGGCTGGAAGCTTTATTCGCAAATTATTTCCCTGATATTTCTCAGTTTTTTTAAAAAAAAAGCGGCCTCTGATAAATTGAACATCATTTTGTTTTGTTTTCATCCCCGGAAAATTGAACTGATAAGGCTTTTAATTTGCGTAGGCCGTGCGCTAATGCGTATACGAAATGAGCGCAATTATGGAGGACTGGGGTTGCCTTAAATGGCATTTGAAGAGAGGCGCTGATTGAAATGGGGGCTGATTGCCCCTCAGCTAACTCCCAATACACACAGTGATGGTTTAGTCAGAGGAGTTTCCCTCCAGCCATGTTTGGCCTGCGATTAGCATACACCGAGGACAAAGCTGCCACAAGGAGCGAGATAATGAAGGCGATTCTTCAATCCAATGAATGTTAAATAGGGAGCGAGGTGGAGGCGTCGGGCTTATCTACACCAACCTCCATTTGTATTTTAATGGCTTCACTTTTCTCACCGTTTCGCCGCTCGCTCCTTTCCTCGTGGACCCAGACGCCTGTTGACTGATAACCAACCAAACGCCCCAATGTTAAGTGACTGCGTTTTACATACCAGCCATGTGCCCCCCAGCCATGGGATAAGGCACCTCATTATACAACACACACACACACACACACAATGCTCGGATGGCATTTTAGTCGCTACTTTTCCCTTCATGGAGCTTTAGGAATAAATACAAGACTTAATTTGTTTCTTGTATGTGTGAAGAGGTGTGTGCGTGTGTGTGTGCGTGCATGAGTTGTGAGTATGTGTGTGTGGGATTGTGAGACTGTATGTGAATGTGTACTTCTTCTACGTGAGAGAGAGAGAGTTTAGGTAAATGTGTGCTTGTGCTGGTGTGAGTGTCGGAGTGCATTTGTGTGATTGTATGTGTTCATGTGATTTTGTGTGCGAGTTAGTGAGTGTGTGAGTGTATACAAATGTGTGTGTTTGTCCTGATTATATTGATATGTATGTGTGTGTGCATGAGTGAGTGTATGTATGTGAGTGAGAGTGTGGATGTGTGTGTGGATGTGTGTGTTAGGTAGCAAATGTGAGTGTACAGTATGTGTATATGTGCGAGACCAATGTATGGGTGATTGCATCAGGGAGACCAGGCCAGTGAGAAACTAGCTTCTCTTTTACAAAGCCCCAACAACAGATCTCAAACAAGCAAAGACAGGGCCTTGGGTTAACGACTCATCCAAAGACCGGCGTCTCTCCCCCCAGCACTGTCTCAGTCTGGTTTGCGAACTCAGGGTCCTCGCCTGTCCTGGAGATGAGATGAGAGTGCGAGTGGCTGAGACCCTTTCCTCTGCTCTCTTTTGTACCTTTCTTGATCACTGCCTAAATGTTTTTAGGGTGTCAAAGGCTATGTTTTGCAAAGGGCAGTTAAACGCAGATCCTCAGACATCATCCTCAAACTGGACAGCATTGAGTGCGACACCAGTGACTGTGTCTCTCGTCTCTAGTCCGGTTTCACAGCCGCAGTTGCCGGGAAGGGTGGCGGAGGCCAGGGACACTGGGACCCATTTAAAAAGCAGCCGGTAACACCACAGGTTAGAGACAGAATAAAGCTCCCTCTACACTGTCCGTCCACACTGCTGACGTCGGCACAGCCCAAGCCTGGCCCATTGTCAGGGCCTGGAAGGGAAGGGCAGGCCAGTCACTGGGTGGGGGAGGGAAGGGAACCCTCCCACTCAGCTTCTGTTAACCCTGCTACAACAACAACAACAACAGCAAAATTACACTTGTAGAGCACCTTTCAACAAGTCAAAGCCTTCGCAGGTCAGATGGTCCTAGCAGGACAAGCTGTGGAAAGGCTTTTCAGACAGCGATAGCAATGACAAGCGCTGTGGTAACTAACCCAGCAGAACAGATTGCAGCGCATGAAATGCGTGAGAGCCATCTTTCTGTCGGCGGCTCGGGAACACATCTCTCTTCCCAACTGAGCGATGGCTCCACCAATCGGAGTTGGGCAGTTCAAAGCAGCAGCCGCTCATCTCTCAGCCACCCAAAGGTGGATTCCAAAGGGGAGTCGGACTGAGGCTGCGAGGGGAGGAATGTTAAAGGTGTGTGTGTGTATATGGAGGGGAATTAGGCTGGGTGGCTCATGTGGAGACAAACACCAGAGCGGACAGGACGGGGCGAACAGTCCAATTCTGCTCCGGAATGTTCCCGTGGCTCTTTGATTGAATCGGAGGATTCACTCGCATACCTGAAGTGAATTCCTTCTGTTTTAATATTCTCCTCGGATTAAATGACAGGCATCAGAACAAAAGGGGTGTTATTGCAAGCCTTCTCAACTCACTCCCCCACCCCTCTCCCCACCCCCCCCCCCACCTCCCCCCACTCCCACCCGTAACTTTGCTCGCTCGCTCGTTTGCTCCCCTTTCCCCTGGGGGACAGGGTGGGGGTGGGTGAGGTGGGTGGGGGGGGAGAGACAGAACACAAGACGTTCACTATTCAGATGCAGTGCGGTGCAGTGACTGTCTTTGGTTTCCGCCGCTGCCTATCACCTTGTCCCTGAACCTCTTACGAAGTGTCTGGGGACAGATCGAGTGTCGAGGCGTTTATTCTGTGGAAAAAAAAAGGTTTTGACTCGAGGAATCAAAAGACAATTTAAAGCACAAAAGCTCTCAGTGAAAACAAATAAAGAGAGAGGAGAGGCACCTTTCACTCACAGTGAGAGAGAGAGAGGGGGAGAGAGAGAGGGAGAGAGCTCTGGGCAAAGTGTGACAAGCAGCACTTCATTGTAAGGTCACAAATCTCACCGAATCTCGCAGGTCTGGGAGCATGAGGGGACAGAGTAAGGGAGCATTAGATACTGTGTGTCTAGCCCTGACCTGGGAGTGTGGACAGACAGTGTAGAGGGAGCTTGACGCCTGGCTCTAATCTGTGCCCTGGGAGTGTGGATGGACAGCAAATGAACTGCTTTTTAAAACAGTCCAGTTGTTCTGGCCTCAGCCACCCTTACTGATATCTCCATTACAATTATATGTGGAGTCCTCCAGCATAGAGGTCTGGTAGGTGTGTCTGTGACCCGTGGTCACAGTCTTAAGATATCTACCAAAAGAAGCAGAGGGGAGGTTAGAAGAATTTTTTTTACTCAGCGAGTTGTTGGAATTTGCAATGATCTGCCTGAAAGGGTAGTGAGGTCCGATTCGATAGCAGCTTTTAAGAGAGAACTAGATAGGTATCTGGGGAAGACGGGTTTGCAGGGTTATGGGGAGAAAGCTGGTGATTGGGGTTAATGAAAGTGACTTGCTCGGTCAAAGAGCCGGCACAGACTCGATGGGCCGAATGGCCTCCTTCTGTGCAGTAACACTCTATGATTCTATGATAGAGGTTGGAGTGCTCACCTCGCGAGCGAGGAGGGCCTGGGTTTGATTCCCACGCAAGGGCAAAACCTTAGGAAAGCTTCTTTACTGTACACGCCGCTGTTTACCAAGTCGTAAATGCAAACATGGTTGTGAGTCGATCAGTGGGTGGCTTTTCAGGAGGTAATAATAATCCCTACAAAAATCTACAAACATTTTTTTTTCCAATTGGTCTCTCAATCCATGACTGTTTGTGGGACACTGCTGTCTGTGCGCAATTGGCTGCCGCGTTTCTCCCATAAAGTATGCAGTCGATTCACTTTCCAGTAATATTCTGCGAAACGCCGTGAGACATCTTGAGGATGGCAGCAACAAAATTACATTTGTACAGCGCCTTTCGCATCTGGAAGATGTGATAAGACTATATATCATATGCAAGGATTATTATTAATAACGACCCTGGTGTCTGCCCTGAAATTGTCCCTTTAAATCTCGAAACCTGCGTCCTCTTGTTCCACTGTCATGATATATGCTAAAGGACTGCTCTGGTTTACTTTTTCAATCCTATTTAAAATATTAAACACCTCTGTAAGGTCCCCTCTGAGTCACCTTGTCTCCAGACTGAAGAGCCTGAGTATGTCTAATGGTTACTCACAGCTCATTCCTCTAACACTGGGATCAGTCTTGTTGCTCTCCTCCTCACCGTCTCTAGGAGCTGAACAGCCCCTAATGTCGCAGTGACCGGGACCGTCTGTCCGCAGTGTTCAAGGTGCAGCCTGACCAGAGCCCTGTACAGTGTGACATCTGGGGATCTGTACCACAGATGATTGACAATCTAGCCCAGCATCGTGTTTGCCTTGTTTACTGCTGCCTCACACTGTGTGACACAGTGAGCGAAGAGTCAATTAACATCTCAAGGTCTCTCTCAACTCCTCCTTGGCAAGTTCCATCCCATCCATAGAGGATGCGAGACACCTATTTTCACTTCCTAAATGTAGCGCTCTGCATTGACCTGCAGTAAACTTGGTAGCCACAACAGCAACAACAATGATACAAAACCAGGGGAATAACAATTAAATATATAATTTAGAATAGCTATAAAACGCTAAATGAGAGAGCTAAATAAATCAATGTACCGCCACCTGTATCCCCCCTGGAAGTCATTTTGTACCCCTGGGGTATATGTACCCCTGGTTGAGAACCACAGACAATGTCGAAGGAGCATTACTCTGTCTCTAACCCATGTTGTCATTGATCTGGGAGTGTGGATGGATCAGCGCAGAGGGAAGTAGTGTGGGCGAGTTTACAAATGAATGGTTTGTGCTGCAGAAAACCGCCGTTACACGCCTTGTAACGTATCCTTGTCACGGAGAGAAAAGATCATTGTTTTTTGTGAGTGTAACTATAAAGTGTGGTCTGTTCCCAGGTCCACCTGGAAGGTGACCAAAGGGCGTCTCCTGTTTCTTGCCTTCAGACAAGGATGTGCTTCCGCCAGGCTCTGGTAACAGCGAAGCCGATGGCGGGGGCTACGAACACGCCCTCCTCCCCCTCAACACCCCCCCCACCCCTCACTCCACCCCCCTTCCCCCCCCACTCCCGCCCCACAACCATGGCATTGACAGGTGTGAGTAACTTGAACCCATTCAGGCTTCAAGGCACCTCTCTGAACATGAGCCCTCTCTCTCTCCCTCTCTCTCTCTCTCTCTCGCTCTCTCTTGCACTCGGTTTCTGTCCGTCTCTGTCTCTCTGCGGTCACGCAGTTGTGTTGAAACTCGTGTCTAGTGACAAGGCTGTGTCAGGCTGACAAAGGTTCCATTCACTAGCTGAATCGTGCCCCTGTCAGAGGCTGAGGCAAAGAGTGTGAACCCAGTCTGAAACTCGCGCTTTCACACAAACAGCACTGCCTGCAATTTACAGAAAAACATTCATCCCTACGCCTGTCCCGTGAGTCAGCTGTTCCCGGCTATCTCATCGCCTGGCACCTCATCACATCTCGCCCACAAAATATCCAGTCAATTCCTTTCACAGTGTATTCTGTGAAGCGCTTTGAGACGTCTCAAAGGCATGAAAGGCGCTATATCAAAGGCAGGAATTATTAAGGATTATTATCTCCCGGTGTTTCCTGAGCAATTGCTGTCGGGTGTAGTGACTGCGCTGTCGCGCACACATGTTCCAACACACCGCTGTGATGTGAATGAGTGATTTTATCTGGGGGATTATAGTAATAGTAACCCTTGCATTTGATCTAGCGCTTTTCACTTCCTCTAAACATCTCAAAGCGCTTCATAGAATATACTGTAAAGTGAATTGGCTGTACATTTATGGGCGAAACGCGGCAGCCAATTGCGCACAGCAGCGTCCGCCACAAACAGTCGTAGATCGGAATGACCAATTTTTATGCTTGTGGCTTTTTTGTGGAGGGATTATTATTAGTGAGCGAGTGAGCGATCGGGTGATCGAGGGGCTGGTGGGGGGGGGGGACACGGGAAGGGAACCGCTACTCGCGAATACTAAAAAAGTGACGTCGGCGCGGCATCACAAACAAAAGAACAACCCACGTTCACGGCCACCCACTTGACCCGATGCCTCAGCGTCTCGGATGTCACCATCTCTGACAAGGCCATCTCGGACCACCGCTTCATCTCTTTCAACTCCTCTAACACTCTCCCCTCTACCCCCAAACCTACCACCATCTTCTACCGCCCATGGAAGAAGATTCCCCCCCACAAACTCTCTCCGCTGCCTTGGAGTACTCCGAACTCCTCACCATCTGGCCCACCTCCTGCACTAACCCATCCTCCGCACTCACCCTGCTCAACATCACCCTCTCCACCACATTCAACACTCTTGCCCCCCTGTGGGCCGCTGAGCGCACCTGACTCAAATCTGGCCTCACGGTCCACCAGCATACCTGGCTGGATCTCACATCTTCCTACCACTCCACCCTATCCTCCGCAAAATTGTCTTTCTACCCCAAGATAATCCTAGAGATGAAGGACAACCCCCGGCTTCTCTTCTCCACCACCAACCAATTCCTCCGTCCGCCTCGCCTCTCAGATCCTCTCCTCCAACTCCCTATGTGAGGAGATGTTGGATTTCCTTGTGACCAACATCGAGGGAATCCGCTCTGCGGTCTTTGTCCCCGCAACTTCCACCCCCTCCCCACCTCCCCACCCCCCCACACCCCATCTCCTACCCACCCCTCCTTCCACAGCTTCGACCCTGTCTCCCCATCCTCCGACATTGAGACCATCTCCTCAATGAAGCTCACCACCTGCTCCCTGGATCCCATCCCCACCCCTCTCCTCACCATCCAGCTCTACCTTCTAGCCCCTCTAATCACTGACACGATCAACCTGTCCCTCTCATCCATGACTGTTCCCACTGCCTTCAAAACCATCACCATCACCCCCAACCTAAAAAAGCCTTCCCTCGATGCATCGCAGCTATCTAGCTACCAGCCAATCTCCAACCTCCGCTTCCTTTCCAAGGTCCTTGAAAGGTCCCTCCAAAGTCCCTCCAATTGGGTTTCCGTACCTCCCACAGCACGGAAACTGCCCTGGTCAAGGTCACAAACGACATCCTGACCACCTGTGACCAGGGCTCCCTCTGCCTCCTTGACCACCTCAACCTATCCGCTGCCTTCGATACCGTGGACCACGATATCCTCCTCCATCGCCTCTCCTCCCTCCTCAACCTGCAAGGATCGGTCCTCGAATGGTTCCGGTCCTATCTCTGCCACCGCCTTCACTTCGTCTCTTCCAATGGCTTCACCTCAAGCCCCCGCACAGTCACATGCGGCGTTCCCCAGGGCTCTGTCCTTGGCCCCCTGCTCTTCACCCTCTACACTCTCCCCCTGGGCGACATCATCCGTGGACATGGGGTAAATTTCCACATGTACGCGGATGACACCCAACACTACCTTTCCACAACCACCCTCGAATCCAGGACCACTGGCGTTCTGACTGCATGTCTGTCCAACATCGAGTCCTGGACGAGGGCAAATTTCCTATAACTCAACGTCAACAAGACGGAAGCCCTCCTGATTGGCTCACATCAGCGCCTCCACACCTCAGGCGCTGACAACATCAGTGTTCACGGCTGCTCTCTCCACCTCTCGAATCTGGGCGTCTTGTTCGACCCCGAGCTATCCTACCTCCCCCACACCCGCTCCATGACCGGCACAGCCTTCCATCAACTCCGCAACATTGCCAGATTCCCCCACTACCTCATCCCCCACGCCGCCGAAACTCTCATCCACGCCTTTATCACTTCCAGGCTCGTCTACGGGAACTCTCTCCTCGTTGGCCTCCCCAGCTCCTCCTTTCACAGGCTGCCGATCATTCAGAATTCTGCAGCTCGTGTACACCAGGCTTCACGACCACATCACTCCCACCCTCGCCCGTCTCCACTGGCTCCCTGTTACCCAGAGGATCGAATTCAAGATCATTTTCCTTACTTTCAAGGCCATTCACGGCCTTGACCCGCTTACCTTTCTGACCTGCTGTCTCCCTATCAGCCCTGCCCGTCCCCTCCACTCAGCAGACTCAGGCCTGCTCCGCGTCCACCGCCCTAACCACCCACCCATCGGCGGCCGGGCTTTCAGCCTCTCTGCTCCCACACTGTGGAATTCCATCCCCAGCCCCTCCGCCTCACTTCCTTTCTTTGCTCCTTCAATGCCAGTCTCAAGACCTTCCTCTTCGACCGCGCCTTCGGCTGCCCCACTAACTCTTCCCCCTCTCCCACTCTCCTTCCCCTTCCCCCCTGCCCCCCCTCCCCCCCTTGTATTCATGACAAGGGGAGAGGTGTGAGAGCGGGTCATACCAGCCAACCAGCCCTCTGGTGAGGGCTGGTTGGCTGGTATGACCCGCTCTCACACCTCTCCCCTTGTCATGAATACTGTCTAGCCGGGAAGCCACATTGTCACGAGACGTTAAACTGAACTCTCATCTGTGTCCATAGGACTTGCCCCAGTCACTGGAGGCAGGGAATCCTCCCAATCAGAGCCTGTTAACCCTGCAATCCAAAGCCTTAAGATGTATGTAGGTATGGTGCTCCTAGTTGGACAAGCAGCGGGAAAGTTTGGTAGACAGAGCTCATAATGGCAGGTAGGATAGACATGAATGAATTCCAGCAGTTACCCCCAACGCACACTCCCAGGTCAGGGTTACAACAACAAAATACAACAACAACAACAAATAACATTTATAGAGCGGCTTTCATGTTGGGAGGACGTCCCAGATGTTACAGACAGGATCAAATGGCCCGGGTGACGGAATAAAGCCAGAGGATCTGGCTTTGGTTCCCAGGTCGGGCAAGACTTTGTGTTTCTTTACTCCACACGCCTCTGTTTACCAGCAGTAAGAGGGACTCGACTGTTAGTCAATTGGCAGATCACTTTCCGGGGATAATAATCCCTCAATTAACAAAAAAATGTGGTCACTCAATCCACAACTGGCTGTTTCTGGGACACTGCTGTGCACAATTGGCTGCCAGGTCTCGCCCTCAAAATATAATCAATTTGCTATACAACATATGAAGCGCTCGCTCAATGTATATGATAATTCGCTATATGGAGTCCTGTAGCTCAGTGGTTAGAGCACAGAGACCTATGTTCGAATCCAGGCAGGTCAGGGCGAAACCTTGGGCAAGTTTCCTCACTCCATATTACTCTAATAATAATCCTTCCAGAAAAAACACAATAATAAAATTGGTCATTTCAATCCACTGCTGTTTGGGGGACGCTGCTGTGCGCAACTGGCTGCCGCATTTCGCCCGCAAATATAGTCAATTCACTTTATAGTATATTCTGTGAAGCGCTTTGAGACCTTCAGAAGACGTGAAAAGCACCTATATCAAATTAAAGGATTATTATATTATTATATCAAACAGAAGGATTATTATCTCTTATTATAATGTAATGCTCCCCACCCCCCCACCCCCCCGCCAGCACTGCGCGGGAGCAACAGCCTGAACTGTGATCTGAAAGACCCCCGATATGGGGAGATGCAATGGTGGGCGGAGAGGATTTGAACCCACAATCTCCTGACCCTGAGGCGAGAGAACAAGTGACTGAGCTGATTGGTGAGGCCTCGACGTATTGTAAAAGATTTGATGTCGTTCTTCAATGGGATTATTATGCTTTGAATTGATGGGGGTGGGGTGGGAGTGGGGGGGGCGGGGTGGGGGAGGGGTGGGGTGGGGTGGTGGGGGGCGGTGGGCGAATGGTACGTAGCATGTATGGGAATTAGCAGAGGGGAGAGGGTTTGAGCTGGGGAGCTGCTGCTGCAGCCTCTGGATACATTGACTTGTCAATCTGTTCAGTCTCCTAATCCCATAGCGAGGGGTGGAGAAGCTAAATACAGAGGCTTTTATCTCACACTGGGGACAGCGATTATCTGTCTGTTTGAAGTTTAAATTGATCTCATTATTGAGTGAAAAGGATACATTTAAAGAATATTTAGCATTGCCAAGGAGACGGTGAAATATAACCGGGTCCCTGCCCTACCCTGGGGTTCAGAGTCACACACAGGTCAGCTACAGCAAAGCTCGCTGTACGCTACCAATTGTGGTCTACTGTACACCTGGCGTGACTCCGAATCAGCTACCACACAGAGCCCTTTGTAACATTAGCTATATAAACCCTTGCATTTGATACAGCGCCTGATCAAGTCACCGAGACGTCTCAAAGCGCTTTGCAGCGTATCCCGCAAAGTGGATCGCGCACGTGTTTTGTGAGCGTAACGCCGCAGCACATTGCACAAAACCGTCGCCCACAAACAGCCGTTTGACCAAGTCTTCTTTTGAAGGGATTATTACCTCCGGAAAAGCGATTCTGCCGAAAATCGACCAACAAACCCACTTGGTGTCGGGTCAACAGGCGTCTGGAGCCAGGGAACTTTTGCCTGAGGTGCCTCCTCGATGGGGAACAAACCTCTCTCTTGTGAGGCCAGCGCGCTAACCACTATGCTGCGGGTCTGTGGACAGCGCTGCTCTCTATAGCTGGTGTCCCTCCCGCGTCAGTGACAGCACAGAGCTCGCTTTGGTCCCTTTGGTCCCTTGAAGATCCGTCTCGAGACATTCCTCTCTGACTGCGCTTTCAGACAATCTCCCACCCCGCCCCCCCCCAAACCCCACCTCCCCCACCCTCCCTCCCTACCCTCCGACCCACAAATCCTTCCACTCAAGACACTGTATATATTTGTTGAAAAAATACGAATACAATTGGCTGCCGCGTTTTCTGCGAAGTGCTCTAGGACCTCTCAAAGACATGATGAGACAATATATCAAATGCAAGGATTAGGGGTATAATTATTACTTCTCCTGGTCTCTCAGTCACGGGTCTCGATGCAGCCAAGAATTTGAAATTCACAGACATGCCTAAACCTTAGCCCCTCCCATCACCTCTCCCATCACCTGCTGCTACAGGCTTGTTCTATCCCATCTCACTCCTCGAGAAATGGATAATCCTCACATTTGATCCAGCGCCTGTCAGATCAGCGTGTCGGAAAGCACTCCCCGGGGAATGACTGTCGAGCGTAGTGACTGTGCATTGTTGCGGGGCTAACACACAACAGCAATATCCCTCCCCCCACAAACGCGGTGAGGCAGATTAACCCGCACGGAATAATAATAACACTCCTTGCATTCGACATTGCACCTTTCTCAACCCTTCACTGTGAAGTGTAGTGGCTGTGTGTTTTGTGGGAGAGCGTGGCAGGCAAGTCGCGCACAGCCCGGAATCACGTCTGGGGAATTTTATCTGGGGAATGGCGGCCGGCTGGCAGGCACACCGGGAGAGAGAAACTTTTCCAACAGTGCCGAGCGATCTTTAACATTCACCTGAACAGACACAGGTGGGAGATTGGGTTTAACATCTGATCCAAAGGACAGAAGGGTTTCTGACAATGCAGCTCTCTCTGCCCCCCCCCCCCCCACCCCCCCAGCACTGTGCTAGAACATCAGCCAGGACTGTGAGCTCAGAGTCCCCGACGCGGGGTCTTGAACCTAAGACCTCTGACTCCAGTGTGAGCCGGGCTGAGAGCTTCTCTCTGTTACAATGTCTCGTGGATCTGTCCTGGTCACTAACACTTCAGTGTTTGGATAGGGGAGGAACGTGAAGGGCACAGGCAAAAACTGTTCCATCACTGTGATCAGCCAGGTGTCTGACACACACAGAAACCTGTCACTGCTGGAATCTCCAAAGCAGTCTGAATTCCAACAAGTTTGCCTCCAACACATAGAAATCTCCTCGTGTTATCTCTCCCTGGCTCTCTGAGGGTGGCACCCTGCTTAACCTAATTTCAGAGAGTATTAGGCGCAAGTTGGCAAGTGCCAAGGCTTTGGAACCCAAGACTGTATGTTGAGGTAACTGCTGGAGTCTAACCAGCTAATACCGCGTAGCTTGCTAATTGAGAGTGGTGTCTGGGAAGCTTTCCCCCACTGCTTATCCAGCTAGGACCACCCTACCCACTAGGGCTTTGGCTTGCTTTGGGACGTCCTCCCAACATCAAAGGCGCTCTATGAATGTAATGTTGTTGTTGTTTCAGGGTTAATAGGAGCTGAGTGGGAGGATTCCCTGTTCCCAGTGACCGGGGCAAGGCCTATGGGCACAGATGGGAGTCGAGTTTAATGTCTCATGACAATGTCTTACGGTGAGCCAGCCTGGGCTGTGCTGTCATCAGCGGTGCCCTGGAATACTGTGGACCCACCTGACTCGGGGACCGGACTAGAGACCGTCACAGAGTCTCTCCCTGTGTCTGGCCAACAGTCCTGCAGATAAATGGCTGCAGGATTTATCTACACCTCATAGTGTGGATTTGGGCTGTACACAAATCGTTTGCCTCGTTTGCCCCCAAACACACAGTCCCTTCGCCGAGCACGAAATCCTCAGACAGTTCCCAGATCCTCGTCTGTCCAAGGCTTTGGAACCTTCTCTGGGATGTGAAAGGTATTGTGTAAATACTATTTGTTGTTGTTGTCATCCAGGTATGGGATGAAATCCGCTTCTGTGCCACAAGGTGGCAATTGTGAGTCACCGGTGCTCTGAGCCTCTTTAACGATTGCTCGGATCAGATTCGAGCTCCCGTAACATCAGAACACCTCCACGACTTCACAGGGAATCGACCTCAAGTGCAATGACTCTGCGTAAGTTTCCAAACACGCGGATCACTTTCCACACAGCAACATCCCTCAAAGCAGCCGTGAAGCGAGCGAACAATTTCACCTGGGGGACTGTCGGAATCTTTAACGTCCACCTGAAACGGGTCTGGCCTCCACCTGAACTGGGTCTGGCCTCCTCCATGTCCCCTCCCGAGTCCTCCGCTCTACCCTCGGCGGCCGTGCCTTCAGCCACTACGCCCCGAAGCTCTGGAACTCCCTTCCTCGCTCCCTCCGCTTCGCCCCCCCCCACTCTCTTCCCAGTTTCAGGTCCCAGCTGAGGACTTTTCTCTTTGGTCACCTTTCTACCCCCTGCCCCCGCTATCGTGAAGCGCTCTGAGACGCCGTCCGGCGTGGAGGGCGCTGTATAAATCAAAGTTGTTGTTGTTGTTGTTGAACAGGCACAGACAGGGAAGGGAGGGAGTGAGGTTTAACGCGTCATCCGAAGCGTTGTGGATCTCAGTCGGGAAAGAGACCAAATACACGGTCACCACGTGACAGCAATTCCCTCTGAAGCACTTTGAGACGCCTCAGCTCTAGATCACTTACATTGCATTATTCAGAGGTCAAACAACAACAACAACAAAAACAGCGCAAAACACAGAGAGAGAGAGAGAGAGAGAGAGAGGGTAGGTGGGCGGGTGGGTAGGTAGGTAGGTAGGTATATATCTATATATATATATATATATAGGGGGCATGGAAGATCTGAAAAAGAGAGGAGTGAACATTGTGAAAGTGTGGGAAAGCACGGGCAAATGTGAGAGAGGGAGAGAGAGAGAGGGAGTGAGGTCTGATAACCATCTCAGGAGGGAGCGGTTTGCAGCGATCATTAAGGAATAAAATGCCAATCAGGATGTTAATGCTGCTGTTTTCCCCATCGGAATGTGTGTCCCGAAGCAAGGTCATCCCAGAGTCAATGCTCACACCTTCCTCAGTCACTACAGCGCAGAGGGCGGAGGGTGGGGGGCAAGCCAGGGGATGTCTGGGGCCTCACTGGGGCGGGGGGGGGGGGTCAAGGGTGAGGGAACATCAATGTAAGGAGCTTCATCCCCTTTTCCCCTCTCCCTCTCCCCACACCTATCCTCTCCTCTCACGCTCTCCCCACAGCCACGCCCCTCACCCCCCCAACCCACAAACTCTCCCCTTACCAACCCCCGCACACTCTCACTTCTCCCCTCACCCCATCCCCTCACCTTCTCCCATCACCCCTCTCCCCACACCCTTTCCCCATACACTCTCCCCTCTCCGCACCACCTCTCCCCACGCCCTCTCCCCGTGCCCTCTCCTTCTCCCCTCTCCCCACACCTCCCCTTCACTCCTCTCCCCTCACTCCTCTCCCCACACTCTCTCCCCACACCCTCTCCCTTGATGCCTATCCCGCTCCCATGCCCTCCACTATTCCTCTCCCT
This sequence comes from Hydrolagus colliei, assembly GCA_035084275.1. NCBI lineage: Eukaryota > Metazoa > Chordata > Chondrichthyes > Chimaeriformes > Chimaeridae > Hydrolagus > Hydrolagus colliei. The sequence goes on along the minus strand of CM068742.1, from coordinate 6,183,558 downwards.
TCTCACCACGCCCACTCCCCGCACCCTCTCCCCTTACCTTATCCTATTGGACACCCTATTTGGCGTCCTGTAACTCAGTGTTTGGAGCACTCGTCTTACGAGCGAGAGACCTGGGTTTGATTCCATGCAGTCTATACCTTGGGCAGGTTTCCTTACCCCACACTCCTGATTATAACACGCCTCTTAATAACCAAACAAGAAATTGGTCATTTCAATCCACGACTGTTTGTGGATCACTGCTGTGCGTGACTGGCTTGCCATGTTTCGCCCACAAATATACAGTCAATATACGTTACAGTATATTCTGGGAATGCGCTTTGAGACGTCTAGAAGATTATGCAGGGATTATTATTATTATTATTATTATCTCCTCTCTCCCTGTGTGGGCGTTGGGAAACATGGGGTGGGGTGGGGGGGGGGTGGAGGTTGCCATTAGCTGAGTGCAATGAGAGAGTGTGCCTTATCCCCCTGATCTCCACATCTCAGCCTCCTTACTGCTTGCTGGAGGGATGTGAAGACGGCTGTTTGTTCTGCCTCAGCGGAGGCCGGTTGTGGGGAGCGAACACGAGCCCGATTTTACCCCAGGGTCCAGAGGCGGGTCCCTGCCTTACACTGTCTCCGTTTTGGGCTTTCAATTTTCAATCTAAAAGAAGAGATGTCAGTCGGTCGGTCGGTCGGTCGGTCGGTCGCTCTCTCGCACACACACATACACACTCACTTGACTCCGTGGAGTCAGAACGTTGTGAAATTCAACCACCCACTTGGAAGTCTGGCCTCACAGTCCAGGCTCATGATCCAGCGCAGTGCTGGGCGACAGAGGGCCGCATTGTCAGGGACGATGACTTTACGATAAGATGTTTAATCAAGCTCCCGTCCGACTGGTAGCCTCTACAGTGAAATTTCCAGCCTCACTCACTCACTCACTCACTCACAACGTCCCGATGTTTGATAAACGAGTCCCAGCGTCCTGGCTTCGAGTATTCCCCACAACCCCTCTCTCCCCTCACTTATGAACTATTTCTAGTGAATAATCTCCAATTTGCAAAAATATCACTGGGCAATTGACTGATCATTTGTCAATTTGGATGTTTATGGCAATGGAAATCTTATCGTTGGATCGAAGGAGCGTTAACCTTGGCCTTTTCCTGAGCGTTTGTCCTAATCGTGGAGTCCTGTAGCTCAGTGGTGAATGCACTTGTCTTACGAGCGAGAGACCCGGGTTCAATTCCAGGTCAGGGCGCAACCTTGGGCAAGTTTCCTGACTCCACATGCCTAATAATAATCCCTCAAAAAAAAACAATTTCAAATTGGTCGTTTCAACCCACGACTGTTTGTGGGACGCTGGCGGTCGCATTTTGCCCACAAATACACAGTCACTTCACTTATATACTAGTATATTCTGTGAAGCGCTTTGGGACGTCTAGAAGAAGTGAAAAGCATTATATCAAATGCAAGGATTATTATTTCTGTATAATGAATACACCAATTTTTTTAAACTGTTTTAATTCTAAATGAACACAACCTCTTGTGTAGTTTTGTCGATTTTTGCCAACTTATCCCAGATTTCTGTTTCGGCAACTGTGGCTTTATCAGGGTGGAGGACATCGACCAACATTTGTTTGCGCCACAGCAAATGGTTTGCATGAACGGTCTGGTTAATAATAATCCTTGCATTTGATAACGCGCTTTTCACATTCTTACCGACGTTAATCATCACGGTGTCGTTCATCTTTGGCTGCTGTCTCTTCATGGTGACTCCCGTTGCCAGCCGTCGATACCCTCCCTCCCTCCCTCCCTCCCTCCCTCCCTCCCTCCCTCCCTCCCTCCCTCCCTCCCTCCCTCCCTCCCTCCCTCCCTCCCTCCCTCCCTCCCTCCCTCCCTCCCTCCCTCCCTCCCTCCCTCCCTCCCTCCCTCCCTCCCTCCCTCCCTCCCTCCCTCCCTCCCTCCCTCCCTCCCTCCCTCCCTCCCTCCCTCCCTCCCTCCCTCCCTCCCTCCCTCCCTCCCTCCCTCCCTCCCTCCCTCCCTCCCTCCCTCCCTCCCAGATAATTCCTGATCTCTGTCCTGACAATTGCCCCCTCACATCTTGAGTCTGTGTTCTCTTGTCCCACTGCCTCGGGCCCTCAGGGAGTCAGGTCTCTGAGAGCAGATTCTGGGCAATTTGCCAGGTAAGAGAACCAGATGCAATTCCATTGTAGGCGCGGGAGGAAGCCCCAATCGCTTTCTGCGCTGCTGTGATCTGCCTGAAACCAGCCCACAGCCGTCAGATCAGTTTCCATCTTCACATCAACTTCTCTATACGGTGACAGCTCAAGAGGAGACCGTTCTCCCATCGTGTCTGTGCTGGAGCTCTCTGCTCTAATCCTGTTCGCTGCTCTCTCCCCATCATGTCTGTACTGGTGCTGGCTGAACGGCATTGACACTGGACTGTCAGCCCGGACTGTGAGCTCAAAGTCCTGAGGTAGGGCTTGATGCCCACACCCCTCTGCCCCGGAGATGAGACGGACTGAGCTAGGCTGACACTCTCCGTATTTTAGCCTGCTAGTCTTGCTGTACATTTCGCATCAATCTCCCCTCAAAATATACGGTTAATTCACTTTCAAGTATATACTCTGTGAAGCGCTTTGAGATGTCTCAAAGTCATGATAAGGTGCAATGGGAAACGCAAGGATTATCGTCAAATGCAAGGATTATATTCTTATAAATCGCTCCCAGATCATTACCACTAATACTCACTCGAGGTGTGAGACATTCTCATTTACTTCAGACGCTGGTATGTCTCGCTCCCCCTCCCAATGCACCACCCCCCCCCCCCCCACCACCTCCCCCGCCCAGTGAGACTGACATCTACCTGCCCGTTGGGAAACAGAATTAAACCTCATTCCTCCTAATCACCATTGAAGACCAATCATCAAACCGATGAGAGATGAAAGTGCCGGTGACGTAACTTCGAGGAGCCTTTGGTCAGACGGCAGCCCTGCCTTTCCCAGGCCTTCATTACACCAGCCAATGTTGGCCTCAGGCTTTCAGGCCTAGACTCATTGGGCCACAAAGTCCGCCCGGTCTCTTTCTACCTCCCGACTGCTTCCGATTGATGAACGCTCTCTGTCAGATCTCACTTTTGGAAGCCGGTCTGCGTTTAAAAGTTGCTGAAATTGCAGCGTTTCCCACCCCCCCACCCCACCCACCATTCACCCCGTCTTAGATTCTAAGGTGAAACAGGTCGCAGGCTGAGATCGCAGTGGCAGAATTCTCCCCACGAAAGCTGGATTCATCGTCAGATATTTAAAAAAATAATGGTAATAATCCTTGCGCCTTCTAATTCAGAAGGGCACCTTAACAACAACAACTTCATGACCGGACAGCGTCTCAGAGTGTTTCGCAGGATATACTGTGCAGTGTATTGCCTGCGGTTTGTGGACGAGCAATTTGTGCAAGCAATGTCCCCACAAAAGGCTGCAAAACGATTTTATTTGTGGGTTTGTTCGTTATTCCCAGAGAGGGAGGGATGCTAGGGGCTTGAATATGAGAGATGTGAGGTATACATATGTGTTCACCCCCCAACTGAACACACTCCCACTGTACACACTACCAATGGCCTCCTTCCCATTCACTGTAGTCATCATTATTACTGTTATTAGTATTGGAATAATTAATCATAATAATCGTTACACGTCCCTGAATACACGTATGTCGGCTTTGGGTTCCTATGCACTGACCACGTTCGCTCTCCTGGGCCTCAGGCTCGTGGTTCAGCAGCCGAAGTTACCCTCAGCTTCACTCAGTGCTGACGAACTGAATGTCAAAGAGACAATGGGTGAACGGTTTCAGTGTGAATAGCCCTTGGGTGTCAGTTCAATCGGAGATGACAGAACACTCACATTAAATTGTTCCAAATCCTCTCCGATTTCAAACAAAGGATTTGAACTCATTGCCGTCTCTTTGAAATCTACAAGTGGCATTTGACTTTGATTGCCCAAGCTTCTGCTCACACTGAGCACAGACTCAGTCTGAGGGACTGAGAGACTGAGCTGTCAGCCTGGCTCACACTCTCGCCTCGGGCGCAGTAGTTTGCTGATTCGAGAGTTACTCATTTCAGCAGTGTTTCAGAGTGTCCAGAATTTGGCAAATTGTAGACTTCGATATTCAAGTCCACCTGACCTATCCGCCCCATCGTTGGTGAGTGAGCTTCCAGACATTCTGCTCCCACTCTCTGGAACTCACTCCATTTCAGTGTGTTCCCGCCTTGCCCCCACCCTCTCCACCTTCAACACCCATCTAAGTTCCTATTTCATTCTATCCAGTAACGCCATGGACAGTGAGTTAAAGGCGCAAGTTGTTATGTTTTTAATAATACAGTGTATTACTGGTAAACCCTGCTTAACGCTCAGTTTAACGTTCTTTCATTATTATGTTGCTGATACATTAGGAACATATATTCATCGCGACGTTCGCTATTAGGTCACTCGTCAGCGGGTGGAAAGGGGGCACGATGGCGCTCGGCCGGCAACGAGAGAGCGAGGCAGGTTGGCAGCGAGTAAGACCTGCAACGAATGAGTGAGCCGGGCAGGCAGTCAGAGAGAGAATGAGTGAGCCGGGCAGGCAGTCAGAGAGAGAATGAGTGAGCTAGACAGGCAGTCAGGGAGCGTATAATGTACCGTATCATGTTTTTCTTTCAAAAATTTCGAAGGAAAATGTCCAAAAGAACCTAACTCCAGTTTGTACATTAATTCTTATGGTTAAGATGAGTTCGCTTGACGTTTTTTCGCTTAAAGTCGCACTTTTCGAGAACCAAACCACGACGTTAAGCGAGGAATCCCTGTATTATTGTCCCTTAGTTTAGTGGATAGAGCGCACGCCGCAAATACGTCAGGGATTGGGTTTGATTCCTGGACAGGGCGAGACCTTGGGCAAGATTCCTCGCTTCACACACCTCTATTTACTTTGCAGTAAGTAGGAATCCAGTTGTTAGTTGATTGCTGGATAACTTTTCCTTCCAATAAAAACGCTCACTCAATCCATGATGGTTTGTGGGACGGAGCTGTGCGCAATTGGCTGCTCCATTTTGGACTCGGAATACAGTAAATTCACTTGACAGTATCCCGCGAAGCGCTTTGAGACATCTCGAAGACGTGATAAGGTTCTATGATAAACACTGCGTTACGTCTGTTCAGGTGAAGTTAAAAATCGCTCGACAGTATTGAAAAAGAGAAGGGAGTTTACCCCTCCCGGTGACGATCCCCCAGATAAATTATTCAATCATAATGTGTCCTTGCTTTGAGATTACCGTCAATTCCCTGACCCCAGCCGGCAGGAGTGACTCGAGAGATGAGCTTCGTACTCTAATCCCCTGACCCCCCCCCTCCTCTCTATTTCTCTCTCATAAACTTTCTCTCTCTCACACACACACCCTTCTCACTTGTTTCAAATGGAGTGTTTGGAACACGCTCCCTCGGGCGATCTGAACATCCATATTCCTTAATAACTTTATTGCCGTTCAATTATAGGCTTACACCAATCGTTTCTTAATCGCTGTCCCCACAATAAACACAGAGGTCACATTCTTGTAGTTACAGACACAGATGCTGGCTCGTGTCCAGGCTGGTTGAGCCTCTGCATATCACAGGACGTAAAAAAATCCCCCCCCAGTGAACTCTGCCCCTAGCCAATGGGTTTGAGGGGGGGTCAGGGGACTGCCGGCCAGCACGGAATTAGATAGTTATGAAGGCCAAGTTTTAAACGCCACTCTTGTGCCTCGCTGCTAATCTCAGCTCCCCGTGGGAATTTGTCTCTCTACGGGTGTCCCGGCTGCCGACCTTCCCCCATAACAAAAATCACACCTTTCTACCATTTGCCAGACGTTGCTGAGCACAAAGTGTCTGCACCCCCCCCACACCCACCACCCCCACCCTCCCACCTCCCACTCCCAAAATACTTTACAGCCACTGGTCCAAACTCCAGAGACCAGGAACGCAATAGCCGAAAACTTAACTGCTGATGGTGGGGGAAGGTTTGGGGTTGAAGTGGGGGTGTGAAACAGGTCAGTCCTCGCTCAGCGTAGGAGCAACTGGGGCGGTTGGGTTGCGAGAGCGTGGAAGGAATTTGAACGTGGTGTCCTGAACTTGATACGCTGGTGAAATTTGTCTTGAAAGAGTGTGGAGGCGTTCAGAGCGTGGAGGCTGAGGGGAGATCAGAGGGAGGGGATGTCCTGAAGTGTGTGAAATTTTGGAAAATTCTTAACTTCGGCCCAAATCAATTCTACATTAAAACCCACAACTTTGTTTTGCAATTCAGCTGTTAAGCATTAGGATCATTCCCTTCACAGTGATTTGCTCTGGATAAATTGGCTACCGCATTGGCTGCATTTGCCCACCAAACACAGTCACTACACCTTACAGTAGGTCCTGTGAAGCTCTTTGTGACACCTAGACGATGTGATCAGCTATTGCATCAAATACAAGGATAATTTACATGGATTCTGTCTAACCTCGGTCAGGCTTTCCCCATGTTACACGCAGAGAACTTCTGATGCAGGGCACCGCCTCTGGATGCAGAGGGAGCTGTGAGCTTGCTAATGCTTTCAACAAAAGTGCGTCTGACCAGCTGTGCATGGGTTGAGTACCTCTTCACTGTCTGTCTGTCCGTCCTCTCTCCTCCTCTGTCCTTTCCCTGCAGGCTGGTCATATCACCTCACGGCTGGACTACGGAAATACTCTCCTCGTCAGCCTCCCCAGTTCCTCCATTCACAGGCTGCAGGTCATCCAAAACTCTGCAGCCCGTGTATTATCCCGCACCCGCCTCCGCGACCACATAACCCCCACCCTCGCCCGTCTCCACTGGCTCCCCATCCTCCAGAGGATCGAGTTCAAGATCCTCGTCCTCACCTTCAAGGCCTTACATGGCCTTGCCCCGCCCTACTTAACCAATTTACTCTCCCCATACAAGCCCACCCGGACCCTCCGTTCAGCAGGACTTGGCCTGCTCCAAGCCCCCCGCCCGAACCGCCCCACCATCGGAGGCCGGGCCATCAGTTTTTCTGCTCCGACTTTATGGAATTCCATCCCCCAATCCCTCCGTCTCGTTTCTTCCCTTTCCTCTTTCAAGGCTGGTTTGAAAACTTTCCTCTTCGACCGTGCCTTTTGTTCCACCCCGAATTTTTCGACCTCCCCTTCGTGTTTCACCCCTTCCCGTACACTCCCCTCCCAGCTCGGGTCACACGCCAACTGTGCAGCGCCTTGGGACGTCCTCCCGATGTGAAAGGCGCTTTATAAGTGTAATTTGTTGTTGTTGTTGTTGCTAACCTGCTCGGTCTCCCCCCCCCCCCCCCACCCTCCTGCAGGCCGACCACATCCCGCTAATCCTTCCGTCTCACGTCTTAGCGAGTACATCTTGGCTGCCGAGCTGGCCCTCCCTCAAAATGCCCCACTCCCTGTGACTCTCCCGCTCTGTCCTCCTCTCTCTCCGCCCTCCCCGCCTCCTCTCCCCACTCGATCACCCCATAGCCTCCCTCTGCTCCAGCCTGGGAATCCTCTGCCGGGCTCACCGCGGCACTCGGCATTGGCTGCCCAGCAGCAGCCAGACCGACTGCCCCCATTCCCCAACCCCCCCCCCCCCCCAACCCCGCCAGCCACGCCGGACGCAGACCCGGGGGGGGCTAACCTCTCCTCCCTCATCCACAACCCCATCCTCCCTGCCGACCAATCCAGTCCCCCTACCTATCCCACACATCCCTTTGCCAACCGTTCCCTCCGCATCAGCCTCCAAAATGTCCGCTCCCTCTGCAATAAGACCCCGGAGGTCAGCGTTCATATCACGGCCCTCACGGAAACCTGGGAACGCCTTCCCCCTCATAGAGGTCACACCACCCGGCTATATCTCTCGCCGTGGCAGTGGTATGGCCCTCGTCTCCATTGTGCCACTTTTCCCCGTCCCCATAGTCCTCTAGTTCTTTCCCCTCGTTTGAACACCTCACCCTCTGCCGCCCCCTCCCATCTCTCCCTCAAAATTCTCCTTCTTTACCGCCCCCAAAATCCTCCCCCCACCCCTTCATCTCCGACATCTCCACCCTCCTGGCATCCCTCTGCCTCTGCTCCGATCGCCTCATCATCCTCAGCGATTTCGACCTCCATTTCATCCCCTCTTGCTCCACCTCCTTGGACTTCTCCTCCCTCCTCTCCTCTCTCAGCCTCTTCCTCCACATCTACTCCACCACCCAGTTCATAGCCACCCACTTGACCTGATGATCACTGGGGGCCTCAGTGTCTTCGATGTCACCCTCGCTGACAAGGCCACCTCTGACCGCCATTTCATCTCTTTCAACTCGTCTATCCCTCTCCCCACTGCCTCCAATCCTACCACCATCTTCTTAGAAGAAGATCTCCCGACAATCCCTCTCCTCCGCCTTGGAGTCCTCTGAACTCCCCCCATCTCTGCCCACCTCGCGCACTGACCCATCCTCTGCCCTCACTCTCCTCCACAACACCCTCTCCACAACATTCGATGCCCTTGCCCACTACTTGCTGACCTACACAAGTGTCCCTTTCATCCGGTATCATTCCCACCCCCCTCAAAACAACCACCATCGCCCCCATCCTCAAGAAACCTTTCCTTGATGTGTTGCAGCTCTCAAGCTACTGGCCCATCTCCAACCTCCCCTTCCAGTCAAAAGTACTTGAAAGAGTCGTTGCCTCCCAGCTTCGCTCCTTTCTCTCATCCCACTCCCTCCACGAGCCTCTCCAATCAGGTTTCCATACTGCCCACAGCACGGAAACTGCTCTGGTCATGGTCACTAATGGTATCTTGACCCTGTGACCAGGGCTCCCTTTGCCTCCTCGTCCTCCTCGACCTACACCACCTTCAACACCCTGGACCACACAATCCTCCTCCACCGCCTCTCCTCCTGTCTCAACCTTCAAGGTTCTGTCCTTGACTGGTTCCGGTCCTATCTTTCACACCGCCCCCACTTTGTTGTCCGCCAACGGCTTTTCCTCCGGCCCTCGTACCGTCTCGTGCAGCGATCCTCAGGGCTCTGTCCTTGGTCCCCTCCTCTTCACCCTCTACATGCTCCCTCTCGGTGACATCATCTGCAGACATGGGGTAAATTTCCACATGTATGTGGATGACACCCAACTCTACCTTTCCGTTTCCACCCTCAACTCCAGACTGCCAGTGTCCTGACCGCCTGCCTGTCTGACATTGAGTCCCGGACAAAAAACAACTTTCTCCAGCTGAATGTCCGCAAGATGGAGGCCCTTCTGATTGGGTCGCATCAACGCCTCTACACCTCAGGCGCTGATAGCATCAGCATCCAAGGCTGTGCTCTCCACCTCTCTAAGCCAGTCAGGAACCTGGGTGTCTTGTTCGACCCTGAACTGTCCTTCCTCCCCCACATCTGCACCATGACCAGTACTGCCTTCCACTACCTTCGCAACATCACCAGACTCCCCCACTTCCTCACTGCCTCACCCCTCAGGCTGCCGAAACCCTTGTCCACACATTCATCACAAGTTATTTTCTAAATAGCAACAATAACATTACACTTGTAGTGTGCCTTTCATGTCAGGAGGACGTCCCAAGGTGTTGGAATGGGAGTATTAGGAGTTGCCGACTGGACCATCAAAGAGGATGTGGAGAGCTTTGTATGTATGTGAGGACCAGGATCTTGAATTTGATTCTCTGGGTGATGGGGAGCCAAAGGGTCCGGCGAGGATAGAGGAGAAGGGGTCACCAAATTTGGAACGGTAGAGGACGCGGCCTGCAGAGTTCTGGATCATCTGCAGCCTGCGGAGGGAGGAATTGGGAAGGCCAACAAGCAGGGCATTTGCATAGTCATGCTGGGATGTAATCAAGACATGAATGAAGGTTTCAACGGCTTTGGGTATGAGGTAGTGGCGGAGTCGGGCAATGTTGCGGAGATGGGGAAAGGCAGAGCGTATCATTGCTTGGATGTAGGGGAAGAAACGAACAAGACACCTAGGTCCCTGACTGGCTTGGAGAGGTCGAGTGAGCAACCATGGAGATTGATGCTGCCAGTGCCTGATGCGTGAAGGCACTGACGTGAGCCAATCAACAGGGCCTCTGTCTTGTTGACATTCAACTGTGGAAAGTTAGCTCTCAGCCAGGACTTGATGTCAGACAGACAGTCTGTCAGGACAGTGGTAGTCCTGGAGTCGAGGGTAGAGGCAGAGAGATAGAGTTGGGTGTCATCCGCATACATGTGCAAGTTAATCCCATGTCTGCGGATGATGTCACCAAATGGGAGCATATAGATGTTGAAAAGGGGCCAAGGACAGATCCCTGGGGGACGCCACAGGTGAGAGTGTGGGGGCCAGAAGAGAAGCCATTGGTGGCGACAAAGTGTAGACAATGGGAGACGTAGGAGTTGAACCAGGTAAGGGCAGGTCCGCGAAGATTGAGGAGATTGAGGCGATGTAGGAGGATGGAATGGTCGATAGTATCGAAGGCGGCAGAGAGGTCAAGGAGGATATGGAGGCAAAGAAAGCCCTGGTCACAGATACAGGGGGAGAAATAGGGTCAAAGGAATCTAGTGGGTGGGTGGGAGGGAGGTGGATCCAGGTGGGGAGGTAATGGGGATGTCCAGCATCTCCTCGCAGCTGCAGTTGGAGGATAGGATAGGTGAGGAGTGGGAGGATGGACGGAGGGTGTGGTTAGTGGTGGAGAAAAGGAGTCTGGGATTGTTATTCGCCTCCAAGATTAATTTGGAGTAATAGGAGGATTTGGCGGAGGCAACGGTGGAGTGGTAGGCCTTGGTGTGCTCACCCCTGAGCCTTAAGGATTCAGAGGTGGCAGGGGGATTCACGGGAATAGGAGGCGATTTGGGAGGTGAGGGGGTCGAGGATGGAGGAGAGGGAACTCGGGAGGAAGGATAGAGAGGAGGGTAGGTCATTTAGAGAGGGCAAGAGGGATAGGAGATCGGGTACGTGGAGCAGGCTGGAGCCCAGTAAGCTGAAGGTTGATGTGGCGTTAGCAGGTCAGAGAGGTAGGAAGAGTCAATACAGTCCCTTGAAGGTGAGGACAAGGATTTTGAACTCTATCCACGAGGGGATGGGGAGCCAGTGGAGCCAGGCGAGATTGGGTGTGATGGGGTCACAGAAGCTGGTGTAGGAGAGGACACAAGCTGCAGATTTTCTGGAGCTTGTGGAGGGAAGAGTTGCAAAAGTTGCAAAAGGCGGATGTGATGTACGATATTGGGTGTCAGGCTGGCTCAGTCGCTCACTCTCTCACATCCAAATGTCAGAAGGTTGTGCTGCAAGGCCTACGTCAGGGACTTTAAATTCACAGTCTAGGCCAATGCTATGTGAACATAAGAACATAAGAAGTAGGAGCAGGAGTAGACCATTCGGCCCATCGAGCCTGCCCCGCCACTCAATCATGGCTGATATTCTACTCTAACTCCAGCTACCTGCCTCATCCCCATACCCCTTAATCCCTTTGTGAATGAAGTGTTGGGGGAAGGACTGCGTTGTTGGAGGTGCCCTTCTTCGATTGAGTCATTACGTGGACATCAAAGATCCCGTGGCACCAGGCAAAAGTGAAGGAAGTTTCTCTCTCCTGGTGTCCAGGCTGACAATCCCCAGATGAAATTGGTCACTCACCTTCATGGGTATTTGGTGGACATTGCTGTGTGCTTGGCTGAGTTTGTCTACATTCACAGAAACTACACTTTACAGTAAATCCTGCGAATTACATTAAATAATGATAATCATCCTTGCATTTGATATAGCGCTTTTCACATCTTATTGACGTCTCAAAGCGCATCACAGAATATACTGTCAAGTGAATTGACTGTATATTTGTGGGTGAAACGCGGCAGCTGATTGTGGACAGCAGTGTCCCACAAACGGTCGTGGTTTGAAATGACCAATTTTTATTATTGTGGGGTATTTTGGACAGAGTATAATCATTATTATTAAACCATCCTCATTCCGTGTCTCTATCATTCTGTACCACTCGATGTTTCTCTATCACTTTATGCCTATGGTTCTGTTTCTCTCATTCTGGGCTCCCTCTGCCTCCTCGTCCTCCTTGACCTGTCTGCTGCGTTCGACACAGTCGATCACACTATCCTCCTTCAACGTCTTTCCTCCCACCTCAACCTTCAAGGCACAGTCCTTGACTGGTTCCACTCTTATTTGACCCACCGTTTACATTCTGTTTCTTCCAATGGTTTTTCTTCAAACCCCCGCACAGTTTCTCACGGCATCCCTCAGGGCTCTGTCCTCGGTCCCCTCCTTTTCACCCTTTACACGCTCCCCCTGGGCGACGTCATCCGCAAACACGGGGTAAATTTCCACATGTATGCGGACGACACCCAGTTGTACCTTTCTGCCTCATCCCTCAACCCCCAGACGATCGATGTTCTGACAGCATGTCTGTCCGACATCGAGTCGTGGACGAGGGACAACTTTTTGCAATTGAACGTGAGAAAGATCGAGGCCCTCCTGATTGGCTCAAGCCAGCGCCTCCGCACATTGGGCGCTGCCAGCCTCAACATCCAAGGCTGCACTCTCCACCTCACAAAGCCAATCAGGAACCTCGGCATCATGTTCGATCAAAAACTTTCCTTCCTCCCCCACATCCGCGCCTTGACCGGCATCGCTTATTTCCACCTGCGCAACATTGCCAGGCTCCGCAACTATCTTACCCCCCGCGCTGCCGAAACACTCGTGCACGCATACATCACCTCACGGCTGGACTACGGAAATTCTCTCCTCGTCGGCCTCCACAGTTCCTCCATTCACAGTCTGCAGGCCATCCAAAACTCTGCAGCCCGTGTACTATCCCACACCCGCCTCCGTGACCACATAACCCCCACCCTCGCCCGTCTCCACTGGCTCCCCATTCTCCAGAGGATCGAATTTAAGATCCTCGTCCTCACCTACAAGGCCTTGCACGGTGTTGCCCCGCCCTATCTAACCGATCTACTCTCCCCCTACACGCCAACCCGGACCCTCCGTTCAACAGGACTTGGCCTGCTCCAAGCCCCCCGCCCGAACCGCCCCACCATCGGAGGCCGGGCCTTCAGTTTCTCTGCTCCCACCTTATGGAATGCCATCCCTCAATCCCTCCATTTCGCCTCTTCCCTTTCCTCTTTCAAGGCCGATTTGAAGACTTTCCTCTTCGATCGTGCCTTTTGTTCCACCCCAAACTCTTTTACCTCCCCTTCGTGTTTCACCCCTTCCCAAACACTCCCCTCCCAGCTCGGGTCACACGCCTCTTGTTTAGCGCTTTGGGACGTCCTACCGACGTGAAAGGCGCTATATAAATGTAAAATTGTTGTTGTTGTTGTTGTTGTTGATCTACTCTCCACCTACATGCCCACCCGGACCCTCCGTTCAACATGACTTGGCCTGCTCCAAGCCCCCCGCCCGAACCGCCCCACCATCGGAGGCCGGGCCTTCAGTTTCTCCGCTCCCACCCTTTGGAATGCAATCCCTCAATCCCTCCGTTTCGTCTCTTCCCTTTCCTCTTTCAAGGCTGGTTTGAAGACTTTCCTCTTCGATCGTGCCTTCTGTTCCACCCCGAACTCTTTTACCCCCCCTTCGTGTTTCACCCCTTCCCAAACACTCCCCTCCCAGCTCGGGTCACACGCCTCCTGTGCAGCGCCTTGGGACGTCCTCCCGACGTGAAAGGCGCTCTATAAATGTAATTTGTTGTTGTTGTTGTTGTTCTGTGTGTCTTTCTGTATCACTTGGTGAGTCTCTCTCCGTGTCTGTGATTCTTTGACACTCTCTGTATCTGTGTCTTTCTCTCTTTGGTCTCGCTCACTCTGTGTCCATGTATCTCTATCAAACAAATGGTTTCTGAATATAATTAACACCAGATTCTGTTGAATCAAGTAAGGCACATCATATTAAGAAATGTGAACATGCAGGAAGGAGGGAAGAAATCCAACAGATGATGGAGCATGCAAACCAAAACGTGGTTATATTCTACTCCAAGATAATCTTAGAGGCCAAGGATAACCCCAGGCTCCTCTTCTCCACCACTACCCGTCACCTCTGTCCACACTTTCCACATCTCACCAATCCTCTCCTTCGATCACGACTGTGAGGAGATGCTGGAGTTACTCAAATCTAAAATCAAGTGGATCAGTTCAGCCACACCTCTACCCCATCTATTGCTACCCACTCATTACCTCTTCCTCATGAGCCACCCCACCCCCAAACCATTCCCCCATACACCTTCGACCCTATCTCTCCCTCGTCCCTCACTGCCATCACCTCAAACACCCACCACCTGCTCCCTTGACCCCTTCCCCACATCTCTCCTCATCTCCCAGCTCCACTTCCTGGCTCCTCTCCTAACCGATATCATCAACCTCTCCTTATCCCACCCCCATAAAAATAGTTGTCATCACCCCATCCTAAATAAACATACCTTGGACCCATCTCTACTTTCCAGTTACCACCCAATCTCCAACCTCCCATTCCTCTCCAAGGCCCTGGAACGAGTCATTGTGTCCCAGCTTTGCTCCTTTCCTTCGCGCCATTCCCTCTTTGAACCCCTCCAATCTGGCTTCCGTGCTGCATGGAAACAGCCCTGGTCAAAGTCTCCGACGACATTTGAAATACCTGAGAACAGGGCCCTCTCTGCCTCCTTGTCCTTCTCGACTTCTTTGCCGTCTTCGACACAGTTGACCACTCCGGCCTCCACCGCATCCCTTCCCTGACTCATTTCTTCCATTTCTTCCATTTCTTCGATAGTGCCTAACACCCCCTTCCCCTCCCATCCCCCCAACCCCTCCCATCCCCCCAGCCTCCCTGATCCCGACCCCAGCTCAGGTCTGACACTCTGGCCGTCCAGCGCATTGGGACTCACGTCCTCCTGACGTGAAAGGCGCTGGACGAAAGTCATTTTGTTGTTTTTGTCGTGTGTGTGTCTCTCTCTATCTCTCTGTGTATCTGTGTGTGTGTGTGTGTGTCTATCTCTCTGTGTATCGGTGTGTGTGTCTGTCTCTATCTCTCTGTGTATCTGTGTGTGTCTCTCTCTCTATCTCTCTGTGTATCTGTGTGTGTGTGTCTATCTTTCTGTGTATCTGTGTGTATGTGTCTCTCTCTATCTCTCTGTGTATCTGTGTGTGTGTCTCTCTCTCTCTGTGTATCTGTGTGTGTCTCTCTCTATCTCTCTGTGTATCTGTGTGTGTCTCTCTCTCTCTGTGTATCTGTGTGAGTGTGTGTCTCTCTCTCTGTATATCTGTGTGTGTCTCTCTCTCTATCTCTCTGTGTATCTGTGTGTGTGTCTCTCTCTATCTCTCTGTGTATCTGTGTGTGTGTCTCTCTCTATCTCTCTGTATATATGTGTGTGTGTCTCTCTCTCTATCTCTCTGTGTATCTGTGTGTGTGTCTCTCTCTCTATCTCTGTGTATCTGTGTGTGTGTGTGTCTCTCTATCTCTCTGTGTATCTGTGTGTGTGTCTGTCTCTATCTCTCTGTGTATCTGTGTGTGTGTCTGTCTCTATCTCTCTGTGTATCTGTGTGTGTGTCTGTCTCTATCTCTCTGTGTATCTGTGTGTGTCTCTCTCTCTATCTCTCTGTGTATCTGTGTGTGTGTGTCTCTCTATCTTTCTATGTATCTGTGTGTATGTGTCTCTCTATCTCTCTGTGTATCTGTGTGTGTCTCTCTCTCTCTCTCTGTGTATCTGTGTGTGTGTGTGTGTCTCTCTCTCTGTGTATCTGTGTGTGTGCGTCTCTCTATCTCTCTGTGTATCGGTGTGTGTGTCTCTCTCTATCTCTCTGTGTATCTGTTTGTGTGTCTCTCTCTATCTCTCTGTGTATCTGTGTGTGTGTGTCTCTTTCTATCTCTCTGTGTATCTGTGTGTGTCTCTCTCTCTATGTATCTGTTTGTGTGTGTGTGTGTCTCTCTCTCTATTCTCTCTGTGTGTCAGTGGGTGTCTCTCTGTGTGTGTCTCTCTCTGTGTCTCTCTGTGTGTCAGTGTCTCTCTCTGTGTGTCAGTGTGTGTCTCCTCTCTAGCTCTCTGTGTAGCTGTGTGTGTCTCTCTTGCTATATCTCTCTGGGTCGGTGTGTGTGTGTCTCTCTCTCTGTATCTCTCTGTGTGTCAGTGTGTCTCTGTGTGTGTGTCTCTCTCTGTATCTCCCCCACTAATATATAGTCAATTCACTTTACAGTACACTCTGTGAAACGCTTTGAGACATAGGCCAGAAGATGTGAAAAGCGCTATATCAAATATAAAGATCATTATTATTACAGTATCTCTCTGTGTGTCAGTGGGTGTCTCTCTGTGTGTCTCTCTCTCTGTGTCTCTCTGTGTGTCAGTGTCTCTCTCTGTGTGTCAGTGTGTGTCTCTCTGCATAACTCCCTGTCTCTGCCTATCAATGTGTGTCTCAGTGTCTCTCTGTGTGTGTCTCTCTGTGTGTCAGTGTGTGTCTCTCTCTGTGACCTTTCTGTGTCTCTCTGTGTCTCCCTGTGTCTCTCTCTGTGTCAGTGTGTGTCTCTCTCTGTGTGACAGTGTGTGTCTTTCTGTCAGTGTGTCTCTCTGTGTGTCTCTTTGTGTGTCAGTGTGTGTCTCTCTGTGTGTCAGTGTGTGTCTCTCTCTCTGTCTCTCTGTGTGTTAGTGTGTCTCTCTCTCTGTGTCTCTCTGTGTGTTAGTGTGTCTCTCTCTGTGTCTCTCTGTCTCTCTATCTGTGTGTCAGTGTGTGTCTCTCTATGTGTCTCTGTGTGTGTGTGTGTCAGTGTGTATCTCTCTGTCTCTCTCTCTGTGTGTCTTTCTCTGTGTCTCTCTGTGTCTCTCTCTCTGTGTGTCCGTGTGTCTGTCTCTCTCTCTGTGTCCGTGTGTCTCTCTGTGTGTCAGTGTGTCTCTCTCTGTGTCTCTGTCTCGCTCTGTGTCTCTCTGTGTGTCAGCGTGTCTTTCTGTGTCTCTCTGTGTGTGTCTCTCTCTCTCTGTGTCAGTGTCTCTCTCTCTCTCTCTCTCTCAGTGTGTCCGTGTCTCTCTCTCTCTGTGTGTCAGTGTGTCTCCCTCTGTGTCTCTCTGTGTGTGTCAGCGTGTCTCTCTGTGTCTCTCTATCTCTCTCTGTGTCTCAGCGTGTCTCTCTGTGTCTCTGCGTATCTCTCTGTGTGTGTCTCTCTCTGCGTATCTCTGTGTGTGTGTGTGTGTGGGGGGGGGGGGAGCCCCCGCCCGGCTGGCTGACAAGCAGCTGATGAGGATTGGGAGGGAGCTGCTGTTTGTGAGCCGGGCAGTGGCTGTGAGCTGGGCGGTGTGCGGGGCAGTGGCTGTGAGCTGGGCGGTGTGCGGGGCAGTGGCTGTGAGCTGGGCGGTGTGCGGGGCAAGTGAGCTGGGAGGAGGTGGCAGTGAGCGGGGCAGTGGCTGTGAGCGGGGCAGTGGCTGTGAGCGGGGCAGTGGCTGTGAGCGGGGCAGTGAGCGGGGCGGTGGCAGTGTGCGGGGCAGTGGCTGTAGCTGCGGGGCAGTGGCTGTAGCTGCGGGCAGTGAGCGGGGCGGTGGCAGTGTGCGGGGCAAGTGTGCGGGCGGGTCGGTGGCAGTGAGCGGGGCGGTGGTGGCAGTGAGCGGGGCAGTGAGCGGGGCGGTGGCAGTGTGCGGGGCAGTGAGCGGGGCGGTGGTGGCAGTGAGCGGGGCAGTGAGCGGGGGCGGGTGGCATGTGTGCGGGGCAGTGTGCGGGGCAGTGGCTGTAGCTGAGGGGCAGTGAGCGGGGGCGGTGGCAGTGAGCGGGGCGGTGGTGGCAGTGAGCGGGGGCAGTGTGCGGGGCGGTGGCTGTAGCTGCGGGGCAGTGAGCGGGGGGCGGGTGGCAGTGAGCGGGGCGGTGTGCGGGGCGGTGAGCGGGGGCGGTGGGCAGTGTGCGGGGGCAGTGTGCGGGCGGTGCCGGGATGGAGGGCGAGTGGCTGCCGAGCCATGTGCAGGTGACTGTGTTGCGGGCTCGGGGGCTGCGGGCGAAGGCAGGGACGGCACCAGCGACGCCTTCACCATCATCCAGCTGCGGGGGTGAGCGGTTCCGCACGGCGGTCAGGGAGAGGAGCCGGAGCCCGGAGTGGGGGGAGCAGTGCAGCCTGGCCGTGCCCCCCCGCCGCCCTGCTGCCCGCCTCACCCCCCCGACACCCCCCTCCTCCTCACCGTCATGCACAGGGCGCTGCGGGGCACCGACCGCTTCCTGGGGCAAGCTCGGCTCCACCTGGGCCGCCTCCACCGCGAGCAGGGCATCGGGGACGGCAGCAGGTAAGGCACTGACCCCCCCCCCCCCCCCCACACACACACACACACTGTAACAGCCCCTCCCCCCACTGTAACACCCCCTCCCCCCCCCCCCACACACACACACACACACTGTAACACCCCCTCCCCCCCCCCACTGTAACACCCCCTCCCCCCCCCCACTGTAACACCCCCTCCCCCCCCCCCCCCCACTGTAACACCCCCCCCCCCACACACACACACACACTGTAACACCCCCTCCCCCCCCCCCACTGTAACACCCCCTCCCCCCCCACCACTGTAACACCCCCTCCCCCCCCCCCACTGTAACACCCCCTCCCCCCCCCCACTGTAACCCCCCCCCCACTGTAACACCCCCTCCCCCCCCCACTAACACCACCCCCCCCCCACACACACTGTAACACCCCCTCCCCACCCACTGTAACACCCCCCCCCCCCCACTGTAACACCCCCTCCCCCCCCCCCACTGTAACACCCCCTCCCCCCCCCACTGTAACACACCCTCCCCCCCCCCACTGTAACACACCCTCCCCCCCCCCACTGTAACACCCCCTCCCCCCCCCACTGTAACCCCCCCCCCCCACTGTAACACCCCTCCCCCCACTGTAACAGCCCCTCCCCCCCCCCACTAACACCCCCTCCCTCCCCCCCCCACTAACACCCCCTCCCCCCCATTGTAACACCCCCTCCCCCACACTGTAATACCCCCCAAACTAACCCACTGACCCCCCCTCCCCACAAATTCCCCCCCAAACTCCCCCCCCCACTGTAATACCCTCCAAACTATCCCCCTCCCCCCACTATAACACCCACCCAAACTACCACCCTTCCCCCCCCACTGTAATGCCCACCAAACTACCCCTCCTCTGTAATACTCCCCAATCTAACCCCCTCCCCCCCCACTGTAACACCCCAAACTACCCCCCTTGATATCTCCCCAAATATACCACTGATCCCCTCCCCCCACTGAACCCCCCCCCACTCCAAATTACCCCACCGATCCCCCAAAAAACGACTCAACTCAACCCCAAACTACCAAGCTGACCCCCAAAACTATCCACCACCCCCACAAACCACACCAATGACCCCCATCTCCCCAAACTACTCCCCCACTGACACCCCCTCAACTGTACCCCCCTCCCCCTCAAAACATCACATCTAACACCCAAACTGTACCTGGGCCACGGTTGGAGAAGTGGACAAGCGAGTTTCCCGCCAACCATATCCCAAACTATCCCCAACGGTACCAGCAACGGCGAGTGAGAGTGCGACACCCCTAAACTCATCCCTTAACACCCCCAAACTGCCCTCCGCCAGCTGGCCCACTAACCCTCCTCCTCCCCACCCCACCACCCACCACCCTTCACCTCCAAACCACCCTTGTAATACCACCAAAAAGTATCCGCTTACCCTCTCTCCATCTACCCCCAGGGGGACCCCCTCCAACTGCCCGCTCCCCCTCTCCAGTACTCTCTCCAGCCAACCCTCACAGCCGCTGTATACCTCCCAAACTCACGGTCCATCCAACCGACCACCCCCAATACCACACCCCCTCCCTATCTTGTCTCCGCTTTCTCACCCCTTTCTGTCTATTGTATGATACATTGTTAATTTAGTATCACCCATCAGGTGCTTTGTGACAATGTGTACATTGGGTCGGAGTGAGGAGCAAACTCCTACCGCCCGGAGCTGGTTCCAAGGAGACGCTGCACTAAAGGGCTCCGTATACTTGCCAGTTGTTGTCATTGTTGCTTCCGACGCTTGTTGATTAACCAAGCTCCCACCCCCCCCCTCCCAAAGTGTATGAGAGAAAGCAGAAGTGCTGTTCTAAGCTGTACCGTTGTGCGTTACGTGTGGGTCTGAGTGTTGTAACCACTGTGGCTCAGTGTGAGGAAAGCTCCCCGAGATCGGCCTCTGAACACCAATGTGGTTTCCATCCACTGACCAGCTTCCCTTTCCAGATGAAGAAATTGAGGTTTTGCCTCCATTAGCACAGTGAGCAACTAAGGTTTGCAGCCAGGCAGGCAGTGGACTACGTGGGGGGGCGGGAGGGGGAGGAGGTAAATAAGATCTCCCTCAGAACTGACTCCAAGGTGACATGTTTGGCAATGGAATGTCAGAATCGAGTCCCTCCCTCCGTGACGGCCTCTAGTCCGGTTTCCTGAGCCAGGCAGGTCCACAGTGTTCCAGGCCACTGCCCAGCCTGGCTCATCGGCAGGACCTGGAAGGGCAGATTAGTGTCTATGGGAGGGGAATTATTCTACTCAGCCCCTGCTAACCCTGCAAATCAAAGCCTAACATGTAGAGTGGTCCCAGCTGGACAGGCAGTGGAAAGCTCGCCAGACAGAAAGGCCTCATCTGCATCTCTGATAATGTGCACCCCTCTCCCCAGCACTACACTGGGTGTCAGCCTACACTGTAAATTCAGAGTCCCTGACTTGGGGATTGACCCCACACCCTCCTGAGTCTGCAATGTTGGCCAGGTTGACGCTGGTTGAATGCGCCCCAAGCTTAGTTGGGCCCACATAGAGGTGAGCGGAGGCTGACACAGCCTGGAATGCCAGAGGCAGAGGTCAGTGCCCACTGACACGCAGTTTGCTGGTTTGAAATTTCTACTCCCTTGTTGTTTTGTTAAAAAAAATCAGTTTTGTAGAAAATCTTTCATCATCAGAAAGCACTCTTGCTTACTCTGGAGGTCCTGGCCGCAGAGTGTGTCAGCAGCAGCAAGAATGTCCTGTGTGCAATCTCTCCAGCCCTGGTTTCTGCTCGCTCCTCCCTTTGCCCAACTCTGTTTACCTTCACCCCCCCCCACCTACTGTTCGCTTCCCACTCCATTCCCCCGCTCACTCAGCCGCATCACCATTTCGAACTCTTGTCTTCAGTCCACAAGTTGTGGATCCTAATCTAGCATCAGGGGTATTGATTTCACAGTCTCTAGGCTCATGTTCCAGTGTAGTGCTGTGATGGGGGGGGGGGGGAGGGGGCGGGGTGGGTGGGGGGTGGGATAGAGGGTGGAAGAGGAACCGCATTGTCAGAGAAGTCATCCTTCAGATGAGACATTAAAGCAAGCTCCCTTCCGTGCCTTATCCAATTGGACATTAAGGATCCCACAACGTTGTCGAGAAGAAAAGGAGTTTCTGTCACCCCTTGTCCTGGCTGACAATTCCCCCAGTTAAATTCACTGCGTGGCTGTTTGTAGGAGTCTGTTGTGAGCAAATTGGCTGCTGTGTTTTGATACCAGACAGTCATGTATGTCTGGGAACAGGGATCACAGGAAGGGTTGTCCAGGCCACTGAAACTTGTTTAACAAATAGTTGTCATGGGAGCTTGGGGGTGGTTGGGGGGTGGGGGGGTGGGGGGAGGGGGCGAACAGACTTGTGGGAGGATGGATCAGCTGAGCGGAAGAGTCCTCTTCACCTTGAACCTCTGGGGTGGCCTTGGCTCCGACAATTGGCTTGAAATCCTCTCTCGTGCGGATAATGGGAAGATATTATTGATTTTATTGAATTGTCGTTATTTCTGGCTCTGTGTACGTCTGGAGCAGGGATTTAAAGACAGCTCAGGGTTTTAATAAAGTGTAAGGATGACTCTCTCTCTCTCCACAGCACTGTGACTTTGTGTGGGTTAATAATCCCTTCCCCCACCCCCACCCCCACCTAAAAAAAAATAATTCTTGGTCATTCATGACTGTTTGTGGGATACTGCTGTGAACAATTGGCTGCCATGTTTCTGACACAAAAAAACACAGTCAAATCACTGCACGAGACATTCTGTGAAGAGCGTCGAGACATGTCAATGGCGTGATAAGGCGCTATATCAAATGTAAGGATTATTATTATTATTATTATTTGTCCAATTGTATTGCCAGAGGCCGAGAGCCGGAGTGGCGGAGCCAGGCTGTCGCGTTGATGGATAATTCCTGTCCGGTTATGTAGCGGGCTGGTGGCTGGCCACGTGAATGCAATCATTAATACACCATCAATAAAGCTGCATCCTTCAGTCCTACTTCTCACTGGTGTCTCACTGGCCAGAAGCTGCTGACACAGCCATTTCTACCCAGTGCTGCTGTGGCAGAACACTGCAATCAGGCCTGATTGTGAGCTCAGTGCACAGAAAAGCTTCATGGTGACCGGAATCGCACACCATAGCTTAAACCAAGGCCCAAGCCCAGCGCTGGGAGTGTTGTATATTACGAGAGGGTGTCTTCCTTCTGGTGAGACATTTACTTGAGGTCCCATCTGCCTGTTCATCTGGATGTTGAAGACCTCAAGGAGCTATACGAAAAGAGAACAGTTTCTCTCTCCCGGTGTCCTGGCTGAAAATCCTCCAAAACAAAATTGGTCTCTCACGCCACAACTGTTTGTGGGACACTGCTACGCATAAATTGGCTGCTGAGTTTCGCCCACAAAACACACAATCACTACACTTTACAGAATATTCTGTGGAGCGCTTTAAGGCACTAGATCAAATGCGAGGATCATTATTGTACTATCCTGAGCCTGACACATCCCTCACCACGTCCACACCTATCAGGCTGCCTGCCCAGTCCTCCCTCCCAGTGTATCACTTTCAAGATTCTCGTCCACCCCCTTAAATTCCCCCCCACGCACATTTCCTCCGGCCCTCAAGTCTCCCCATCAGCCTCAGTCCTCGGGTTATCGTCTCAGCCACAGAACGATACTCGGCGACAACACTCAGCTCACTCCTCCTACACTGTACATGACTGTCAGCCTGGATTGTGGAGCTCAAGAGTCCCCGATGTGGGACACAACCTCCAGAATCCGCGGAGAGAGCGTGAGAGGCTGAGCCAGTCTGTGTAAATGTTGCTCGGTCCCAAGGTGTAGTTTTGAATGAGCTCCAGGCATACTGGCATGTGAACAGCCAATTAGCTCCGCACTGCTCTTATCTCGCTCTCCACCGCCTATTGTTATTTTTGTGGCTCCTTGTTTTTTACATAACCTCCATTTTGTGTCCTCTCTCCCGAACCAGGCCCTCATGAGCCAATCACCTCCATCCTTGCCCAGCTCCACTGGCTCCTCATCCACTGGAAGATTCTCGTCCTCGCTTTTGCGTCCCTCCACGTTCACCCACATAACACACAATCATTTAAAACTAAATCCTGTGAAGTGTTTGAGTTAATAATGATCCTTGCATTTGATATAGTGCCTTTCATGTCATTGGTATACTGTAAACTATAATTTGGGAGTGAAATGCAACATCCTACAAACAGCCATGAGTGACCAGTCTTATTTGCTGCCTCCGCACTGGCCTGCCCTCCTCGTCCCTGCGCTGCCCACCCCACTATTGGTGATCGGGCCGTCAGCCTTTCTTCCCCCACCATTGGAAACTCCATCCCACAATCCCTTCGGCTCAGTCCCCCACTTGCCTTCTTCAAGGCCCATCTGAGGGCCTTCCTCTTTGAATGTGCTTATGGTCACCCTCCTATCCTCACCCTTACTGCCCTCCACCCCTCCCGATCCCAGGGATGGGGAGAGGGGCACATTTAGAAAACAAAAGAAGGGGATTTGAGTAGAGAAGGAGAGCAAGGGGAATTGGAGTTAGGATGGATGGCTTCTTGGGTTGTGAACACCAGGAAAGTGTGATGAGTTGATTGCACCCCCAATCTGTGGAATGTGGGTCTGGAATACTGTGTTCCAGCTGGAATACTGTGTTCAATTCTGGTCACCACACTACAGAAACGATGTGAAGACATTGGAAAGGGTACAAAGAAGATTTACTAGGATGGTGCCAAGATTGAGGGACTTACTCTCTCTGGAGCAGAGAAGATTGAGGGGAGACCTAATAGAGGTTTATAAGATCATGAGGGGTTTCGACAGGGCAAATAGAGAAAAACTATTTCCACTCGTGGGCGAATCTGTGACTCGTGGTCACAGATTTAAAATAGTTTCAAAGCGAAGTAGAGGGGAGCTGAGGAGAAATTTTTTCACTCAGCGAGTTGTTCGAATCTGGAATGCATTGCCTGAAAAGGTGGTGGAGGCTGATTCGATAACAACTTTTAAAAGGGAATTAGATCTTTATTTAGGGAGAACAGGTCTATTAGGCTATGGGGAGCGGGCAGGGCAGTGGGATTGAATCGCTCTTTTCAAAGAGCCGGCACAGACTAGATGGGCCAAATGGCCTCCTTTTGTGCCGTAAAATTCTATGAATCTATGAATGGTTATAATTGGTTACATGTTTGAGAATCTGTCATGAGTGAAACCCACTAGCCGTGCTCCGTGTCCAGGAATGTTCTGAGCTCCTAATTCTGGCCCCTCACCCCCTCCCCCCCCCCCCCCACTCCCTCCCACACCCTCACCACAACAACCTGCCTTCCTCCGTGTTGTGAATCTCTGTGGCTTAATGGGGGTCAAGGGTATGAGAGTCAGTGTCAGAACACAGTGAAGGAATTGACAGTTGACGTTGGAGTCATCACAATGGATGTTTTGAGGCATGCAGGATGGAAGGGAGGGGGTGGGGGTGTAAGGGTGCGATGGGGGGAGGGGTGATTTGGGGAGGTGGTGGGGGGGGCAGTTATGAGGTGCGGCCTGTAGGACAATGGCAGCCTGTGATTGATAGCCGACCATCAGGAGAAGATCAACAATGAACACGGCCTGAGTCCGCCTCTGTCTGGGCCACGAGATCAGCTAACCCCCCACCCCTCCCTCTGAGCGAATACCTACCTGTCCACCACTTGGCTCCTCTCTTGGGAAGGTGCTCCCACCTCATCTGGGCTCCCACTTTCACCCCGCACCCTCCACCATGTCGCCAAGATCCCAGGATGAACTCCCTGAACTGGCTTATCACATCCCCTCCACAGCCCTGTGACCACCCCACCCTTCAGTCTCAGCACTTCCTGAAGCTTGACACATGACCACTAGGTAAGCAACGTCCCACGGGGTGGGGGAGGATTGCTGGGGGAGATGTAGATCCCTTCATGGAGGGAGGTGGGAATATTATGGGTTCAAGCCCTCTCGAGCAACAAATTACATTTATATAGCTCCTCTCGTTGTGGAAGGCCCTGAGAAGAGAGGGCAGGAGCCAGAGTATTAAGGGGAAGACCCAATTAAATAAGATATGAAGTTGAGAGACACCTCACCATCTTGATGGTAGGGTGATGGGATATAGAGAAACTTTAACTGGCTGGGGTGGCTTCAAGGTGTTATGTGGTGGTATCCAGGTTTCATTGAAGGTGAAGATCTCAATGTTTTCATTGACAGTGAGGTTGTGTTCGGTGAGGGCTTTATTGGAGGGGGCTCTCCACCCCACACCATGTCCATACACGGGTCATAGAGGTATGGAAAGGAAAAAAAAAGATCTGTTGTGACTTAATAAACTGGTGGAACAGACTTGATGGGATGAATACCCTCCACATTCAGGGGTTCTGAGCTCTCTATTCAGGCTGACACCCCAGTATAGCGTTGGAGGTATCGTCCTTCGGGCGAGATGGCAAACTGGCCTCTTGTCCGTATCTGTTCAGGTGGACATTAAAGATTCCACTGTCGGGGAAGGAGAAGGGAATTTCTCTATCCCGGTGTCCTGGCTGACAATCCTCCCGCCCCCCGCTCCCAAAAATGGTCCATTCATTATGTTGAACAGCTTCCAAATTCGGTTTGAAATGTAGTCACCACAAATTGAAAGTGCTTACAGCGCTGGGAAGCGTTGTGTAATCTTTTGAAGTGGTAAAACAAAAAGTACAGGCTGGGATGTGAGTGCGACTGAGCTGCTGTCTCGGTGAGAGCGTGTTCTGGGTTGCGACTGGGTGTTGAAGGGGTTAACAAAGTGCAACTCTAGCCACTAACCAGCAAATCCACGACCACAGGAGGTCATTAGAGGAGAAGAGTGAGGTTAGAGATCACTTTCCACAGAGGGTTGTGAGTGTGGAATGTCTCAAAATCAGAGTGTGCGTTTGAAACCGAGTCTGTGGAACAGTTTCGAAACAAATCAGAGAAATACTGGACGATAATGATATTAAAGAGACAGGGTTAGAGTAGAGAGCTCCAGTGGGTGAACGGGCTCTAATACAGACTCGGATCATGGTCTGAATAGCCTCCTTTCGTGCTGTAAACAAGTGTAATGTAGCCGTGCTTTCCAGAACATTCCATAAGAGCGGAGTTATTGGATGCACACGCGGCTGTGACATTTTCCTCTGTAAATACCGTCCAGAGAAGCGTGACAGTTAATCTGCCTGACCTAGGGAGGGAGGGAGGGAGCGAGGGTGGTGGGGGTGGTGAACGTGGATATGACTCAGTGTTTACAAATATAGCGAAACAGCTCACCAGATAGTGACTGTAACGTCTAGTAACTGTGTCCTCTGTGGGCGAATACCGCAAGTCAATTTCTGCACAGCAACATCGCATAAACACCCATGACGTAAATGAGTGATTTGATCTGGGGGATTGTTGGCCAGGACAACTGGGTGAGAGAAAATCCCTTCTCTTTTCGAACAGCGTCGCAGGATCTGCAACGACCATCTAAACAGGGCAAAGACGGGAACTTGGTTTAAATGTCTTATCCGGAATAGTGCCGCGGGCTGCACTATGAATTCCAACGTGGGGCTTGAACCCACAATCTGGTGGTCTGGTGGATTCCTGTAGCTCAGTGGTTAGAGCACTCGCCTTACAAGTGTGAGATCTGTGTTTCAGTCCAGCCAGATCAGAGTGAAAATCTTGGGCAAGTTTCTTTACTCCACACACCTAATAATAATCCCTCAAAAACCCCCCAATAAAAATTGGTCATTTCAATCCATGATTGTGGGACGATGCTGCATATCGCCCCCATATATACAGTCAATATATATATATTCTGTGACGCGCTTTGAGACACAGTCTAGAAGACGTGAAAAGTGCTATATCAAATCCAAGGATTATTATTGTTTAGAGGCAAGAGCATCAGGGACGCTGAGCCTGGCTGCCATAGGAAAAACTGCCCCCCCCCCCCCCTCCCAGTTACATGTGGTTGAGAGGCTGGCTGGGGGGTGGGGGGCACAGAGGGAATCGATGGTGGTTTGCAGTGAATATTATTGTGTTCCAGGCGCCTGGAATTTAACTTGGAGTCAGGAATGTGGCGACTCTTCAGGATTTTTCAGGGTCAGATTGAGCTCCCGAGGTGGGGGAGGAGGGAGTGATGGAGACTGGCACCCCAGCATGCTGCGATGACACAGTGACAAACTTTTATGGAGGGAGGGATTGAGGTTGTGTGTGTGCGTTTGTGTGTGTGTGTGTGTGTGTGTTGCTCTTTGTATCTCCGACTCTGTGTGTGTGTCTCTCTCTCTCTCTTTCTCTCCACATTCCAATGGTGCGCAGGCCTTGCTTCCTGAGCTCTGGTGTGGCCACATTCTAGCATGTTTTGAGGTTTGGGTTTGTTGGGAGAGTGGGTCTCGAAGGAAAGCAAAATTTTAAACACCAAACTTGCGTTTACAGGCGGACTCCGCTTAACGTTGTTTCGTTATTACATTGCTGGTACATTGGGAGCGTACATTCATTTAAGGTTGCGACGTTCGCTATTGCTTCGTTTGCGCGGGTGGAAAGGGGGCACAACGGAGCTAGGACCTGGGAGTGAGCCAGGCCGGCAGTGAATGAGACCGGCAGAGAGTGAGTGAGCTGGGCAGGCAGTCAGGGAGCGAGTATAATGGGTTTTGTTCCCGAAAATCAGTTTTTACGTTCATTCCTATGGGAAACATGTATTTGCTTAACGCCTTATCGCTTAAAGTCGCACATTTCAAGAACCAAACTATGACATTAAGCGGTGTCTACCTGTACATCATACCTTTGTGTGGGCAGCAACTACAACAAGCAGGACAACAAAATAACATTTATAGAGTGCCTTTCACATCGGCAGGACGTCCCAAGGCGCTGGAGTCTTATAAATTGTGTAGGGAATGGGAGAGGGAGCTAGTATCAGAGCTGCGGTGTCAGGCCGGCGTTGTGTAAGTTTCTTCCCACTCGGCTTCTGTTAGTCCTACAACCCAAAGCCCTAATGATGGGGTGGTCCTAGCTGGACAAGCAGTGGGAAAGCTTGCCAGACGGTGACCTCAATGACGAGCTATATGGTTTTAGCCGGTTCGAGTCCGGGCGGATACCCCAGTTTATATCCTGGGGTCCTCAAGCTTCGGCTCTTGCTAACCTGTCCCTAATATTCTCGTGAAATGGAAGAGAGAGACAGTCCGCAATCCATTCTGGCCCAGGGCCAGTTCCGTAGTCTCTCTATGGTTTCTCTCCTGCCAGATACCAGCTGATAATGGTGATTGATTTCACACGGCTGGTGAAAACAACAGCTTTTCTTCCCTCTTGTCTTCTCACTCTCACCCCCCACCCCCCCCCCCCCCCCCACCCTGCTCTGGTCCCAACCTTAGGACGTTGTTGTATTCTGTGAAGCACTTTGAGACGTCGATAAGACGTGGAAAGCGCTATATACATATAAGGATTATTATTATAAGGAAATAAAGATGCAGCTTGTGAACACTGACTGTGTTACTGTTGACTATCACAAGGGAGTAGAGCTGAAGGGAAGTTGTCTCACAGCCCAGCCCAGTGACTGGTGGTTTGAAACTCCCTCTGCATCCTCCAGATAAGTTTGTGTTAGGGGCTGTTATCACTATGTTCTTTCTGATCTTGTTCGGCAACAAACTATATGTAGCTTGCATGAGCACTGAATGAGGAAGTTTACTGTTCAACCCAGTGAAACTCTTGTGTTAGTTGCACGTTTCAAGTAAATAACTATCTGTGCGTAGATCTCAGGCCTTTCACTTAAGAGGAACATCTGAAATTGTTTCACCAGGGCCTTCCTCTAAAGGGTAGTGTGTACTTTCTGAGCAAATGCAGCAGCCGATTTTCAATAGGTCACGCGATTCGAGTAAGGAGCTCCAGTGAGGGAGCAAGCACCAACCACAGAAATGAAAGGGAGTGAGAGAGCAGGGAATGGGATTAGAGAGCTCCAGCGGGGGAGGTGGGTGGGTGGGGGGGGGGTTGGCGAATGATGTGCAAAATGGCTGTTATGTTTTATCTACAGATAGTTCCACTTGTCAGCATGAACGTTCTGGGTGGTTGACTTAAGGAAAGATAATACAGTATAAAGTCACAGCTTGGGGAGTGCAGTTTTTGGGGGCTATGAAGCCAGGTTAAGGGAGTGTTAGGATGAGTGAGATTTCTCTCCCCACCCCGCACCCCCACCACCTTCACCCTCACCGGATCATACTCACTCTCGATGGAGAGACTTTGGCAGCCATTCCAGAGATAACGCTCCAGGCTTCCTGTATCCGGTCTTGCTCAGGAAAGCAATCCAAACAATTTTTTTGAATGGTTTTGTTCAACCAGATGTCTGATCTAAGCAGAAACAACAACAACCACAACAACAAAATTACATTGATAGAAGCGCCTTTCACATCGGGAGGACGTCCCAAGGCGCTGAAGCCACAAACGCAGGAAACTGTGATCCTGTGATCATCCTGACACACTTGGAAGTAGGGTCCGTCGATATGGAATATCGGTGGGCTCATATCAATATATACCGATATATTGATATCGCCGGGTTTTTTATCTTGTGCGCATGCGCAGAAATGGTAGTTAGCGGGAGGAGTGGGAGGAAGGGGGAATGACCGGTCTGCGCATGTCTGATTGTGTTTGGTGGTCACAGTGATGGGTTGTGATGACCGGTCTCCTCTGAGCCTCCTGCTTTGTCCCGTCAGATGGTACAAGCTGCACTCGAAGCCGGGAGAGAAAGAGAAGGAACGTGGAGAGATTGAGGTCAGCATGCAGTTTGTGCGCAACCACCTGACGGCCAGCCTGCTGGACCTGTCCACCAAAGAAAAGCCTCGCTCTGCCCTGGGAAAAATCAAGGACAAAATGAGGGGCAAGAAGAAGCGGGACAGCCTGACCTCGGACACAGCTTCCGCCATTCTGCCGGCCAGCGCTGCGGTGCCAGGCGCCAGCGAGGAGGAGAGCATCCCGAGCACCAAGTCCAAGTCCAGGGGCTTCTTCTTCAAGAGCAAAATCCGCAAGAGCTCGCTTACCATGTCCAACAGCTCGCTCAACTCAGAGCAGAGTGCTCGCTCCCTGGGGAGTCCGAGGAGCCCGGGCTCTCCCAGTTACACAAGTCCTACCAGCCCCAAAGACACAGACCCAACCAGAGCCATGGCTATCCCCAGCATGCAGCACTCAACTGCCAGCAGTACAGGTGTGTCTGTATGTGTGTGTGTATGTGTGTGTGTCAGGAGCTCAGGTTAACATGTCAACTGAAGTGTGGTGCCACTGACAATGCCAGCGCGCCTCTCCCCCTATACTGTGCTGGAGCATAGGCCTGGACTGCCAGCTTAGCACTTCTAGGTTCAAGTCTATTCAACATTATGGACTTTCAGATCATAATTTAAGCGAACACTGAATGGAGGGGTTGAGGGCTCACATTCCTTAGTCTGGCCGTCTGCTCCCACACAGTCTAGCCGTCTGCTCCCACACAGTCTAGCTGTCTGGTTCCCCCAGTCCAGCCATCTGTCAGTTCCTGAGAGATCTTCACCAATCTACTGATCTGTAGAAATATGGTTTCAACCTCTTGGCAAGGTCAAAGGGTAATTGGATACCAGGTGATAAGAGTCAGATGAGGATCAAGAGGTCAGATTGACTTATTTCAGACAAAGAACAACAGAGAACGTCACAGCTCGGAGACCGGCCGTTCAATTTAAACAGTCTGTGCCGGGATTCACACCCCATCACAGACAAGTTCTCACCCTCTCCTGTATCCTTCTTCCCCATCTTTCTAGTGACGAAGGATAAAACTGGTTCAATGCAAAGGTAGACGAGTCAGACTATTTGGTGCAAAGGTCAGACTGCCTTTGTTTAGGGTTAGTGGGTCAGCCTGGCTCAGTGGGCAGCCTTTGGTGAGAAGGGTTAAAGATTATTTGGTAACTGCTGAAATGGCCTTTGAAATCTTTACATCTTTGCCATCCAGTAATTGGAGTGTTTCCTGGAATTATCCAGACTAATGGCCTTGGCAGCCGCTCAGGTCAATTAATCGTGAGGATGGAATGTTGGATATGGAACTTATTTCCGTTCAGGGGCTTTTGGTCAAAATAATCATTGGACTAAACAACAATGACAACTTGCATTAATATACAGTAATGCCCTCACACAGGGTAGTGTCTTGAAGCGCTTGAAAAACATCGACACAGTCCGCCACCGGCCCAGTGTCACCCAACAGCCTGCTCTAGATTCACCCAGCCCCACATTTGTATAGTGCCTTTCATGTCGGGAGGACATCCCAAGGGTGCTGGACAATCAGGGACTGTCAGGGAACCTGAGCAGGGAGGGCAAGAGGAGTTGAAATCAGGATAGGGTGGAGGGCAACAACAACAAAATTGCACGTATAGAGCGCCTTTCACGTCAGGAGGACGTCCCAAAGCGCTGAACAGTCTAGTCGGGAGCGGGGTGGGGGTGGGGGGGGCGTATCAGGATAGGGGGAAGGGGAGTGGGAGATGGGGAAGAGTTAGTGGGGCAGCCAAAGGCGTGGTCGAAAAGGAAGGTCTTGAGACCGGCCTTGAAGGAGGAAAGGGAGGAAGCGAGGAGGAGGGGCTGCGGGATGGAGTTCCACAGTGAGGGAGCAGAGAGGCTGAAAGCCCGGCCGCCGATGGTTGGGAGGTTAGGGTGGTGGACGCGGAGCAGGCCTGAGTCTGCTGAATGGAGGGGGCGGGCAGGCTGATAGGGAGACAGTAGGTCAGAGAGATAGGCATGAATGGCCTTGAAAATGAAGGGCAGGGAGGATAGGAGGGTGGGGATGGAGAGGCTGAAGACTCACCTGCTGATGATGGGGGCAGATTGGGCACGGTGCAGCCGGCAGGAGTTGGGAAGGCGTAGAGAGTTGGCACAGTCAAGTCCACTTGTAATGAGTGTGTGGATGAGCGTCTTCATGGCCTAAGGGGAGAGGCAGTGGTAAAGCCAAGCAATGTTGTAGAAGTGGAGAAACGCAGAAGAGGTCACGGCACAGATGTGGGGTAGAAGGGACAGTTGTGGGTCAAAGAAAATGCCAAGGTTCCACACCAGCTTAGTGAGATAGAGGTAAGGTGGATGGTGATGCTGTCAGTGCCTGAGGTGTGGAGATGCTGACAGGAAGAGTCAGCCACGAGGGCTCGATCTTGTTGACATTCAACTAGAGAAAGTTAGTTCTCATCCAGGACTTGATGTCTGACAGATATTCTTTCAAGACAGCAGTGATCCTGGAGTCAAGGTTGGAGGCAGAGAGATAGAGTTGGCTGTCATCTGCATACATGTGGAAGTTGACCACATATCTGCAGATGATATCACCAAGAGGAGAGCATGTACAATAAATAGCCTTATCACATCATTTATACATCTTATCATTTGCATGAAGGGTGCAATGTGGAGTCTTGTAGCTCAACAACAACAACAGAGTGGTAGGTGGGTGCAGAGGAGTGAAGGGATTTGAAAACAAGGGTGAGGATCTTGAAAGTGATCCTCTCTAGGATAGGGAGCCAGTGAAGTTTGGCAAGGACTGGGGTAATGGGGGAGCGAAGCTTGGTGCGGGTGAGTATGTGAGCGGCAGAGTTTTGGATGAGTTGAATTTTATGGATTGTGGTGGAGGGGAGACCGGCGAAGAGGGCATTCAAATACTCCAGCTGTGAGGTGACGAAGGCACGGACCAGGGTTTCAGCGGCTTTTGGGGTGAGGTATTGCCGGAGACGGGCGATCCGTCGGAGGTGGAAGAAGGCGGTTAGAGCATTCGCCTTGAGACCTGTGTGAGACCTGTGTTTCGAATCCAGGCAGGTCAGGGTGAAACCTTGGGCAAGTTTCCTTACTCCACACGCCTAATAATAATCCATCCCCCAAAAAACACAATAATAAAATTGGTCATTTCAATCCACGACTGTGTGTGAGACACTGCTGTGCGCAATTGGCTGCCGTGTTACGTCCACAAATATACAGTAAATTCACTTTACACGATAGACGTTCTGAAACGTCTAGAAGACGTGAAAAGCGCTATATCAAATGCAAGGATTATTATCTTAAAACACTTCACAGAATATACGGTAAAGTAGTTTGACTGTGTATTTTGTAGCCATAAAGCAGCAGCACACGGCAATGTCCCACAAACAGCCATGGGGTGCGGGACTAGTTTTACTTTCAGGATTGTGGGCCGGGACGTTGGGAAAGAGAGTAGTCCGGATGGGTCCTTGTTATAATGTCTCATCCAAAGTACAGACTGTCCGCCAATGCGATATCCACGCCCCACCCCCTCTCCCACCGCCACCCCCCCTAACACCACATACCCCAGCACTTAAGCGCTTCTGGATGCTACCTTGTGTGAAGAGCGCAGTAAAAATGCAAGTTGTTGTCACATTGACTATATAATTCCGAATCCCGACATGGAGTGCTACCACTGTGCCAGGCTGACACAAACACTAAAGCCACTTTGTCAGGTATGAGAATTGTTGTGATTGAGTTTGTTTATTCTGGCAGGTGAGGTCACGTGCGTGCTGAGAACGTTGACTCACAAGCGAGCGCTCAGCGATGAGTTGAGCCGAAGTGACCCTGCACTGGAGCCCTGGGGCCTGGCCCCCAAGACCAGCCTCTTGTCAAGGTCCTCGCTCTGTGTCAATGGGAGTCATGTGTACACTAAGGAGCCCTTGCCAGCCCTGGCCTCAAGCCTCTTCCCCAACACGTCCACCTTCTCCCGTTCCCTCCAGAACATCACCAAGAAGCCCCCGGAGCCCACCACAAAGTCAGTCTTGCCGTCCCCGGCAACGCCGGAATTCCCACACTGGACAGGCACGGAGAGCAGGCCGGTCCCGCCGGTCATCACCGTTGATGCGGGGAGTTTGGCTGAAGGGTTGAACGGGTGGTCAGGCAAGGGGGCCAGGCCTGTTCATGCTGCCGTCCCCATGGTCTCCCCCTCCCTGGACACTGGCCGGAGACTGAAGGGCAATGTCAGCCCCGCCCACCCATGGCTTTCACCCGGTGTCACCAAGAAGTCCGACTCCATCAAGTCCGAGAAGACCAAGATCAGCGGATGGTTCCATAAGGACGCCAGCAAAACGCTCAGGTTGGTGGTTGGGGGTGAAGGGTTGTGGGGGATGGTTCTGTATCTCTGCCCTGATCTTCTGCTGAGGTGAACTGTACCCTCTCCGATGAGATGGAAGTTCATACAGTGTTATTGTTGCAGATGATGATAATAATAATAATAATAATCCTTGCATTTGATGTAGTGCTTTTCACGTCTTCTAGACGTCTCAAAGCGGTTCACAGAATTTACTGTAAAGTGAATTGACTATATATTTGTGGGTGCAACGCGGCAGCCAATTACGCACCATTACAATCACAAATACTGCGTCGTGTTTCCCTGGCCCCTCCTCTTTCCAGGAGGTGGAGTGTCTACCACCAGGAGCTCAAAGGGTGTGCCAAACCCCTCCTGAGCTTGTCCGGTTTTATGTGGGAATGACCTCCCCCTTCAGCACTGACAATGCAGCGTTTCCCCCAACACCACATATGGATATCAACCTTGACCGTGAGCTCATAGTGGGGTGAACCCACAACCTCTCAACTCAGAGGAGAGAGTGCTTCCGACTGAGCCAGGCTGCCACCAGTGTCTCTTAGTGCTTTACAGCTGAGCTGGTTGAGTGGGTGATGGGATTGAGTGTCAAATAATGAGGGGAACTGATGACAGCTTAGAGAGCAGAGACTTCCATCTGGTAGAGAATCACTAACAAGGGGCTGGAGAGTGGAACTCAGAGCCAGGAGAGTGAGATCAGGGTACATCTCTTTACACTGAGGAGCTGAGGGTGGGCAACATTCAGCCCAAGAGCCGAAAAGGCAGAATGGATCATAGAGGTTTAATGGGGAGAAGGGAAAATACTTAGCAAGTTCGAGGAATGTGGGGGAAATGGTGTGGGAATTGGAATTGAAAGCTCTGCCATTATCTGGTGGAGCAGACTCGATGGGCTGAATTGCCCCCATCAATGATCTTCCGGCATCTCTGTGAAGTGCTTTGAGATGTTCGTCCTGTGTATGAAAGCTGCTAGACAAAGTGCAAGTGGTTGTGAATGTGCTGAATACTGTGCATGGGTTGTGGTAGGGAAGGGTTAACACAGAGGAGCCATCACTAACTCACACCATGACCCACTGACATGTGGCCACACACACATGGTGACACACCGTGACATGCTTGATTGCGTGTCTGATTGACACTTCTCTCTGGCCCTGTAGGGTGGGCGGGCGGACGAGCGGGTGTGACCGAATTGGAATATGTTTTCTTGTGTGGCATTTGGCTGGGAGCATGACTAACGAGGACGACTGTTCTGTCTGTCCCTCCACAGCCTGGAAGTGTTTCCTACGGTAGAAATCAGTTCAGATACCCCCTCACCCTTCCCTCACTCTCCACTGTCCTCCACTCCCCCTTCTACCTCACCAGGTGGCAGGTTTAACACTAACCCCTTCACAGCCTCTCAGGGTGACGTCTCCCCCTCTCCCAGGCCTCTGGCAAACCCTTTCCTCAGCTCTTTACACACTAACCCCTTCTATGAGGACCTCGTAGCTAGTCACCTAATAAAGTCTCCTCCGTCCGCACGCTCTTTCTCCAGTTTCTCCTTTGGCTCTCAAGTCCGGGGTGAACCTCTTCCCTCCCGAAGCTCCATCATTCGCGAGGACCTCGATCCTTTGCCTCCGGGAAATGCACAAACAGAGAGCTGGACCGAAGCTCAAGGCTCAGCCCTAGTGACACAGGAAGTATTTTTCACCGAAGCAGGCCATGGTTCTGCCTCAGATGGGGGAGTAAATGCTGAATCCTGGGTCAACAATGCCATTCCAGCAGGGCGACGGGAAGAGCAAACGATTCCAGAGAAACTAGACACAAATCTATCACAACAAGAACAGCAAATGTTTCCAGAGGAACAGAAAATGAATCTAACGCAACGGAAACCGGAAGGAATTCCGCAGGAAGTGTTTCCAATAGAACGGGAAGTTGAAAGGAGTCAATCAGTGCCACGAAAAAGCCACCATGATGGTAATGAGGATGGTGCTGCACAGACTGAAAGTGTCAGCGTCAACATGGCGCTCGCTTCCCCTAACCTCGTCTCTTCATCCATTTCCCACGTTGCCCTGAGTACAGGTGTGATGGGGCTGCCATTTGCAAGCAGAGGGGGGCTTACTGGGGGTGAAAGTAGCTTTGAGGGGACTTGTGCCACCATGGAAGAAAGCAGTGGCAGAGATGCTGATTGGCTCATGGTGAAGCACGAAGTAGGTGCGTCAGAGCGGGAAATGGGTGCAGTGGAGCAGGACGTGGGTGGGGCAGAGAGGAACAAGGGTACACCAGAGCGGGAAGTGGGTGTGGTGGAGCAGGAAATGGGGGCTGCAGAGCAGGAAGTGGGTGCGGGGGAGGAAGTGTGTGCACAGGAACAGGAAGTGGTTCTGGCGGAACTGGAAGCAGTGGAGATGATGTCCACTCCTCCGCCTCCTACATCCCCCCGGCTGCTTGTGGTTGCCCCGATAGGAATAAATGCCAGCTGGGAGCATGCAGGAATAGCAGCCAGTCGCAGTGGTGATGAGGGTTGCGGGTTATCAGATGAGTGCGCTTCCCCTAGACTCCAGGTCATTAATTTGGATGAGCAGAGTCCTGGAGTTGAGGTTGATCCATCCAGAGGTGGCCTGACGGAGTCGGGCTGTAATGAACACTATGAGACCTGCCTTCCGATTCCCTCGAGAAAGGGATCAGACCTGAAGATCCAGGATTGGAATCCAGACCATCTACACGGCTCCGATCATTTCCTCTCTCATGGCCTCGGTTCCACGGCCCACGGGCCACAGCCGGTCAGTGCAGTCTGCAGCCCAGGATTGAACTATGTGGACTTGAGGGAGGCAGCAAAAGTTCCCTCCAGCTCCCTCGAGCGTACCAGCCCAGCCTCTGAGCTGCCTCTTGTCACTGGCATCAAGGACCAGACTGACCAGATGACCACGAGCAACAAAGAAACCTCTGTAACCTCGTGGGCCAGGATGACAAGAAGAGACTCTCGAGGGAGAGGGTTGGCCAGGCAGGAGGGTGACACCTTGGCTAGGCCTGACCGGGGGCAGATGCCACCTGTATTGGCTGGGGAAGGGAAGACTGAAGATACACTGGAGCGAGTGCGGGAAAAGGACCCCTCAACCGACCAATTCCAGCCTGAGCCTTCAAGTCACTGCAGTCAGGACCCAAGAGCGAAAGGCCAGGAAGGAGCATGCACTGCACCGGAGGCCAAGTCAGCCACCTTGGACGCCATTCACAACAGAGAGATCCGCCAGCAAAGGATGAACTTCCAGAATGTTCCAGAACCCAGCACCACCCCATGCGCCAAGCAGAGCCAAGAGGCTCCCCAGGGCCCATGGCCTCTTGCCTGCTCCACCCCTCACCCCGCGGCTCTCACTAACACCAGAGTAACCAACCTTCCTTCTCCCATCCTCTGCCCCCCGGTTGTGGCTGCCCCCTCGGCAGAGCCCGCCTGCCTCTCATCACCGCTGCTGTCCACTGGCTGGAAAATGTCGGCCGTCGCAGTTTTACCCCAGGAGACACGGCCAGCTAGCAGACTCTCCCCACAGCGGACAACCAGGTGAGCATTACGCATGTGGTTGGTTGGGGAGGGAGTTACAATGTAATGCCAGAACCTGTGCAACACCAAAATGTTTCCTCTTCCTAGCGGGATAGAGGCACAATAACGCTCCCTCTACCTGTCCACATTCCCAAGTCAATAACAGCACGGGTTAGAGATCGAGTAAAGCTCCCTTTACACTGTCATTCCATTCTCCCAGTTTCAGTGACAGCACAGATTGGACTTAACACTGCACTTTTCCAGTGTTTTTTATGTTGGGTGAATGTCTTCAAGCACTTTAGAAAACTGAGTTGAAGAGTATGACCGCTTGAGGAGTAAAGCAAAAGGATTTGG
Source organism: Hydrolagus colliei (assembly GCA_035084275.1). Taxonomy (NCBI): domain Eukaryota; kingdom Metazoa; phylum Chordata; class Chondrichthyes; order Chimaeriformes; family Chimaeridae; genus Hydrolagus; species Hydrolagus colliei. The sequence goes on along the minus strand of CM068742.1, from coordinate 6,145,451 downwards.
GAGAGGGTTCCAGAGAGAGGGACCAAAATGGCCGAATGTTTGCCGACCGATGGTGGGGCAGCTCAGGTGGGGCACATGAGGCTAGTCAGAATTGACGGAGAGGAGCAAGTGAGTTGAGTCACAGGAGGTTGCAGAGATAGGGGTGGTGGGGTGTTGCTGGGTTCTGTGGAGGACTTGAGTTGCAATGGTCTGGATAATCTGAAGCTAGTGGTGGTTCAAGTTGCAGAAGTTGGAGAAGAGGAGGTGACGAAGGCACAAGTCTGAGCTGTGGTGTTGGGGTGAGGGTCTGGTCTGTGTGTGGGGGAGAGAGTCTGTGCAGTGTGTGTTGTGGTGAGGGTCTGGGTTGTGTGTGTTGGGATGAAGGCCTGACCTGTGTGTGTATGTGGAGGTGAGGGTTCATTCTGTGCTAGGTTCAGGGGGTGGAGCAGTGTTGAGAGTGAGGTAGTGGCAGAGACGAGTGATGTTGTGGACAAGGAGAAGAGTGGACTTGTCCACAGTCCAAGGTTTGGAGGAGAAGTGAGGGTCAAACAAAACACCCAGGTTCCTCACATGCTCCGCAAGGTAGATTGAGCGACACACAGGGTAAGAACCCCACACATTGATTCAGCCACTTGTCTCTGTCTCAGAAACCTCAAGTCCCACAATAAGACTCTGAGCTTACAGTCTAGGCTGTCGCTGCTGGCAAGAGGAGAGAGCACCGGACCCAATGTAAATGTTGTTATTTGAACACTGCAGAATTGTGGAGACTGCTTCAATTTGCAAGCCATTATTTCTGCAGTTCTTCACAAAAATCCGCTTTCCAATTTAATCCGGGGATGTATGAATTTTTATGCGATTCTAAATTGTATGACAATGGTCTTCAGGCTGAGACAAAGAGGAAATTCAGAGCTTGTTCGTGTCTATGGCTGACAACGCACAACAGTGTGTTACTCGTCTGGGGGGACATTTGTGTCTATGTTCGAGAGGGAGCGTGGAATAATTAAATAGCACCTGTGAAAATGTGTGAAAATCCAAGTCCATTCTAGAGGTAAGGGCTGGTGTGAAGGGAAATTACAGGGAAGCCCCTCAGGACAGCGCAACCCACACCACGGCTGGTTTCCATCAGGCATATCCTCTTGGGCTCTTGGCCTGAATGGATTGAGACTGGATTGTTAATGCTTAACGCTTCGCTGATTTCCCTCCGAACAGATTACAAACAAAACCCAAACATTCCAGTCCAGTGCACACTGTCCTTTACATGAGACATTAAACCCACCATCTAAACTCTTCCTCTCTCCCCATGAGTGAGCGATGGCCATGAGAGAGAAACAGGTAGGTGTAGTCCATCCAGCGAATGTAGAGTTGAGGAGATGGCAGTCGGATGCACTCCAATGCAGCCTCAGCTACCTCTCCCTCCCACCACCCAACTCAGAAACCCTTCACCCCCTACCTCTCCCTCCCACCACTCAACTCAGAAACTCTTCACCCTGCCCCAAAATGCACTCTCCCTTCACAGTCTTTATTGTAACTCTTGGCTGTCACAATCCTTGTTGGGAGCTGAAGCTGAACCCAGTTTTCTCTGCAACTCCTTTATCACCTGGGCACAAGGCAGTAAGAGCCAAAGCTTGGGGACCCCAGAGTGTGCGTTGGGGTATCTGCTAGAGACTAACTGTATGGGGGTATGTGCGTGTGCACATGATTGTGAGGTGCTAAGCCCTGTACAAACCCATCCCTGCTTTTCTCTCTGCAGTCCTCATCGAGTGAAGCCGCTGGGCTCGGGTGTGCCGGACAGCAGTGCGCATCGGCCTCTGTGGCCAGGGATCGGGAGCACACTCAGCAGCGGCCTGGAGAGGTTGCGAACTGCCACCACCGGCAGCATTGCCCCTGTCCGCCCCGCCATCCCCCCACCCCAAGACCCAAAGGGGGAGAAGGTAAGCCACTGCACTGACCGCATACTGATCATGCACTGATCCCCCACACTGCCCACCCCACTAAACACCCCTGACCCCGCCCACACTACCCCCCCCCCACCTCCCGCACACTAACCCTGCCTCTCCACACTGACCCTCCACCCACACTGCCCCCCCACACACACACTGACAGGCCAACAACAACAAATTATACATCAGCAGGATGTACCAAGTTGCTGGACAGTCAGGGATCCGCACCTGAACTGGTGGGAACAGGGTGGGTGGAGCATGGGCAATGTAGGGATAGGAGGGCACAGTCAAAGGGGAGGGCCTTGAGACGGATATCGAAGCAGTCAGGGAGGCGGAAAGGCTGACGGACTGCGGGATGGAGTTCCAGAGGGTGGGGGGAGAGTGGTTGAAGGCCTGCTGCCAATGGCGGGGCAGGCAAGGTGGGGGACCTGAAGCAGGCCGGTAAGTGGAGGAAGTGGGCAGGTTGATAGGGGTTAGGAAGTTGTAGAGGTAAGGGGGGAGCAAGGCCGTGGAGGGCTTTGAACTTCACCCACTGAGTGATGGGGAACCAGTGGAGCCGTCGAGGATAGGGGTGATAGGGTCAGGGAGCCTGGTGCTGGAGGGGACGCGGACTGCAGAGTTCTGGAAGATTTGCAGCCTGCGGAGGGACAAGTTGGGGAGGGCGACAAGCAAGCAGTTGGAACAGTCGAGTCCGATAAATGAGTGGTTAAGGGTATCGGCGGCCAGCAGTAAGAGATGGTGACAGATCCAGGCAATGTTGCGGAGGTGCAGAAAGACAAGCATGCTGCCCCCCCCCGCCCTGTCCCCCCACCCTGTCCCCCACACTGGCTGACATGTCCCTCCCCCACATCTTGGAGATACCAACAATACGTCACAAGCTGTGAGCTCAGAGTGGGGTTCAATCCCACCCCCTTCTGAACCACAGGCGAGTGAGTGGCTGACTGAAAGGCAGAACTCTGCATATAATGCAGGGAAACAGCGTTCAGCCTTCGAAGGAGTGAAGGTCCTCCCCGCCCCAGACTTACTGTTTCTCACTTCTGGTCTGGTTGTGCAGTGACTTCCCGCAAGGACAGGCCCTGGGAGCTTGCGTTTGTCATACTGATTGCCAACACCCAGCTCCTCACCTCTTACACTGTACACCTAGCATGGCTGCTCACAGTCACATCCTCTCAGGAGGGTCTGTGATCAAACCCCATTGTCAGGCCACTCTGAACTCACAGTTCATATTGGTTCGGCAACCACTGGTGTACTAGGTCTAACCCGTGCAGTCACTAACCGAGGAGTGTGGACAGACATTGTAGAGGGGGGGGATTTACTTTATATCTAATCCAGACCTGGGAATGCAGACAGACTGTGTGGAGGGGCATGTTATGCGGGAATGTATGTACGAATGTATCCCACCTACACAGGGAGATTCCAGAGATATATATCGCACTCTCGAGCCCGGAGGGAAACATCCTGTTTTATCTAATTCCGGAAAGTATTAGGCGCAGGTTGGCAAGAGCCAAGGCTTGGGGGACCCCAAAGTATTCATTGGGATAACTGCTGAAGTCTAACCACCCTAGGTTGGCATTGAGAGAATCATCTGGTTTGTCACGGTAGAGTGAGGTGGGCTGCGAGGAGGGAGCTGTGAGTTAAATTCCAGATCTCGTTTTGACATTTCTCCTTGTGTTTCCCTCCCCAGCAGTCGGAGCCAGAGGACTCCGCTGCGCTCTACTACCACCTGACCCACGACGAGCTGATCCAGAAGATCCTGGATCAGGATGCGGAACTGCGGAGCAGACGGGATCAGTTGCGGGATCTGGAGAACTACATAGACCACCTGCTGGTGCAGATCATGGAGACATCCCCTGCCATCCTCCAGGTTCCCACAGGCAAGTCCAAGGCAGCCAAAAGATGAGCCAGCCACCCGAGTGCCTGTCTCCGTTTACACCAATAAAACCAAGGGATTTGCAACCAAAAAGCATGGAGGAGATGCCCAGTGACTATTTCTTTTATAATGTAAAGAGGGCCTGTGTTTGGGAATGATGTGCCTCCCTTATTGGCTGGAACACAGGGATAGGAAGCGCAGTGATGTGTTTCCACGCGTGTCAGACACCTGGCTGATCACAGAGATGGGTTTTTGTGTGTGTGTGTCAGACACCTGACCACCCCCCAACCCCCCCAAACAAAATTAGGAATAAGAAGAGGCAAAAAAGCCTGTCTAAGAACATGTCCTTCGGATGAGACCTTAAACTGAGGCCCCCACCTCTCTGTGCCACCTCATAGATCCTGTGACATATCAGAAAAGAGAAGGGAGTTTCTCTGGGCGTCCTGGTTGACGATCCTCCAGTTAAGTTGCTTGCTTGCTTCATGGCTGTTTGTGGGGGTGGGGGGGGGGGGGCCTTACTCTGCACAAAATGGTTGCCGCGCTTGCCTCACTCAAAAGCATTTCCACGCAAATTGCTTTGAGACGTTTATCGGGTGCTAACTCATGCTTTATATTCCTGTTATTTACTTGCGGGGGTGGGGAATGAAATGAGCTGTGAGGGCTCTCTGACCTCTCCACCCACCCCCCCACCCCCTCACCAGTTTGCAAAGTTTCTCTCCGGTAGTGTCTCAGGAATGCCGAGAAATATCGCCTGGAATTCCATGTTCACAATAAACAGTTAATAAATCAGACGGTGAATTGCCTGTGTTTGTGTGCAGCTTTATTAATAACCAGCTCCTTCACATGCACACATATTATCCTCTCCCACACCCCTCTTCTATTCAACATCAACAACAACAACTTCGATTTATACAGCGCCCTCCACGCCGGACTCAGAGCGCTTCACAATAGCAGATCCCGGGACCGAGCCAGGGGCAGGGGGAGAAAGGTGACCGATAGCTCGGTCGAAGAGAAAGGTCTTCAACTGTGACCTGAAACTGGGAAGAGAGGGGGCGAGGCGAAGGGAGTGAGGAAGGGAGTTCCAGAGCCTTGGGGCGTAGTGGCTGAAGGCACGGCCACCGAGGGTGGAGCGGAGGATTCAGGGGGACATGGAGGAGGCCAGACCCAGAGGAGCGAAGGCAGCGGGTGTTGGGTTGGGGGGAGAGGAGATCAGAGAGGTAGGGGGGTGCAGAGGAGATTTGAAAACAAGGTTGAGGATCTTGAAGTCGATCCTCTCTGGGATAGGGAGCCAGTGAAGTCTGGCAAGGATTTGGGTAATGGGGGCGCAAAGCTTGGAGCGGGTGAGTATGCGGACGGCAGAGTTTTGGATTAGCTGGATTTTGTGGATTGTGGTGGAGGGGAGACCGGCGAGGAGGGCGTTGCAATAGTCCAGCCGAGAGGTGACAAAGGTGTGGACCAAGGTTTCAGCGGCTTTTAAAGTGAGGTATTGCTGGAGACGGGCGATCCGTCGGAGGTGATAGATATTCCCCTCTCCTGCACCCCTCCAATTCCCCTCTCCTTGTACCTTCATCTAATTTCCTCTAAAATACGTTGATGTTTTCTGCCTCAGTCACATCCTCTGGCAGTGAGTTCCATACTCACCAACCTCTGTGTGAAGAAACGAAACACAAAATACTACAGATGCTGGGAATCTGAAACAAAAACAGAAGTCACTGGGGAAACTCAGCAGGTCAGGCAGCATCCATGGAGAAAGGAAAAAGAGTCAACGTTTCGGGTCTACAACCCTTCGTCAGAACGGGTTCCCTCAGTTCTGACGAAGGGTTGTAGACCCGAAACGTTGACTCTTTTTCCTTTCTCCATTGATGCTGCCTGACCTGCTGAGTTTCCCCAGTGACTTCGGTTTTTGTTTCTGTGTGAGGAAGTTCCTCTAAACTCCTTATGAGATCTGAGTTTGTACTATTTGTTGATGGAGTGATAGTGACTGAGGGATCTAAAAGATAATTAGTAGGAACCACAACACATAGAGGGCAGTGAGATTGTGGAATTCACTGCCTGAAGTGGGGTTTGAATCAGATAGTGTAGGCGACATTCAAGAAGAAGCTTGACTTTCACATGAGGGAGAGAGGAGTACAATACAATATTACATTTATATGGCACCTTTCACTTTGAGAGAACGTCCCAAGGCACTGAACAGTCAGGAATTTGGTGCCAGGTGGAGGAAGCACGCATGTGTCAGAGACCCAGCTGACCAAAAAAACGAAAACAAAATACCCCCAGTCCCAGCTTGTGAGATCTTTTGGTCATAACGTTTATGACCCAGATTATAAAAAACCCTAAATCCAGTTATTGTGACCCTATCTTTCCCATTATTGGTTCCCCATCACCCAGAGGACTCAATTCAAGATCCTGGGCCTCATCTTTAAAGCCCTCCATGGCCTTGCCATACCCTACCTCTGCAACTTCCTAACCCCCCACCAATCTGCCCTCTCCCTCCGTTCAGAGGGCTTCAGCCTGCTCCATGTCCCCTGATCCACCCGCCCCAGCATCGGCGGTTGTGCCTTCAGCCACTCAGCGCCTAACCTCAGGAATTCTGTGTCGCAATCCCTCCACCACGCCACCTCCCTAGCCTCCTTCAAGTCCCGCATTAAGACCGTCCTCTTCGATGGACCCATCGGTCACCCACCCCACTCCAACCTTTCCCTTCAGCCTCCCCGAGCCCGACCCCAGCTTGAATCTGAAACACTAGTGTTTAGCACCTTGGGACGTCCTCCCAATGTGAAAGGCGCTATACAAATATAATTTGTTGTTGTTGTTTGAAAGCCTGTTTTCTGGAAATTTGTAAAGGAAATCGTCGTAAATGAATCAGAATTATAGAACTTTCCCCGATTCTGCACGTCTTAAATGTTCAAAATCTTGATGTTGTTGTTGTTTAATCTTAAATTAAGTTAAAATGGTCTCATGGCTGCAACCAGGTTGAATTTCAGTGCTCGCATGGCACACATGTTATGCTGTAAGGCCGCCTGCCTACACCAGGTGGCAGTCATGGCACTGACAACAAATGATCTCAAACTGTTGGGTTTGATCCCCGAGTCCAGCCGCAGTCTGCCAATCACACGTACCCAGAGAATGAGCGCAGCACAGTGAGGAGAGAGCTGTGCTGCCCATTCCTGCAGAGCGGGATTCAGTCGTTGACGCTCTCGCCTCTGGGTCAGAAAGTTGTAGGTTTGAGCCTCCGAGAGTCAGAACCTCTGAACTCACAGTCCTAGCCATGAGCTCAGAGGTCCTGCTGATGACAGCTCAGTCAGCCTGGCTCATCGGCAGGACCTGGAAGGCCAGACCCGTCACAGAGGCAGGGAATCCTCCCATTCAACAACTGTTAACTCTGTAAAGCAAAGCCCTAATGGGGAAGGTGAGTGGGGGGTGCTACAACAATTTGCATTTATATAGCACCCTTCGTGTTGGATGGGATCTCGTAGCACCGATGTGCCTTATGTTGGTTGGACTCCAGCAGTTACCTTAGTGCATAATCTGAACTGCTGATAATAATCCTTGCATTTAATATCACGTCTTCAAGACATCTCAACGCCCTTCACAGAATATTACTTAAAAGTGTTTTTTGTGCACAAAATCCGGCAGTCAATAGCCTACTGTGGCATCACACAAACAGTCATGGACGACGTGACCAAATTATTATTTTTAATTTAGTTTGAGGGGATTACTTTTTGCTTTCACTAACGTTTGCCTTTACAACATTTCTCCTGCCTAGAATTCAAATCCAGGTTCGCTTGCTTACAAAGCGAGTGCTCTAATCACTAAGATACAAGGGTCGCCAAGCCTTGGCTCTCGCCAACCTGTACCTGATACACTCTGGAATTAGGTATGCGGGATGTGTTCCTCCGGGGAGAGAGAGAGAGACAGTGTGCGTTCTGTTCCAAACACAGGGAAATGTCCCTGAATAGGTGAGATACATATGTGGGACTCATAAGGGTTTGGAGATAATAATAATGCCTGCATTTGATAAAGCCTTTTCACATCTTCTAGATGTCTCACAGCATTTATATACTGTAAAGTGAACCGACTGTATATATGTGGGCAAAACGTGGCAACCAATTGCGCACAGCAGTGTCCCACACACCATCATGGATAGAAATGAACACTTTTTTTTGACAGATTATTATTAGGTGTGTGGAGTAAGGAAATTATCCTAAGATGTCTCCCTACCTGGAATTGAACCCGGGTCTCTCGTTTGTAAGGCAAGTGCTCTCATTACTGAGCTACAGGAGATTCTTAAGACACAAGGCTGACCAGAAAACATTTGGATGTTAAAGAAAAATGGAATTCCAAAAGTTGGGAGACAGAATGTCTGAAGACTCACCCACTGATGGTGGGGTGGATGGGTTGGGGAACATGGAGCAGGATGGAGCCCAGTGAGTGGAGGGAGCGGGCAGGTTGGTAGGGGGTTAGGAGGTCACAAAAGTAGGGTGGGGTGGGGGCAAGGCCATGGAGCGCTTTAAAGGTGAGGACCGGGATCTTGAATTGAAACCCCTGAATGATTACAATATAGGTCAGTGGAATAGCGGAGGTGTATAGAGGAGTGGACAAGGAAAGATGGGGGATTGTATGGGGTATAAACCCTGATATGGATTAGTTGGGCTGATGGGCTGGATTCCGTTCTGTGTCACTCTGGATGACTTTAACCTCCGGACATGGAAAGACTCAAAGCTCCTCCCGCAACATTAAGCTGAAGAAGACTGAGTGTTGACCTGCAGTGCTTTGTGTCAGCCAGCCTGCCCCACTCACAGCGCTTGGGATGATGGACCAATGATCTACTTTTGCCCCAAATTGTTAACGTGCATGTAACTCATTAAGAATGTTGGCATTTGATCAGCACTTGTAACTTCAAAACTTTTTGTTTGGTCAGCCGTGTAGCTGACACCCCTCCCCCAACTCACCACTCTCCCAAACAGAGCCCTCACTTGCTATCCACCTATTGATGGTTCAAATTTACGCTTGTCATATGGCCAACTTCTGTCCAACTCATAATCGAGTCCACCCTCTGTAATGGTCACTCAAAAGGTACCTGACCCAGCCAGGTCTACAATATTCCAGGGCACTGCTGAAGACTTCACAGCCAGTCTGGCTCATTGGCAGAACTTGGTATGGCAGTCAAGTTGCCTGGTTTGTCACCAGCTGTTCCCTGGTATACCGAGGACCTGCCTGACTCGGGAACCGGACTGGAGACTGTCACAAAAGGTGGGCTCGATTCCGACATTCCATTGCCAATCACAACACTTGGAACCTGTTCAGTCAGCTCCAAGGAGTATAGTCTGAGTGTCAAATTACTAAATTTTTAATCATAATAATACTTTTGAAGGTACATTGTGTTGTGTAGTGACTGTGTCAGACAGACAGAGGCCGAACTGATTGGCTCACTCCAGCGCTTTCACGGATCAGGCGCTGACAGCATCAACTCCATGGTTGCTTACTCGACCTCTTCAAGTCAGTCAGGAACCCAGGTGTCTTGTTTGACCCTCAACTGTCTTTCCTCCCCCACATCCAAGCTCTGCCTTCCCCCATCTCCCCAACATTACCCAACTCTGCCACTACCTCACCCCCAAAACCATCAACCATGTGTTCAGTACATCCCGGCTCGACCATGCAAATCCCCTGCTTGTCAGCCTTCCCAATTCCTCCCTCCACAGGCTGCAAATGATCCAGAACTCTGTTGCCCATGTCCTCAACAGAGCCCATGTTCTCTGTTGCCCATACCATTCCAAACTCCATGACCCCATCTCTCCCATCCTCGCCCAACTCCATCGGCTCCCCATCACCCAGAGGATCCAATTCAAGATCTTGGTCCTCACATTCAAAGCCCTCCACAACCTCCAGGCAGGTTGGTAAGGGGTTAGAAGGCTCTGGTCTGCTCCACATTCCACGTCCCATCCGCTCCACCATAGGCAGGCCAGCCTTTAGCCATTCTGCCCCCAACCTCTGCAACTGCATCCCGCAGTACCTCTGCCTCACCCTGGCCTCCTTCAAGTCTCACCTCAAAACTCTCCTCTTCGATGAGTTCCCATCGGCAACTGCTAATCCCCCACTTCCCTCCCCACCCCATCTCCAGCTCGGGTCTCCAGCGCCTTGGGACATCCTCCTGACGTGAAAGGCGCTATTCAAGAGTAATTTTGTTGTTGTTGTTGTCACAGTCAACTAGATTTTCTCCTCAGGATCTATTCCTCTTCCCCTAAATATCGCTGTCATCCTCCCACCTCTCCACCCTTGACACCTCCAGCCACATAAATGACCTTTCCATTTCTAACCTGCCCTTCCTTGCCAATGCTTTGGAACACATTGTTTCTAACCAGCTTTGCTCACACATCTCCCACACTCCCTCCTCGAGCCCCTGCAGTCTAGTTTCCATCCTTCCCATAGCATAGAGACAGTGCTTGTCAAGGTCACAAATGATACCCTCTCTCACTCTGACCAGGGTTCCCTTTGTCTTCTCATAATCCCAGACCTCTCTGCCACATTATACATAATTGACCATGTCATTCTCATCCAACCAACAACAACGTGCATTTATACCCCTCGTGCAGGGTAGCGTCCCAAAATGCTTGGCTGTATTGAAGCACGACTGTGTCAGATCCATCCTCTCTCCTTGCAGAGTGTGGGAGCAGAGAGGCTCGGTCCTCTGGGAGCTGGGGAGCCAATGGAGCCAGGTGAGGGTGGGAGTGATGTGGTTGCAGAGCTTGGTGCGGATGAGAACACGAGCTGCAGAGTTCTGGATGATCCGCAGCTTGTGAAGGGAAGAACCAGGAAGGCCGTCGAGGAGGGCGTTTCCATAGTCAAGTCTTGATGTGATGAATGCGTGGACCAGGGTTTTGGCAGCCTGAGGGGTGAGGGCAGAGTCTGGCGATGTTGCAAAGGTGGTGGAAGGCACTGGTCATGGTGCGGATGTAGGGGAGGAAAGACAGTTCAGGGTCGAACAAGACACCCAGATTCCTGACTGCTTAGAGAGGTGGTGGTGTGCAGCCTTGGATGCTGATTCTGTCAGCGCCTGAGGTGCGGAGGCACTGACACAAGCCAATCAGGAAAGCCTCAGTCTTGCGGACATTCAGCTGGAGAAAGTTGTCTCTCATCCAGGACTCAATGTCAGACAGGCAGGCAGGCAGGACGCCATTAGTCCTGGAGTTGAGGGTGGAAGCAGAAAGTAGAGTTGGTAAAACGAATGGACTGTATATTTTTGCGCGAAACACAGCAACCAATTGAGCACAGCAATGTCCCACAAACAGTTGTGGATTGAAATTACAAAATTATTACTGTGTTTTTTTTTGACGGATTATTATTAGGCATATGGAGTAAGGAAATCTTGCCTGGGATCGAACAGCAGGACTCTAACCACTGAGCTACAGGACTCGACCCCTCACCTGTGCCAGAACCTACTTTGCTTTCCCCAACTACACAACATTGCTCAGTTCCGCCACTACCTCACAACACCGGCCTCTGAAAATCTCATACATACATTCAAAACAGCCGGGCTCACTATCATCAACAACAATAAAATTGCACTTATATTGTGTCTTTCATGTCGGGAGGACGTCCGAAAGCGCTGAACAGTCAGGTCGGGACCCGAGCGGGGGGAGGGAGGGTCGGGGTAGGGGGAAGGGGAAGGAGAGTGGGAGAGTGGGAGAGGGGGAAGAGTTAGTGGGGCAGCCGAAGGCGCGGTCGAAGAGGAAGATCTTGAGACCGGCCTTGAAAGAGAAAAGGGAGGAAGCGAGGAGGAGGGGTTGTGGGATGGAGTTCCACAGTGTGGGAGCAGAGTGGCTGAAAGCCCAGCCATCGAGCAGGCCACAGTCTGCTGAACGGAGGGTCGGGCAGGTTGATAGGGAGACAGTAGGTCAGAGAGATAGGTGGGGGCAAGGCCGTGAATGGCTTTGAAAGTGAGAACAAGGATCTTGAATTCGATCCTCTGGGTGACGGGGAGCCAGTGGAGACGGGCGAGGGTGGGAGTGATGTAGTCACGAAGCCTGGTGCGGGAGAGTACACGAGCTGCAGAATTCTGAATGATCTGCAGCCTGTGAAGGAGGAGCTGTGGAGGCCGACGAGGAGAGAGTTCCCATAGTCGAGCCTGGAAGTAATAAAGGCATGGATGAGAGTTTCAGCGTCGTGGAGGGTGAAGTAGTGGCGGAGTCTGGCAATATTACGGTGTTCCAATATGACGGAAGGCAGTCATGGAGCAGATGTGGGTGAGGAAGGATTGTTCAGGGTCGAACAAGATGCCCAGATTCCTAATTGGCTTCGAGAGGTAGAGAGAGCAGCCTTGAACACTGATGTTGTCAGCGCCTGAGGTGCGGAGGCGCTGATGTGAGCCAATCAGGAGGGCTTCCGTCTTGTTGACGTTGAGTTGTAGGAAATTTGCCCTCATCCAGGACTCAATATCGGACAGGCACGCAGTCAGAACGCCAGTGATCTTGGAATCGAGGGTTGACGTGGATAGGTAGAGTTGGGTGTCATGCGAATGCCCTGCTTGTCGGCCTCCCCAACTCCTCCCTCCACAGGCTGCAGCCCATCCTGAACTCTGCAGCCTGCGTCCTCTCCCGTACCCCAGGCTCTGTAACCATATCACTCCACTCTCGCCCGACTCCATTGGCTTCTCATCACTCAGAGGATACAGTTCAAAGATCCTGGGCCTCACATCCAAAGCCCTCTATGGCCCCGCCTCCCCCCTACCTCTGCGACCTTCTAACCCCTGCTAACTTGTCCGCTCCCTCCGCTTGGCAGACTCTGGCTTGCTTCCCCGTCTCACCCACCCAACAATTGCCGGATTGGACTTCAGTCACTCCGCCTCCACCCTCTGGAAATTCATCTCACTATTCCCTCCACCTCATCCCATCCCTCGCCTCCTTCAAGACCCACCTCAAGGCCCCACTCTTTGACTGTGCTCTTGATCGACCTCCTTTCCCCCCACCCCCCCCTGCTCTCTTCACCCTCCCCAATCATGACCACCCCCCCTCCAGCTTGAGTTCAGAATACTGTGTCCAAAAACAGAAGTTGCTGGGGAAACTCAGCCGGTCAGGCAGCATCCATGGAGAGAGGAAAAGGAGTCAACGTTTCGGGTCTACAACCCCACATCGATGTCTGTCTGTCTGTCCAGTGCTTTGGGATGTGATTCAAATGTAATTCAGTAGTTGTTGTTCATGTGACTTTTGCAATAGAGAAGGGCAAGTCATTGGATAAACTCCACACACCCCCCACCTCCCAAGGATCTCTGCTGAGTTGGAGTTTTAAACCATTTATCTGTTGTTTATCTATTCCTCTCTCCTGTGCCCTCAACCTTGCCTATTGCAGTGGTGAATTAAAAAAAAGGGCCTACAAATCCCACAATGCTCCGGTGCAGTCTCCACTGCGGATGCGTGCCTCCCAGCTGAGTTGGCAGAGTGGGAATGGGACTTGTCGTCGCTGCTGAGGTGTACGCATGCGCACGACCGGACTGGTTTCCCCCCCCCCCCCCCCCCCTTATTCTGAGGAGAGAGACTACAACTCCCGGCAAGGCTGAGCGCGGCTGGTGACGCGGACTTTGCCGTCGCCGAGGTGACGGCCGCCATTTTGACGCGGGCGGGCGGCGGTTTGGAGCAATGGACGGTTTGGTGTGTCCCCGCTTCCAGCTGGGCCGCCCGCGCTTCCAGCAGGTAATGTTGTATTTTTTTTTGATCGAGCCGGGTTGTCCGACACACCGTGGAACCCATCACCGTGGCTTCAGAGTCTCCAAATCATAACCGAGAACTACCATGTATCGCACCTACACATGGCAAAATCCCAGAGACAGATTGCTGGATTGGAAATGCTCCCTCCCTGGGGGGCACCCACAGCCTCCTTGACCTGATGCTGGAGAGCGTTAGGCCCAGGTTGGCAAGAGCCATGGCGTGGGGGATAACCACACCACTCACTGTTGACATTGCTGGTACATCAAGCTTTGACCAGCAATCCTGACATTCTGTAGCCAACCTTGTCACCCCGGAGCCAGTTCAGCTCTGAGAGGACCCTTTCACTGCGGAACTCCATCCCACAGCCCCTCCCGCCTCGCTTCCTCCCTTTCCTCCTTCTTCAAGGCCGGACTCAAGACCTTGCTCTTCGACCGCGCCTTCGGCTGCCCCCTCTAACTCTAACCCCCCCCTCTCTCCCCCCCCACTCCTTCCCCCTCCCGCAACCCCCCACCCTGCTCGGGTCCCGACCCGTTCAGCGCTTTGGGACGTCCTCCCGACATGCAACGCGCTTTATAAGTGCAATTTTGTTGTTGTTGTTGTTCCTCTGCCCTCTCTCATCTTAACCCTGCCTGCCACCGCCCCGCTCCCCCCCCCCACTCCCCCCCCCCCACCCCCTCCTCCCCCCCCACCCCCCTCCACCTAATGCACGCATCCTGACCCCTGACTGTTCAGCGCCCTGGGATGTCCTCCCGACATGAAAGCCACTCTACAAATGTAATTTTGTTGTTGTTGTTGTTGTTGTTGCTTAAACCCCCCTCCACACACACACCCACCCCCTGAAGATATTGTTGAAGGAGAATTGGGAGAAAAGTTGGATTATTTTAAAATAAAGACACGATATAATAAATAATAAATTACAGTACAACACAGAACAGGCTTGTCAGGCTGAGTGACCTGTTCCCAAAGAGAGGAAATTGAATGCAAAATGTGTTTGTTGTTCCATTCAGCTGCAAATTGTTATCCATTTTCTTTTTCGTTAATGTTTCATTTATTTTCTCCGCGTATTATCAAGTCATCCATCCAGTTCATAATGTGAGCACATAATCGTTAGGTATCAGTCGGGCTTAAACGTTCTCTTGGTTTAGAAGATTGTGGATTCAAACTACACTTGGGACTTTGAACTCATGCAGTCCGAATGTTGAGAAGAGTGGAGCAGAGTAGAGCAGAGGGAGGCTGTGCGACGGTCCAGCATCCAAGCAATGACTCATTCTGCCTTTCCTCATCTTCACAATATTGCCCGACTCCGCCACTACCTCATCCCCAAAGCCGCTAAAATCCTCATTCATGCCTTCATTACATCCCGGCTCGACTTATCAAATGCCCTGCTTGTCGGCCTTCCCAATTCCTCCCTCTACAGGTTGCAGAGAATCCAGAACTCTGCGGCCCGTGTCCTCTACCGTTTCAACCTCTGTGACCCTCATCTCCCCCATTGTCGCCCGACTCCATTGGCTCCCCAACATCCAGAGGATCCAATTTGAGATCCTGGTCCTCACATTTAAAGCCCTCCACAACCTCGCCCCACCCCACATCCGTGCTCTTCTAACCCCTTACCAACCTGCCCGCCCTCTCCGCTCAGCAGACTCTGGCCTGCTCCACGTCCCCTGACCCATCTGCCCCACCATTGTCAGGCGAACCTTTAGCCAACCTCTGGAATTCCATCTCGCAGGCCCTCCCTGGCCTCCTTCAAGTCCCACCTCAAGACTCTCTTCTTTGATGATCCCATCGGCAACTCCTAATCCCCACCTTCCCTCCCCCGCCATCCCCAGTTTGGGTCTGACACAGTGACCGTCCAGCACCTTGGGACGTCCTCCTGACATGAAAGGCATTATACAAGTGTCATTTTGTTGTTATTGAGAAGAGCTTTGGGTTGTTTCGATGATGTGAAAAAGCGCTGTATCAAATGCAAGGACGATGATTAATTTTACTTTTCTTCTACCTCAGGGAGGGGATAAGACTAGCCTTGTGGAGACCAGAAACTTGGTTGGAGAGTTGTGGCACAAGCATGCGCCTTATGTAGCAAACCACAGATCGCTCACAAAATGCACACCATTGTACCACTTTATAGGAAAATCCTGTGAAGTACTTTGAGACAAATTGACGAAGTGATAATGCGCTCTATCATGGATTATATTTTATAGTAAGCACAGAATTTCTCGAAGAAATTGTGATGTGTTAATTAACATCTTTGTTGCAAATTAACATATACTTGAAATGAGATACCTGATGGTACATAATACTGGTCCCTGAGTGTGGGGGTGGAGTTCTTTCCTTGCTTGCGTTAACATCTCATCCAAATGATGATATCTCTGACTATGCAATGTTTCTTAGACCTGGACCATCTGTCTCGATTTTGAGCTCCATTCCCTTATGTGAAAAAGCCCCAACTTCTTGAGTCTCTTTCTTAGCCTTGGGGTGCATTATTTCGCCTTGTTTTTTAGAACAATAATAGTAATTAATATTTGCATTTGTAAATTATTATGGTAATATGTTCATGTGGTTTTCTGTCAAGTGTAGTGATTGTGTATTTTTAGGAAGATGCAGCAGACAATTTCCACCCAGCAGCATCCCACAAACAGCCAGGGAGTGAATGATTGATTTTATCTGGATGATAGTCGGCCCAGACACTGAGAGAGAGATACTCCCTTCACTTTTTGAATATAATAATGAGCTGTTTGACATACAGCTAGTAATTCTCACATCCAGTGTTGTTGTGTTTAGTAACACTGTTGGGAGGCCAAAGTCCTGGTGTGATACCAACGTCTTGAAACGTTTCATCGAATAACATGATCAGAAATGGAGTGATTGCTGACACAGAGACGAAAACGACTGCTGATCTATTCGAGGACATCCCAATTCCTTAGAGATTTTTGGGTGGAAATCGGATAGAAGCGAAAGATTGGCATAAACAGGGTGAAAATTCTTGCTAAGTGACGCTAAAAAACTCCCTTTGCCTCCACGGACATGAGGTGAAATTAATAATCCTTGCTTTTGATACAGCGCTTTATCACATCGTTGAAATGTCTCAAAGCACTTCACAGGATATATTATAAAATGACTTGACTGTTTTTATGGGTGAATAGTACCATGGGATATGAAGAGGCAGGCGGGAATCACAGTTATTGTCTTTTCTGAATCGGCAATGGTTTCCTCCTCCTCCCCTCATTCCCTCTCCTTCGTGCCCTTCCCTCTCCTTCCCCCACTTCCCTCTCCTCCCCTTCCCTCCCTATTTCCCCTCACAACATTGTGAGTCCAAAATTGAGAAAATCCGCTCTGCGGTTTCCTCCCCCCACCACTCCTCCACCTCCGCGCCCTCATCAGTTACCTCAACCCCTACTCACCCCCCATTTCACACTTTCAACCCCACCACCCCGCTTTCAGTCACAAAAACAATCACCTCCATGAAACCCACCACGTGCTCATTGGACCCCATCCCCACCCCCCTCCTCCGCACCCAGCTCCATTTGTTAGCCCCGCTCATTTCTGACACCATTAACCTTTCCCTCTCCTCAGGAACCGTCCCTACCTCCCTTAAAACAGCCACCATCATCCCTATCCTGAAGAAACCCCCCCTTGATGCGTTGCAACCATCAAGTTATCGACCCATCTCCAACCTCCCGTTTCTATCCAAGGTCCTTGAAAGAGTGGTTGCCTCCCAGCTCCGCTCTTTCCTTTCAAATCACTCACTTCTTGAACCCCTCCAATCAGGTTTCCGCCCTATCCACAGTACAGAAACTGCCCTGGTTAAGGTCACAAATGACATCCTAACCGCCTGTGACCAGGGCTCCCTCTGCCTCCTCATCCTCCTTGACCTGTCTGCTGCGTTCGACACAGTCGATCACACCATCCTCCTTCAACGTCTTTCCTCCCACCTCAACCTTCAAGGCACAGTCCTTGAATGGTTCCATTCTTATTTGACCCACTGTTTACATTTTGTTTCTTCCAATGGCTTTTCTTCAAACCCCCGCACAGTTTCCCACGGCGTCCCTCAGGGCTCTGTCCTCGGTCCCCTTCTTTTCACCCTTTACACGCTCCCTCTGGGCGACGTCATCCGCAGACATGGGGTAAATTTCCACATGTATGCGGACGACACCCAGTTGTACCTTTCTGCCTCATCCCTCAACCCCCAGACGATCGATGTTCTGACAGCATGTCTGTCCGACATCGAATCGTGGACGAGGGACAACTTTTTGCAATTGAACGTGAATAAGACCGAGGCCCTCCTGATTGGCTCAAGCCAGCGCCTCCGCACATCGGGCGCTGCCAGCCTCAACATCCAAGGCTGCACTCTCCACCGCACAAAGCCAATCAGAAACCTCGGCATCATGTTCGATCAAAAACTTTCCTTCCTCCCCCACATCCGCGCCTTGACCGGCACCGCCTATTTCCATCTGAGCAACATTGCCAGGCTCCGCAACTATCTTACCCCCCGCGCTGCCGAAACACTTGTGCATGCTTACATCACCTCACGGCTGGATTACGGAAATTCTCTCCTAGACGGCCTCCCCAGTTCCTCCATTCATAGGCTGCAGGCCATCCAAAACTCTGCAACCCGTGTACTATCCCGCACCCGCCTCCGTGACCACATAACCCCCACCCTCGCCCGTCTCCACTGGCTCCCCATCCTCCAGAGGATCGAGTTTAAGATCCTCGTCCTCACCTACAAGGCCTTACACGGCCTTGCCCCATCCTACCTATCCGATCTACTCTCCCCCTACACGCCCACCCGGACCCTCCGTTCAACAGGACTTGGCCTGCTCCAAGCCCCCCGCCGAACCGCCCCACCATCGGAGGCTGGGCCTTCAGTTTCTCCGCTCCCACCTTATGGAATGCCATCCCTCAATCCCTCCGTTTCGCCTCTTCCCTTTCCTCTTTCAAGGCCGGTTTGAAGACTTTCCTCTTCGATCGTGCCTTTTGTTCCACCCCGAACTCTTTTACCTCCCCTTCGTGTTTCACCCCTTCCCAAACACTCCCCTCCCAGCTTGGGTCACACGCCTCTTGTTCAGCGCCTTGGGACGTACTCCCGACGTGAAAGGCGCTCTATAAATGTAAATTGTTGTTGTTGTTATTGTTGTTGTGACCTCGAGAGTGTCCCCAGCTGATCTGAAGTGAGGAGAAAATGAAGTTGAAGTATGGCATAATGAAGTAATGATTATTTTCTTTTTCAGTCCACGTTCAATGGACGACTCCGACATTTTCTGGATGTTATCGACCCACGGACGCTCTTTGTGACTGAGGTACTGTCAGAGTCCAATATGTGTTAATTCTGTGTAACTCCAATGACTAGTCCAATATTAATCCTTGTATTTGATATATCACTTTATAACAACATTGAGACATCTCAAAGCACTTTGCAGAATATCCTGTAAAGTGGATTCACTGTATATTTTCTACGTGAAAAGCGACAGTCAATTGCACGTATCAGTGTCCCGCAAACAGTCGTGGATTTAAAAAAAAAGATTATTATCCCCAGAAAGGAATTTGCCAATCGACTAACAATTGGGTTCCTACATTGGGCTATGTAAACAGTGGAATAAGGAAACTTGCCTAACGTTTTGTCCTGCCAGGGTATCAAACCCGGTTCCTTTCACTGGGTGAGGCGAGCAGGTTTACCCCTAAGCTATGAGAATCCACTCCAGAATAAAGATCCCAAATACCAATTCTTCTTCCTGTATTCTGTCATTGTGTGGAAGCCATAATTCCCCTTTTTTGACAGCAAAGAAACTTTGTACAACCTTCTAACGGAGGAGAGGGAGTGCTACCGACCGAGCCAAGCTGATACCCGAAGGATAAAGGGTTAATGACCGCAGCTCCCCTTCCCCACTGCCACAGAGAAAATCCTCTGTTGGAAAACCTGACATTAAAAATAAACTTTCATGTAAATGGATTTTTTGCACCTCCCCTGCGCTGGGTATTTTTGTACCAGTTGTGACAGCTCTTGAAATCCTCCTGTGTCCTTCCTTTTACTCCTTCTCAACCAAATGCCCGTTTTTTCCCCCTCTAATGAACCGGCCCCACACTGCGTGTTAACAGCCCTGTCTTTGGGAAATTGTCATGTGCAATAAATTAGGGCCAGTTTAGTTATTAAAAACACACACACACAGCGCTTTCACTTAGCTCTCCCGCTGGAGGCTGATTAACCTTCAATCGTGAGAGGAATTCTAGTTACTCGCCTCTCTTAAAGTGACGTGCTCTATCTTCAACCAGCTGATCTCCATCTCTGATCAGCCAGCTTCCATACAAGGCTCCACAGGCCTGTCCCCTGACACGATTGGCTCTCCGTCCCACAGCGGATTGAGTTCAAGATAGTCATCCTTTTAAATCGCTCGACGATTTTGCACCTTCCTTACCTCTGTGACCTCTTCAAACCCTACCAACCCTTCTCTCCCTTGGCTCGGCAGGCACTGGTCTGCTTCATTCCCGCACCCTGCCCAACCCACCATTGGCAGTCAGGCTTTCAGCCTCTGCCCCACTCTCCCGAACTCAATCCCAAGAGTTGTAAGATTCAGGAGGAGGCATTCAAAATTATGGTGTATAAATTGATTGTTTGCGTTGTTGATCAGGGCACTTCAGCACAAAGGATATGGAGCTGTGTCTCAAAGTATAATTATAATAATCAGGTGGCAGGGTCTCTCAGTTGCTTGAACTCTCGCCTCTGAGTCAGAGTTGGGGGTTAAAGTCACGACACTGCATTCAGTACATTGCTGGGCGTGCAACACATTGTCAGCTGTGCCTTCCTTCAGATGAGATTTTAAATCTCTCTTGTCTCTGCCTAGTGGACATTCAGTTGGATGTAAAGACAACAATAGTAAAAATAAGCTTTGCATTTAATATGGAGCCTTATCATGTCTTTGAGACGTTTCAAAAAAGATTCTATGGCAATGCTCGAAAAGAGAGGGAGTTTCTCCAAGTGTCCTGGCCAACAATCTGCCACATAAAATTGGTCATTCACTTCATGGCTGTATGTGGGACACTGCTGTGCACAAATTGGCTGCCACAATCATCTACAAAATACACAGTCACTACAGTTCACAGTAAGTCCTTTGAAGTGTTTTGACACATTCTAACATGAGAGGACCTGTATCAAATGCAATGGATCATTGCCTCAGCACCTCCTTCTCTTATCCAATAATGTGTGTAGCTTTTATGGAAAGAAGCTACAGAAACAAGCTTGGATTAACATCTCACCCAAAGAACAGTGTCTTTAACAGTACACTAGATTTATTCAGCAACTCTCATGTCAAGAGGAACTGTACAATGTAGTTTATACAGTTGGCCCAAGCCAGAGGGAGGTGGGGGTGGCGGGAAGATGACCAAAAGCATGGTCAAAGAGATAAGTCTTCAGTTGGGCTTTGAAAGTGATTCAAAGCCGTCCTCTCTCTCTCTCCCCCACATTCCACCCACCCCACCACTCCGGAACATCAGCGAGAGTCCCTGACTTGGGGGCTCAATCTACTGACCAGAGGAGCTACCAACTGAGCCAGGCTGACACTTGACTTGTGTTGTGGAGCCGAAGCAAAGGCCACTGCCCCTAGAGGTGGTGAAATCCTCCGCCGATCTGAAATTTGCTTGTTGGAAAAAGGTTGGAAACGTGTTGGTTCTGAAATGACAGTAACGCTCAGCAGGGGTTGGATGGAGAGAGAAATTGTCAGATTACTCCAAATTACGATTCAGTGCACTCATTGTTTGCAGGACATCGCTCCACAAATTGTTTGCCACAGTTTCTTGTCCTGCATAATAATAATCCTTATTATTGAATTGACTTCACTGGCTCCCTATCCGACCCAGAGAGGATCAATTTCAAATCGATTTTCAAATCCCTCTACTCCTCTGCCCCCCCACCCACCTCTCCGACCTCCTCTTTCCTCAAACCAGCTCTCGTTGCCTTCACTCCACCGGATCTGGCCTCCTCCTTGTCAACCGAATCCTCCGCTCCACCATCGGCGGCCGTGCCTTCAGCCACTACGCCCCGAGGCTCTGGAACTCCCTTCCTCATTCCCTTCGCTTCACCCCCTCTCTTCCCAGTTTCAGGTCCCAGCTGAAGACCTTTCTCTTCGACCGCGCCTATGGTCACCTTTCTACCCCTGCCCCTGGCTCGGTCCCCGGATCCACTATTGTGAAGCGCTCTGAGACGCCATCTGGGTGGAGGGCGTCATATAAATCAAAGTTGTTGTTGTTGATACAGCGCTTTATCACATTGTTGAGATGTCTCGAAGCACTTCACAGAATATATTGTAAAGTGAATTGACTGTATATTTTGTGGGCATAACTCAGCAGTCAATTGTGCACAGTTGTGGATTGAGTGATCAAATTAATATTATTTTAGTATTTTTTGGAGGGATTGTTATCCCAGAAAAGTGATCCACCAGTCGAATAACAACCGGGTTCCTACTTACTGCTAGGTAAAGTAAAGTTGACCCCCCAACCCCCAGGAATCGAATTCAAGTCCCCTCGATTGTGAGGTGAGTGCTCTAACCAGTACACTACAGGACTTCACGTTCGCAGTGACTGAATATTGTACACAATGGGTTTGCCTCTGAAGACATCTTGCTGTGCAAATCGACAAGTTTTTTGGCCCCTGGCATGAATCTTGTTTTGGTCACCCAGGTGTCTGACATATGGAATCCATCACCAGGTTTAAGAGTCTGCAACCAGACTGGGTTCCACATATATCTATAACCAAGGAAATTTCCCTGTATCTGATTTAATGCGTACTCTCTCCTGGAAACACATCCTACTTACCTAATTCCGAAGGCATGCGTTGGCAAGAACCAAGGGGATCCCAGAGTTTGCTATTGAGAGCTCTGTCCATGCCCGCAGCACTCCCTCCCTCTGGAGCCCATGCTGTGGGTCCACAACAACAACAAATTTGATTTATCTGGCACCCTCCACGCTGGACGGCGTGCATTGTATTGTGCGGCTCCACAACCCTTTTGACTCACCGACGTTCATCTCAAACTAATGAAGTTGTGGCTCTGTTAGGCGAAGCCCTAATTAACAGAACTAATTTTAGAGCAGTTGCTCAGCATAGAGGTGAAAAGCTCTGAGCTCCTGTGGAGTACTGATGAGACTGGGGGAGATGAGGAGTCAGCAAGGTGGGACTTCAATACTATTTATAATTAATGTACAGAAAAGTATATTGGCACTAAGCTGCTCACCGATTCGCTAGTACTTTACGTTACCCTCATCTCCAAATCTTCCCTCACTCGATCACCTGATTCCTCTGGCTGCTTTTCCTCATTTGAGCACCTCACCCTGTACCATCCCTCCCCCCTCTCTCATTTAAAATTCTCCTGGTCTACCGTCCCCTGAAAACCCCCTGGCTCCTTTCTCTCTGATATCTCCGCTTTCCTCTCATCCCTGTCCCTCAGCTCAGAACGCCTGCTCATAATAATAATAATTATAATAATAATAATAATATTCCTTGCATTTGATATAGCACTTTTCACATCTTATCAACGTCTCAAAGCGCTTCACAGAATATACTGTAAGGTGAATTGACTGTATATTTGTGGGCGAAAAGTGGCAGCCAATTGCGCACAGCAGAGTCCCCACAAACAGTCATGATGGGCAACTTCAACCTCCACATAAGCTCTCATTGTACCACATCCTCAGATTTCACTGCCCTCTTCTCCTCCCAAAACCTTGCCCTCCAAATCAACTTGCCGACCCACAACCATGACCATCCTCTCAGTGTCATCATCACACATGGCCTTGACATTTCTGACCTGTGCATCACCGACAAAACCATGTCGGACCACTTCCTCATTTCTTTCTCCTATTCCATCTTCCTCTCCTCCATTTGTGGAAAAGGCTTCCCCCCCGATCCCCCCATAAAGGCCCTCTCATCCTTAGGCATCCAATCCCTCTGACCTTCCATCTGCAAGAATCTCTAGAATATAGAAGAATTAGAGGTGATCTTATAGAAACCTATAAGATTATTAAGGGGCATGACAGAGTAGACAATGAGAGACTGTTTCCCCTGGTTGGAGAAATTATAACTAGGGGTCATAGTCTTAAGATTAGGGGTCAGCCTTTTCGCATTAAGTGGAGGAAAAATTTCTTCACTCAGGGTAGTGAATTTATGGAATTCTCTACCCCAAAAGGCTGTAGATGCTCAGTCTTTGAACATATTCAAGGTCTGGTGTTCTGTCAGCTTGTCTGTCGGACATCAAGAGCTGGATGAGTGCACATTTCCTGCACTTAAACGTAAACAAGATAGAAGCCATACTCTTTCGGGAGGTAGAGCAAGCGACCTGGGGCATGTGGGAGAGAGAGAGAGAAAGAGAGAGCTGGGATGTGATGGGGTGTATGGAGAGTGGTAATACTAAAGAGCAGTTGGCCAGATGTGATCTGAATGCCTCCATCGTTGCTCAAATTTGTTTCATAGGTTTGTTTCCCAGAAACCGATCACTGTAGTTTGACTGAATATGCTTTCATTTAATAGACGAGGGTCATGTCTCCTACTGGCCTGAAAACAAGTTATATCTGCCTGCTAATGACACGGAGAGTGTGAGTGATGCCCAACAGTCCTGTGTTAGCTGAAGTGAGAGGGAGGGGGAGAGGGAGCAGAGAAATAGGGTGCGAGAAGGTTAGAGAGGTAAGGAGATGCTAAGATGTGGATTTCTAGGTGAATTGACTGCAATCACCCACAAAATACAGTCAATTGACTTTTGGGATATCCTCCTGACGTGAAAAGCGTCATACAAATGTAATTTGTTGTTCACAAAAGGCACTTTGAGATGTTTCAACAACGTGATAAGGCGCTATGTCAAATGCAAGGATTATTGTAAATTTGAAGAGAAAAGCCTAAGACTACGTGGACTTTGAAGCCTGTGATCTTATTTAACCCCTGCCTTGACTCCCCGCAGTGAGGGGGGAAGATTACAGTGCTGGTGCTGGGGGTGAGGGGAGCAAGGCTCAGGTGGCCAGGATAGCGGGAGCTGTGCAGGAGCTGTGATTGTTCACACGATGTGTCGCTCGCTGTGAGCACTTCCATCCACCAACAGAGTCAGAGATGGCAGCTGGCCTCCCTCAGCAGAAACCAGAGCGAAAAATGTGATATGTTTTCTTGTTTTATTATCTCTTACTTTGTGTATGTGTATGTTTTGGTTTCAGAGTCGGCTTAAAGCGGCCTTACAGCTTCTGGAGGATTATGAACATGGCACTATAGCCCCAGAGGTCACCGATTGCCAGGTAGGTGTTCTGTAGTGTAGTGGTTAGTGTGCTCACCTCGCAAGCGAGAGGACTTGGGTTCGATTCTCCTGCAAGGTGAAAAGAGTGATAACTACAACAGCAACAATAATATTTAGTTTGTATGGCGCCTTTTACATAGGGAGGATACTACTAATAATATTATTGGTATTATTACATAACCCAAGGCTCTGGATAGATAGAATTTTGGACGTGAGCTGGGGCTGGAGATCGAGGAGGCTAGAGGGCAGAGGGGGAAGGAAGTTGTCAAAACACGATTGAAGAGGTGGGCCTTGAAGGAGGCAAGGGATGGGACGATGCAGAGCGACTGCGAGATGTAGTTTCAGAGAGTGGAGGCAGAGTGCCTGAAGACCACTCCTGAAAATGATGGGGCGGCTAAGGTGAGGGACGTGAAGCAGGCGGGAGCCCGCTGAGCAAAGGGAGCGGGCAGGTTGGCAGGGGGTTAGGAAATTGCAGAGTTAGGGGGAAGCAAGGCCAATGGAGGCCAATTGGAGGTGAGGACCAGAATCTTTAAGTGGAGTAATGAGAAGCCAGTGGAGTCAGGCGAGGATGAGGGTGGAGTTGGAGAGGCTGACAAGTAAGGAGTTTGCATAGTCAAGTCTGGATGTTTTAAATGCATGTATGAGAATTTCGGCGGTCGGTGGAGTGAGACAGTGGTGGAAAGGCAATGTTGTGGAGATTGGGAAAAGCAGAGCAGCTTCTGGCACGGATGTAGAGTTTGAAAAGGACAAGACGCCAAGGTTCTGGACTGGCTTAGTAAAATGGAGTGTGCATCCATGGATAGGGATGCCGTTAGCACGAGGAGTAGAGGCGCTGACTGGAGCCAATCAGGAGGGCCTCGGTCTTGTTGACATTCAATTGAAGAAAGTTCACTCTCATCCAGGATTTGATGTCTGTTCAGACATTCTGTCAGGACAGCAGTGGTCCTGCAGTTGAGAGTGGAGGCAGAAAGATATAATAATAATCAGTAAAACGTTTGTTATCTGGCACCCTCGGGACCTGCCCGATGCCGGTTAATCAAATATACTGGATATTCGAACGGCAAGTTGCCGAAAATCCTACACAAAAAATTAACTTGTTGTAAAACATACCATATTAATAATAGACTAAATAATAACAGAATATTATATGGATACTTACCAATAAAGCATTCCAGCACACTCGGTAAAATGATCGGTAAAAAAGCATTCCAAAAAGCAAGCTAAGTTTAATACGTGCACAAAGTGAGCATACCGCGAGTGTCCCAGATCTTCCAATACAATTGGGAGATACCGGTTGGTTGCGTATGCCAGTTGGTTGGGTACCAGATAAACAAGATTTTACTGTAGTACAGGTAGCCCCCGCTTATCGAACGCCCTGTTAACGAAACTTCACTATAACGAGGGTTTCTATTTGTACCCACTATGTGCTTAGCGAAGGCTGCGCTCGCTATAACGAAAGTTTAAATCTCGCGCGCTTCTTGTCTCCCGGCAGCCTCCGCAACACAAGCGCATATACATACACACACTTACTGCAGCGCCACCTAATCCAAGAGAAGGCGCTGCAGTATGGGAAGAGCTTAAGCGGTAGGATGCTCTGTCTGTCTGTCTGTCTGTCTGTCTGTCTGTCTGTCTGTCTGTCTGTCTGTCTGTCTGTCTGTCTGTCTGTCTGTCTGTCTGTCTGTCTGTCTGTCTGTCTGTCTGTCTGTCTGTCTGTCTGTCTGTCTCTCCTCTCTGTCTCTCTCTTTCTCAGTCTCTCTCTCTCTCTCTCTCTCTGTCTCAGTCTCCCACTGTGTGTCTCTCTCTCTCTCTGAGTCTCTTTCTCTCTCTCTGTCTCTCTCTGTCCCTGTCCCAGTCTCTCTCTCTCTCTCTCCGTGTCTCTTTCCCTCTCTCTGTCTGTCTGGTTCGCACTCTCACTCTTTCTCTCTCTCTCTCTCTCTCTCTCTCTCTCTCTGTCTCTTTCTCTCTCTGTCTCTCTCTCTCTATGTCTCTTTTCCTCTCTCTGTCTGTCTCGGTCGTGTTCTCTCTCTTTCTCTCTCTCTGTGGCTCTCTCTCTCTTTCTGTGTCTCTTTCTCTCTCTCTTTCTCTCTGGCTGTCACAATCTCACTCACAGTCTCTCTCTCTCTCTCTGTCTCAGTCTCTTTCTGTTTAACTCTCTCTCCCTGCCTTCAATAGCAGTGCTACCTACCTTTTGCCGTCGCTGATACACTGTAAATGTTAGCGCTAGGCTAAGTGCAAGGCATTACTGGGAACAATTTTTTTCATCTACGGAAACACAGTAGGGACCTCCCTCCCGCCCAACGCAATTTTCGCTTTACGAGGGGTTTTGAAGTCCCTAACCCTTTCGTTAAGTGGGGGATATAATAATAATCCTTGCATTTGAAATAGCATCTTCTAGATGTCTCAAAGCACGTCACAGAATCTACTGTAAAGTGAATTGACTGTATATTTGTGGGCGAAACACGGCAGTCAATTGCGCACAGCAGCATCACACAAACAGTCATGGATTGAAATAAAATTGGGTGTCATCCGCATACATATGGGAGTTGAATCCATGTCTGCAGATGATGTCACCAAGAGGGAGCCTATAGATGTTGAAGAGGAGGAGAGCAAGGACGGAGCCCTGAGGAACACAGCACAAGCCGGTGAAGACATTATATTAAATGCAAGGATGATAACAGGAAGTTTTCAACAGGAAAGGCAGCATTTGGGAATCTTCTGATTGGGTTTGATTCTCAGAGAGAACTATTATGGGCTGTTGGAAAATTTGCATTTGGTTGTGGAAGTCAAGGGTGTCAAGGTCCTCCTGGATCTCTCCGCCGCATTTGACACAGTCGATCACGCCATCCTCCTCCACCACCAATCTTCCATCACCCACCTCAGTGTGACTGCACTCGCTCGGTTCGAGTCCTACCTCACAAACATCTCTGCAAATGGTTTCTCTTCTCACTTCCGGCTGGTCATCTGCGGCGTACCCCATGGCTGCATCCTTGGCTCCCTTCTCTTCTTCATCTACATGTTCCCTCTCGCTGATGTCATCCGCAGGCATGGGGTTAACTTCCACATGTATGCAGATGACACACAATTCTACTTTTCCACCTCCAGTTGCGACCACCCTGATATTCTGTTGGACATCAAGAGCTGGATGAGTACAAATTTCCTGCAGTTAAACGTCGACAAGATGGAAGCCATACTCTGGCTCCTGTCGTTGTTTTCTATCCCACCATTCTGACCTCCTCAACCTACCCGACCTGCCCTTAAAACTCGCCGAACCCATAAGATTCGATCCCCAGTTATCCTTTGTCCCCCACATCTGGTCTCTTACCACCCCCACTTTCTTCCATCTCTGCCACATTGCCCGTCTCCGCCAATATCTCACCCCAACAATTACCAAAACCCTGGTCCATGCCTTTCAGCTGGACAACTCCCAACGCCCTCCTTGCTGGCCTCCCCTCTTCCCACAAAATTCAGCTCATACAAAATGCTGCTGCCCACATTCTCACTCTCATCAAACTTCATACCCCGATTAGTCTTTGCAAATCTGCATTGGCTTCCTGTCACAGTGCGGATCGACTTCCTCACTCCCTAACCTCCTCTCTCCGCACAGCAGTCTGCTGCCTCTGCTCTACTGGATCCAGCCTCCTACTTGTCCACTCCACCATTGGAGGATCTGCTTTCAACCACTATGCCCGAAATTTTGGAACTCACTCAACTGCTTCACTTCACCCCCTCCTTTCCCATCTTCAAGTTGTGCCTGAACACCTTTCTCTTCAACTGCACCTATGGTCACCTTCCCCCTCCCCCTGGTTCGGCTTCGAGCATTGTGAAGCGCAGCGAGACATCGCCTGGGGTGGAGGGTGCTAAATAAATGCAAGTTGATATTTTGTAACAGTTTTTAAAGGGAATTGGATAAATAATTATGGGCAAATAAATTTAAAGAGTATGGGGAAAGAGGAGGACAATGAGATTAGAGAACTCCAATGGGGAGCAAACACCAGCGGACACAATGGTGGAAAGTGCAGGGGAATGGGAATAGAGTAGGGAACTCCAGTGGAGAGTGAGGACCGTCAGGGACATGATGGATAAAGAGCAAAGAATAGGATTGGAATAGAGAGCTCCATTATCAATGATGGTGCCAAGCCACCTGATATGAAAGGCGCTGTGTAAATATAAGTTTGTATTGTTGTAAGATTAACAATGTGGAGTCCCGTTAATGTAGTGATTAGAGCACTTGTCTCAGCAGCCCACAAACATACAATCAGTCCACTTTACAATATATTCTGTGAAGCACTTTGAGATGTCTCAATAACGTATTAAAGTTCTATATCAAAGCAAGGATTATTATTCTTGTTATTAACAGTTTAGAATTGGCCCAAAATGGATGCACGTATTTTCAATCAGTGTTTTATTAGCTCTATTCTCAGCTGGTCTCCCCCATTCTTTTGATGGGGAATCATTTGCTCTCAGTTTGGTCATGAAGTTCTATATAGGAACAGATTATTATAATAATAAATCTTTGCATTTGATACAGTGCCTTTTAGTTCAGGAGGATATTTATGGATTCTTTGTAAGGTGCATTGATTGTGTTTTTTATAGGTAAACGTGTCAGTTAATTTGCACACTGCATCCCACAAACAGCATTGAAGTGAATAATCAGTTTTATCTGGGGATTGTGACACCTGGAGAGAGAAACTCCCTGCCCCTTCCAAATAGCGCCACAGGATCTTTATCATCAACCTGAACAGGCACAGGTTAGGAGCTCGGTTTATACATTAGATTGCACTGTATTCTAACCTATCATGCCTTTGCCATCATTGGCCTCCCCACTCCCCTCAGCGCCCACCACCAGATCAGATGCCGAGCCAGGATTGTTAAATACTATAGGACGTCCTGATGTGGAAAGCCCTGTATAAGTGTGAATTTGTATTGTACAGTATTGTATTGCATGCATTAGTCCTAGAGTTGCATGAACAGTGTCCTACCTATTGCCCAGCCTCAGCGTAAGATCACTCCTGACTCCCTGGATGGATTCCAGAGCGAAAGGTCAGTGTTTGACCTGCTCAGACCTGATTCTCCCCAAAATGAACTTCGTACAAAGCTCAAACACAGTGCAGCTTGCACAGTCCATAGTCATTGACATGTGAGCTTTGGTTTGGTTCAGTCAGCTCAGTTGAAGTGATTTGGCAGTGCAGCTCAGCATCCTGTTTGCCTTGTTTGTTGCTGCCTCACACTGTTTGGACATGCTGAGAGACAAGTCAGCTCACACCCCTGAATCTCTCTCAACTTCCCCCCTTGGCACGTTTTCTGTCTCCCGCCCATGGGGTAGAATAGGACAGGTTCCAGGGAGCATAACCTGAGCTGCAGGCTTTAACACTGCCCATGCTGCTCATCGGAGTGAGTGAGAAAAGGAACAGTACGTTTTAAGTACTGGATTTATCTGATCTCTTGGCTGCTATTATTCTGATCCCATTCAGGCCACCGACAGCTCTCAGCCTTCAGCTTCGGGTCCCGTGAGCTATCCCTAGTATTGTGACTGCTGGACTCGTGGTTTACTTTTATTATTTTGGGGAGACATCAACTGGTGCAGCTGCCAGACAGGTCGACAGTGGGCAGGCAGCTGTGTACCCCAGTGGGAGGGCTTTCGGGGGTCCTTCTCTCTGTGTCTTCTCTTGAGCTATTTTGTAACCCCCCCACCCCCATTCTCTTTCTCTATTTCTTCTGTATTTACCCATTTCTCTATTTATCCGTTAAATAGCTGGCGAATAGCTTCCCGTGGGTAATAATCCTTCCAACAAAAAATATATAATTTGGTTACTCAATTTATGACTGTTTGTGGGATACTGCTGTGTGCAATTGGCTGTTGCATTTCACCCACAAAAACAGTCAATTAATTTTACAATACATTCTGTAAAATGCTTTGAGATGTTTCGACAGCGTGAGAAGGCAGTATATCAAATATATTTTGTGCTCTCTATCTGCTCACTCCTTTCTAATACTCATTCTATTTCTTTCTATCTTTCTAAATATAATTTTGTTGTTGTTGTTTTCATCTTGCATCCTCCCTCTTTCTAGTCTCTCTCTATCAAGCCTTTGTTCCAGGTTTTTATCAATCTCCAATTTATGGTAATTCTTAATACGAAATTTGTAATTATTGAATTACACCAAAACGTACTTTAAAAAAATTAATGGTTTAAAAAAAATTTAATTACACAATTTCTTATTAAGAAATCGGTTGAGAAATCCTGCAAACTAGACTTCCTGAACTCTTAGGACATCCATCCAGCTGGCTTGTGAAGCCTCCCTGATGCTAATACTTCAATTTACTTCATTAATGTGTGATCAGTAAAATATTAGGACAGCTTTAACGAGGGCAGATACCGCACAGCTTGCCATTGATGGCACAGTGTGGCAAGCTTTCCAGCTAGGACCACCCTACCCGATAGAGCTTTGTTTTGCAGGATTAATAGGAGCTGAGTAGGATGACTCCCTGCTGGCTGGCTCAGGAACCGGTAGTCCAGTTCCTGAGGCAGGCAGCTCCACAGTATTCCAGGGCACTGCTGATGGCAGCTCAACCCAGCCTGGCTCATTGTTGAGATCTGGAAGGGAAGACCAGTCACTGGGGGCAAGGAGTCATCCCACTCAGCTCCTGTTAACCCTGCAAGACTGCCCTATCGGATAGTGGGAGTTCTAGCTGAACAAGCAACAAAAACAACCTGCATTCATAGAATCATAGAATCATAGAATTTTACGGCACAAAAGGAGGCCATTCGGCCCATCTAGTCTGTGCCGGCTCTTTGAAAAGAGCGATTCAATCCCATTGCCCTGCCCGCTCCCCATAGCCTAATAGACCCGTTCTTCCTAAATAAAGATCTAATTCCCTTTTAAAAGTTGTTATCGAATCAGCCTCCACCACCTTTTCAGGCAATGCATTCCAGATTCGAACAACTCGCTGAGTGAAAAAATTTCTCCTCAGCTCCCCTCTACTGCGCCTTGAAACTATTTTAAATCTGTGACCACGAGTCACAGATTCACCCACGAGTGGAAATAGTTTTTCTCTATTTGCCCTGTCGAAACCCCTCATGATCTTATAAACCTCTATTAGGTCTCCCCTCAATCTTCTCTGCTCCAGAGAGAATAACCCTAGCCTATCTAGCCTCTCCTCATAGCTGAAGTCCCTCAATCCTGGCACCATCCTAGTAAATCTTCGTTGTACCCTTTCCAATGCCTTCACATCCTTTCTGTAGTGTGGTGACCAGAATTGAACACAGTATTCCAGCTGAGGCCTCACCAAAGTCCTATAGAGGTTAGTCAGCACTTCCTGACTTTTGTACTCTATACCCCTATTTATAAAGCCTAGTATCCCATATGCCTTCTTAACAGCCTTGTCTACCTGTCCTGCCACCTTCAACGAGTCACTAACACAAATCCCCAGGTCTCTCTGTTCCTTCACACCATTTAAAATTGTACTATCTAGCCTATATTGCCTCCCTTCATTTCTTCTCCCAAAATGCATCACCTCACACTTCTCTGCATTAAACTTCATCTGCCATGTGTCTGCCCACTTTACCAATTTGTCTATATCCTCTTGCAGATGGCTACTATCCTCCTCACTGTTTACTATTCTCCCTAACTTAGTGTCATCTGCAAACTTGGAAACTGTACTCCGTACAGTTTCCATTAATATATAAGCCTTCCCAACCCTTCCATTCAGCGGGTTCCGGCCTGCTCCATGTCCCCTGCCCTATCATCGGCATGACGAGCTTTCAGCATCTCTACTCCCACACTTTGGAACTCTATCCCATAGTCCCTTTGCTTCGCTACGCTCCCTCCCTCACCTCCTTCAAGGCCAGTCTCAAAACCCTCCTCTTCGACCATGCCTTCTACTGCCCTCCCAACTCTCTCCCTCCCCTCCTAACTTTCTCCCACCCCTTCCCCCTACCCTGCCCCTTTCCCTTGCTCAGGTCCCAACCTGACTGTTCAGCGCCTTGGGACATCCTCCCGTCGTGAAAGGCACTCTATAAATGAAGTTTTGTTGTTGGTTGTTATTAATATAGCACCCCTCGTACAAGGTAGCATCCCAGACAACAACAACGATTTATATAGCATCCTCCACGCCGGACGGCGTCTCAGAGCGCTTCACAATAACGGATCCCAGACACTCAGCAGTGGCATAATACGACGCGGAGCTGGGGGAAAGTAGCTGACCGGAGCCACAGTTGAAGAAGAAGGGCCAAGGTGGAGGGATAGTGGCAAGCAGGACATGCAGAAAACATTTGGAAACTGCACCTGGGAATCAAACCCGGGTCCTCTCGGTTGCGAAGAGGTTGTCTACTTTGATGTTTGGATGAAGGAGAAAGGCATAGAGGTGATGAATAGGTGTGGAGGCTTATTGGGTAGAATGGCCTGTTTCTGTGCCCTTTGGCATGGACTCACTGTTTTCTTTTTCTTTTTTTTTAGCTCTGGGAAGCTCAGAAGATCAAGCAGGTGAGCTTTTCATTTTTACTGGTTCAGTAAAACTATCTGCCTGTCTTCCCCACTGTCACCTGTGCTGTGATTGTGGCTTGTAAGGCGGGGGGTTGGGGTTGTGTGGTGAAGTGGGGGAGTGGGGGTGGGTGGGGGCGGTGAGGCAGGCAACGGGCCTGGTTTTGTGTGGCAGGGAGAGGAAGAGGGCTATGAGGCGGGGTCTTGACGGAGGGTTTGTGAGATCTCTGTGACCTTACCGATCTGACTCCTCCCTCTGCTCACTGGCCTACTCCGTGTCCCCCGACCTGCATGCCTGCCACACCATCAGGCCATCATCCTTTCTACCCTGACCCTCTGGAACTCCATCTGGAGCCCTTCCGCCTCACCCCATCCCTTGCCTCCTTTGAGGCCCATCTCAAGAACTTCCTCTTTGACAGTGCCTTTGATCATTTTCCTATCCCAACCCACTTGCCCCCCAACCCCCAGCTCAGGTGCAAACCCTTGACATGAAAGGTGCTGTACAAACCTAATCTTTATTTGTGTTGATGGGTGTGCAATGTGGAGTTCCAGCTCACTGTCCCCATGTCTTGCCAACAGACAGTTACGTAAAATCACCAAGTCAGTGAATTGCAACACACTCTGAATCTCCATGCTTTCTCTTGTGTCTCAGGCCATCATACATCCAGACACCAACCAGCAGATTTTTATGCCGTTCCGAATGTCAGGTAACTTAACCAACAACTTGCACTTATATAGCACCCTACACTCGGGGTCGCGTCTCAGAGCGCTTAACAGTGCTAGAGCCTGACTCCGTAAGCACAGTCGAAAAGGAAGGTTTTCATGTGGTACTGGAAAGGGGAGTTTCTCTAACCTGGCAAGATATGTGGTTTTAGCTGATTTAAATCCAGCAGTTACCACAACACACATTCTGGGGGTCCCTAAGTCTTGGCTCTTGCCAACTGTGCCTCATCACTGTCTGGAATTGGGTAAACAGGATGTGTTCCTCCAGAGAGAAAGGGCGAAACATACATTCAGGTCCCCAAGCCTTGTTTCTCACCAACCATAGAAGAAAAGTGCTATATCAAGCGCAAGAATTATTATTATTAACTTGCACCAAGACAGGTTCATGTCATCGCCCTGGATTCGGTCAGGCTGGGTCCACATGTCATTCATATTGGAAACCTCAGTTGGGAAGTCGGGTGATGGATCAAGACACATAAGCAGAGTGCATCCCACCAGGGTTAGGGTGCACATTCGTTTCCTCAAACAGTGAAATTCCCATGTGTAAGTGGTAGGGTCCGGCGATATATCGGTTATATCGATATAATTTTCATATCAATATGCCGATATCGGAATTTAAAATATATCGATATATCGAAAAATTCTATATAAAAAAAGTATCAGTATATCGCAAATATCGGTATATCGTTTCCGGCGATATATTGGTATTATCGGTATAATGCGATCTTTTCCAGCTTACCTTGTCGCCGGCATTGCAACCTCCTGGGCCTAGAGCACGGAATGCGCGTGAACATCCGAATGCACGCGCACTGAACTACAAGACCCAGGATGCTCATCTCTATACACAATGCACAGACCGAGGTGCAAGCCGCCATATTGCGTAGTCCTTGAATACAATATACAGGTATACAAGGGGTGGGGGGAGAGGGAGGGAGAGAAGGGGGGGAGGGAGAGACAGAGGGGGAGAGGGAGGGAGAGACGGGGGGGGAGAGAGGGAGGGAGAGACGGGCGAGGAGAGGGAGGGAGAGTATATTAGATAGATGAGGTGGGTGGGTGGGTGGGTGGGTGGATGGATGGATGGAGAGAGATGGTGGGGGGGTATGTGAGAGAGGAGAGAGACACAGACATAGAGAGAGAGATGGAGAGAGTGAGTGTGAGAGACACACAGGGAGAGAGATATTTGCCTCTTAAGGAGATAGGCCAACACCTGAGCCAGATCCACATCCTCTCCCCCTCCCTCTCTCCCCTGTCCCCCTCTCTCCCCTGTCCCTCTCTCCCCTGTCCCTTTCTCTCTCTGTCCCTCTCTCCCCTCCCTCTGTCTCTCTCTCTCCCCTGTCCCTCTCTCTCCTGTCACACACTCTCGTCGTGTCGAGGACCAACCAAAATGGACCTCGGACAATCGGTGGCGACACCTTGTGGGGGAGATGAGCATTCCAGGTCTTTTAGTTCAGTGTCCCGAATGCGCACGCACCTCCGAATGCGCGCGCATGTACAGTATAAAACCCCCGAAAATATCGATATATCGGTATATATCGATATGAGCCCATCGATGTATCAAAATCGGAAAATTTCCATATCGACGGACCCTAGTAGGTGGTTAGTTTGAATACTGAGCACAGTGATAAGTTTCCTCGTTTACTGGACACCATGCTGACCAAAACAATCTCAGCAAACTGTACTGTCTGCAGGTGTGCTTGTGTTTCCCATGGGGGTTGTGGGGGGGAAGCGGATGGGAAAAACTGGGAGAGAGAGGGAGCCAACAAACAGTGAGTTTTCATGGTCTGATCGTTTCTTACAGGTTTTGTTCCCTTCGGAACCCCCATTGTGAGTATTTTTATTCTGTTTCAGATAGATCTTGCCTGTCCTGAGTAAAGCGTTTGTAGGTGTTATTGTTGTTACTATAAATTATTATAAGCCTTACATTTGATAGAGCGCCATATCACATTGCTGAAATGTCTCAAAGTGCTTCAATACTCAGTGCAGTTCATATACTGCACTGAGTATTTTGTGGGCATAACATGGCAGCCAATCGCGCACAGCAGTTTCCCACAAACAGTCGTGGATTGAGGGAACATTTTTTTTGAAGCGGGGAGGGATTATTACCCCAAGAAAGTGATCGATTAATTGATTAACAACCGGGTTCCTACTGACTACTAGGAAAACAGGTGTGGAGTAAGGAAACTTGCCTAAGGTTTCACACTGGAATCGAACACTGGTTCTCTTGCTTGGGCAAGCACACTAACCACTATGCATTAGGACTTCACACAGAGTCTCATCCTGACTCATTCAGTTATGGTCAGTTAACGCCTGGCTCATATTGCCTCTGGGTGAGGCTGTGATTCAAGTCTTTGGACATGCACGGCTCCCTTAATGGTTTCTTCCTGGCCTGCTCAGCCCTTCAATATCTACCTGTTTTCTCTGCAGGTTATTGGCCTTCTGCTACCAAACCAGAACTTGGCATCGACTATCTTCTGGCAGGTAAGGAGCCATGCACCAAGACAGGTTCATGTCATTGCTCTGGGTCCGGTCAGGCTGGGGCCACATGTTATTCATATTGGAAACCTCAGTTGGGAAGTCAGGTGATGGATCGAGACATTGTTTATGTTCAATGGGATTGCAACCCATGCTGTCACTAACCTGGGAGTGTTAATGGACAGTGTAGAGAAAGCTGTACTGTAAACCCTGACCTGAGAGTGTGGACGGACATTGCTTTACTCTGAGCTTTACTCTGTTTCTGACAAGTGCTGTAGAGTGCGTTTGCATTAAAGAAATGTGATGTCTCACTTTATTGCAGACATTGAACCAGAGCCATAATGCCTGTGTGAATTATGCAAATAGGAACGCAAGTAAGGTGAGAGATTTACTATTTTACATAGAACTTCAAGGCTTTTTTTTGTAACCGGAGCTCTCTATTCTTATTCCATTGCCTGCTCTCTTCCCATCATATTTGTGATGGTGCTCGCTTCCTCACTGGAGTTCTCAATCTAATCCCATTTCCTGCTCTCTTCCAATCGTGTCTGTGTTGGTGCTCGCTCCTTCACTGGAGCTGTCTACTCTATCCCTTTTCCTGCTCTCACCCCATTATATCCGTGTTTGTGCTTGCTTACTCCCCCGCTGGAGCGTTCTGCTCATTCCCAGCTAGTTCCTCAAAGCCTTTAATGTTTGGAATGCAATAGTCTCTAGTTAGTACTCAAACCTAATGGAAACCAATGAATTTTACTTGGGCTATTCATCTAAAAACCTCAAAGACTTTGAAGTCCTCCATTGAATCTCCATCAGATGATTAAAGTCCTTATAATTGGTGGGGGGAGGGAATTGGTGGGTTATAGAGAGAAACTACTGTTGGTCGGTAACTAGGATGTGTCAATTTCAGATCATCGTCAAAATAACAAAGGGAATGGTAGTGAGAATTTTCATGGTGCACATTGATGTCACACAAGATTGCCTATAATGCGGGTGTCCTGAAGATCCCCAGTTACCTGTGGTGTAAGGCACCAGATTCCTGCCCAGTAAAGGAAGGCGATCAGTGCCAGCCAGAAGTGACATCAGCGATGACCCAGAAGGCATTTTTTGGCAGATCTATTATCTCTTGGGGAGCTGAGACACTGCCGTGAAATATCATGAAAATCCCATTGAGATGTCATCAGCACATTTGTGATGAGGAGCTTTCATTCAGATCAATGTGTCTCACTCAACATGTTTCCTTTTACCTTCCCTTCCCCCTGCAGGTGACTCCTGTGTCTACTTTCGCCCTGGGTTATTGTGGTGCTGTGACCAGTGCAGTCTCAATAGCGGTGAGTAACATGCAATCGGTGCCCGGAGAAAGTCAGCTGTTCATATGCTTGAGTGTGGAGTCACTGAGCCAAATTGCTCAGTGTCTGTCTAGTATTTGGGATTCTCCTCGGGACTGAACTTGCTCCTAGGGGACATTTCTGGCAATAGAATGTTGGAATTGAGACCACTCTCTGTGGACATGTCTAGTCTGGTTCCTGACCCAGTCAGATCCGCAATATTCCAGGGCACTGCTAATGACATCACAGCCCAGCCTGGCTCACCGGCGGGACTCGACAGAGCAGACCAGACACTGGGACCAGTCACTGGGGGCACCCACTTAGCTCCTGTGTAAGATCCTCGTCCTCACTTTCAAGGCTATTCACGGCCTTGCCCCCTCCTATCTATCCGATCGGCTGTCTCCCTATGGCCCTTCCATTCATTCTGCTTCATGTCCCCGCCTGAGCCGCCCTACCATCGGTGGACTGGCTTTCAGCCTCTCTGCCCCCACACTCTGGAACTCCAACCCACAGTCCCTTTGCCTCGCTTCCTTCCTTGCTTCCTTCAAGGCCGGTCTCAAGACCTTCCTCTTCGATCCTTCCTTCTGCCGCCCTCCCACCTCTCTCCCTCCCCTCCTACCTTTCTCCCTCCTACCTTTCTCCCTCCCCCCACACCCCCCACCCTGCCCATCCCCCTTGCTCGGGTCCCAAACTGACTGTTCAGTACCTTGGGATATCCTCCCGGCGTGAAAGACGCTCCATAAATATAATTTTGTTGTTGTTATGCCCTGCAAACCAAACAGTCAGGGTGATCCTAGCAAGACAAGCAACAGGAAAGCTTGCCAGATAGTGCTTTCAATAGGCAAATGAGGTTTTAGCTGGTAAACCCCAACTGATCCTGTGATTGCCAAAGATTGGCTCTTGCCAATCTGTGCCTAATACTCTCCAGAATGAGGTAACAACAACAAAGTGACATTGGTGTAGGGTCATTCATGTTGAGAGGATGTCCCAAGGTTCTGGAATCAGGGTCTGACCATTCCAAGGAGAGAGAAAGCTTTGTCTCAACCTAACATTGGTAAATTTCCGTAATTGCACCAATATTAAGTTTGAATCAAGTGTTGTTAAGGCTAAATTTGTTTGGAATTTAATATTAAAGGGCTTCCCATCTTCTTGCATGACAGTGCAGGCTGAGTCTTAGGGTAGTTCACTCTGGGCAGGGAGTCCTGCAATGTATTGTTTAGAGCAACGAGAGGACCCGTGTTCGATTCCCCGCAGGTCAAAACATTGGGCAACTTTCCTTACTCCACACGTCACCATTTACTAGCAGTAAATAGGAACCTGGTTGTTAGTTGATTGTCAAATCACTTTCCTGGGGTAATAATTCCTTCAACATATGATAATAATAATAATTTGTTCAATCGATCATGATTGTTTGTGAGACACTGCTCTGCGCAATTGGCTGCCACGTTTCACCCATAAAATATAGTCAATTAATTTTACAGTATATTCTGTGAAGTATTTGAGATGTTTCAATAATGTGATAAGGAGCTATATGCAAGGATTATTATTATTACATTATTATTATCCTGGAGTCATAATCCCAGACAGGTGATTGCCGCACATTGCAGTGAATTTGCTTGTATTTCTTGTAAAATATTTCCATTTATTTTTCTCGCTCCTTGTGTGTGAATATGTGCTCTGTGGTTCCAGATGGTTTGCTAGAATCTAAATTTGGGTTTGCGGGATGATTCCCTCCTCCCTCTCCTGTCCTTTTACAGATCGGCCTCAAAACTATCATCCAGAAAGCCAAACAGTTCAGCCCGGCCACCAGGTTACTGATCCAGAAGTTTGTGCCGTTCCCTGCAGTGGGTGAGTCACACAAGAGGTCACTCTTATGGCTCTCAATTTGGTTCAGTGGCAGGGAGCCACTCGCTGTTCATCTCTTGGCACATATGTAAGGAGAGGTGAAAATATGTAGGAAAGAACAACAACAAATTACATTTATATAGCATCTTTCATGTCGGGAGGACAACAACAACAACAAAATTACATTTGTGCAGTGTCTTTCACGTTGGGAGGATGGCCCAAAGCACTGGAATGTTTCAGATGCAAGCTGCGGCACGGTTAAAGGGGAGGGTCTTGAAGGAGGCTAAAGGGTGGGGCAAGGTGGGAGGTGCATTGGACGTGAAGGATTTTGACAGCGAGGGCTTGGATTTTGTACTCTATCCTCTGGGGGATGGGAGGCTAGTGGAGCCTGATGAGGGTGGGGGTGATAGGTTCACAAACTTGTTTAATAAATATCTCAATGCTGTAATGGTCTGACTGGGATCAGATGGGCCGAGGGCTTTATTATTCCTATCTCCCTGGTGATCTTGGGGAAAGTTCTTGTCTGCTCTCAGGCCTGCTCTGGTGACTGGGTGGTATTGGGAGCCACTGAATGTCCCAGCCGGGCAATGCCAGCTTGCTTTGTTGTGATTGTGGAGCTGCCCTGGTCAAGGTCCATGGTTGTGAAGGCCCTCAATAATTCTGTCCCAGGGATTTTTAACTCCATACGTACCTCTCCCCCTATTTACCTCTGCATTCGTATAATCGACACCCAAAAGGGTGGTCCAACCTTTTGGTGTAGAGGGCCGGATGCCACATTTGAGAAATGTCTGGCTGCATTAGCAATATTGTTATTTTACCCTTCCAGAAACAAAAAAAATCATTTTATACTGTATTTTAATTAGTGGACGGGGAAGAGGTAGACCAATAAAACCCCTTGATTTGGGATTTAAGGATGTCCAATATCTCCTTGCAGTTGGAATTGAAGGAGAGGATGGACAAGGAGCGGGAAGGTGGATGAAGGAGGTAGTAAATAATAATCTTCTCAAATGGAAATATATGCATCAAATGTTTTAATGCATTAAAGTCAAAACACAAGATATCAACTCAGCATATGGAAGCCCCTACAGAGAATGCTCAACAAACCAAAACAAATTAATCCATAATTGCATAACTAACTCTAAACTCCTTCAACACAGATATGACTTTCAAGCAAACAAGGCACTGAGGTTTTCTATTACTTTCAATAAACAAATAATCCACTTCCCACTTACACTATAGGCTATTGTGGTTACTCCAAACATAGACCATAGCCAACAGTACCCTAATGGGTTAACAACAACAACAAAAAGGTTTATATGGTGCCTTTCATGTAAAAAGAAGTCCCAAGATGCTGAATAATCAGTATTTTGGACTCAAGCTGGGGTTCGGCATCGGGGAGAGTGCTAGGGCAGTGGGGGAAGGAGGGTGATCGAAAAAATCAAAGAGGAGGGTCTTGAGATGGGCCTTCAAGGGAGAGGTGTGGCTGGTGTAATATGAGAGCAGTGAGCATAGTTGGCCACAGTTTGTGGATGTGTTACTGACCTATATTTACTCTGTTGCCCACAGCTGGTGCTAATATCTGCAATGTAGTCCTGATGAGGCACAGCGAGCTCATTGAAGGGATCTCCGTGCTTGACGCGGAGGGGAAAGTCATCGGTTCATCCAAGATTGCTGCAAGCCATGTATGTATCTCAGTCTATCCCAGTGCTTCACTGATTGCCACAGCGAGCTTTACTCTATATCTCTCCACACTGTCTCGGAGCTAGCAGTGTGGACGGACAGTGTAGAGGAAGCTTCACTCTGTCTCTAACCGCACTGTTGCTGTTCTGGGAGTTTGGACAGAGGCTGTGCAAGGTGTCCACAAAGTCACGTTATAGTCTGTTACAAAACAGCGATATGAGACTACGGGTGAACTGAAACAAGCTGTCAGAGGTGTATTTCTCTGCAAGAATTATCTTATCTGTCTTTCTGTGTTTCTTTTTACCAAGACTGAGCTGGAAATTATTATTTTGTTTGCAGGCACTGATGGAGACAGCCCTGACCAGAGTGGTCCTTCCTATCCCTGTCCTGGTCATTCCTCCAGTCCTTATGTCGCTGCTGGAGAGGTTAGTGCTGGTGTGATATCACTCTGAGTGAGAGGTTAATGTGAGGTCATCACTGAGTAGTAAGGAGGGGTTAGTTGACTCTCACAGTACGATGGGGTCACATTCTGCATGATGCTCGCCCCACCGCCCACGGATCACAGATTAGTTGTCCTTGAATGTGTGCTGTGATCGTGTGTTATTTTAGTTGCCCGGCTACCATTAACCAATCTGTTAAAGATGTCAGACAGACGTTAAGGTCCAACACTCATTACCACAGAGTGGCCTTACCTAATTAGGGACAAATAGTCTTTAGCAGCCTGGCTGTGTTATCACTGTCAACCAGAGCAAAGGTGTTCCTGAGCTCGGAGCTGTCATAAACACGGCCCATACTTTACAAAATAGCCCTTTGGCTATTCATGTATTCCAGATGATCAACCTGCTCAAATCATTCGGAATAATGTATAAAAAGTTTGGGTTGGGAGCAGAATTGAGGGATAGTTCTCTCAGAAAGCCAGGTGGCCAAACATCCTTTGCTGTGATTTTCTGTCCTTCTCTCAATGTGATGCATGCATTACAGTAAAGGTAGCTCAAAGATAGTGCTGTCACCTGAATCAGAAGGTTCAAGCCCCACGTAGCGATCTTGAGCTCATAGTCCAGGCTGACAATATAATACAAAATTATATTTATTCAGCACTTTTCACGTGGAGAGGATAGTTGTACCCAAATTGGCTGCCACATTTGCCCACAAAATACAGTCATTTGAATAAATTGGTAATTTCAATCCACGCCTGTCTATGGGACACTGCTGTGCGCAATTGGCTGCCGTCTTTCACCCACAAATACACAATCAATCCACTTTACAATTTATTCTGTGAAGTGCTTTGAGAAACTTCATTGATATGATAAGGCGCAATATCAAATGCAAAGATTATTATTATTATTTTGGGTAATTCTTGTGTAGTGTTTTGATACAGCCTCCAGATATGAAAGGC
Organism: Hydrolagus colliei; assembly: GCA_035084275.1. NCBI lineage: Eukaryota > Metazoa > Chordata > Chondrichthyes > Chimaeriformes > Chimaeridae > Hydrolagus > Hydrolagus colliei. Next base: position 6,102,796 of record CM068742.1, on the reverse strand, counting down.
ATAATATCAAATGCAAAGATTATTATTATTGTAAAGAAACCAATGTTTCCAAAATATGGGAGCTTTTGGTTACATAATCTCATCAGAAGCTAATGCGATAATCACTCTGCCTTCAGCTCTCCTCAAATCATAATTTCCGTTGGGATTTGGGGCTGAAAAAAAGGGCACTTTTTGTAACGGTTGCAATGTAAAAACATTTGTAAACTGGGATTTCTTAGATGCTTGAGTGTCAGGAGATATTTCTCGTTCAGTTTTCAGGTGAATCGTGGTAGCCAGTTGCACACAGCAGTGTCCCACAAACAGTCATGGATTGAGTAATTGGAAGAATTTTTACCCCCAGAAAGCGATTCACAAATCGATTAACAACCGGGTTCACAGCTAGGTAACCAGATGTGTGCAGTAAGGAAGCTTGTCTAAGTTTCGCCCCACCAGGAATCAAACACAGGTCCTCTCTATTATGAGGTGAACATCTAAACACTATATTACAGGAATCTCTACACTTTTACAGTCTTCCCAAATACCCCCGGCTCACTCACGATCTCTCGGTTTGCAAAACCCATCCAATAAATATATGGTCAATTCACTTTACAGTATATCCTGTGAAGCGCTTTGAAACCTCTCGATGATATGATAAATCGCTATATCAAATGCAAGGATTATTATGTTATAGATCCCATTGCACAATTTGAAAAGTGTGTCTCCGAGTGTTCTTTTTTGTTACGGCACAGAAGGAGGCCATTCGGCCCATCGGGTCTGTGCTGGCTCTTTGACCGAGCAAGTCACTTTCATTAACCCCAATCACCAGCTTTCTCCCCATAACCCTGCAAACCCGTCTTCCCCAGATACCTATCTAGTTCTCTCTTAAAAGCTGCTATCGAATTGGACCTCACTACCCTTTCAGGCAGATCATTCCAAATTCGAACAACTCGCTGAGTAAAATAATTTCTTCTAACCTCCCCTCTGCTTCTTTTGGTAGATATCTTAAGACTGTGACCACGGGTCACAGACACACCTACCAGCGGAAACAGCTTTTCCCTATCTAGCCTGTCGAAACCTTTCATGATCTTGAAGACCTCTATCAGGTCCCCGCGTAACCTTCTCTGCTCTAATGGGAAAAGTCCTAACTTCTCTAGCTTGTCCTCATAGCTAAGGTTCCCCATTCCTGGTATCATTCTCGTGAATCTCCTCTGCACCCTTTCCAGTGCCTTAATGTCCTACCTGAAGTAAGGTGCCCAGAACTGGACACAGTACTCCAGTTGAGGCCTAACCAGTGTTTTGTATAGATTAACCATAACTTCCCTACTCTTGTACTCTATGCCCCTACTAATAAAGCTCAGTACACCTAATGCCTTTTTTACTACCTTATCTACCTGCCCTGCTACCTTTAATGATTCGCTTACTTGAACACCCAGATCTCTCTGTACGTTCACCCACCTTAAGATTGAGTTACCAAGTCTATATTGCCTCCTATATTTTTCCTACCTAAGTGTATCACCTCACACTTATCCACATTAAAATCCATGTTCCAGCTAACGATGCCACAGAAAAAAATTGGTCACTCACTTCATAGCTATTTGTGGGACAGACCTGTATGCTATTTGGCTGCCGTGTTCACCTATGAAATATAGTCACTGTTCTTTATGGTAATCCTCCAAAGAAAGAGTTTTGAAATGTTTCTACAAGTGATGAGGCTTAAGGATCAAATCCAAGGAGTATTAATAATCATTGAAATCCAAATATTGATTCCAGTCTGCGGATTTTTGGAGCCAGTTTTCCCACAGCAACATCTCACAAATAGCAAAGAAATTAACAATTTTATTTGGGGGATTATTGGCCAGGGCACCATGAGAGAGAAATCCCCTTTTTATTTCCACTCGTTCCGAGGGATCTTTAACATCCACCTGAACATGCACAGACGGGAGCTTGATTTCAGGGTTAGAGGACTTGGGAATTAGTGTGAACCCTTTTGTATTCGGCATTTTAATAAAATACACGAGTTCCAATTAAGGTTGCACCGTGCATGTGTTAATTAGTTTGTTAATGAGAGCAGAGGTGAAGAACCCGAGTCACTGGAGGTGTCCAGCCTGGGGAGGAGATTCACACCTCCCATCACCAGCATGGTTCAGTTCAGTGACAGCAGGTCTCGATCTCCATTTTCACTGTATTCAACCTGAGCTGTTATGGAAATATTCTGTGTAAGACCTTAGTAATTAAAGGGCTGTTTTGTACCAGTCTATAAAGAGATGGACAAATGAGTGGAGTCACCGTCCTCAGTTGCACAGACTTGGCTTTAGCTTCATAATAATAATAATTCTTGCAATTGAAACAGAGCCTTATCAACTCACTGAGATGACTCAAAGCACTTCACAGAATATACTGCAAAATGAATTGACTGTATACTTTGTGGGTGAAATGTAGCAATTGCTTGAGGCAATGACCCACAATTAGTGCTGGATTGCGTATACCAATTTTTTTTTTTAATGGATTATTACCCCCTGGAAAGCGATCCGCCAATCAACTAACAATCGGGTTACTTCTTAGTGCTAGATAAACAGACGTTGTGGAGCAAAAAAACTACCTACAATTTCACTCTGCCTGGGAATTCAACCAGGATCCTCTTGTATAAAAAGGGGCAGAAGGACAAGCCTGGTAACTACAGACCAGTCAGTCTAACGTCGGTAGTGGGCAAACTTCTAGAGTCCATAATCAGGGACAAGGTAGATCTTCACTTAGAAAGATATAGGCTAATAAAGGACAGTCAACATGGATTTGTTAAAGGCAAATCTTGCCTTACAAATCTGATAGAATTTTTTGATGAGGTAACGGAATGGGTGGATAATGGTAGCGCAGTTGATGTAGTTTACATGGACTTTCAAAAGGCATTTGACAAAGTGCCACATGAGAGACTTATTATGAAATTAAAGGCCCATGGCGTAAAAGGGACAGTGGCAGCGTGGATCCACAACTGGCTGCGAGACAGAAAGCAGAGAGTTGTAGTGAGCGGCTGTTTTTCAGATTGGAGGGAAGTGAGCAGTGGTGTGCCACAGGGATCAGTTTTGGGACCATTGCTGTTTGTAATCTACATCAATGATCTGGACTTGGGTGTACGGAGTACAGTTTCCAAGTTTGCAGATGACACTAAGTTAGGGAGAATAGTAAACAGTGAGGAGGATAGTAGCCATCTGCAAGAGGATATAGACAAATTGGTAAAGTGGGCAGACACATGGCAGATGAAGTTTAATGCAGAGAAGTGTGAGGTGATGCATTTTGGGAGAAGAAATGAAGGGAGGCAATATAGGCTAGATAGTACAATTTTAAATGGTGTAAAGGAACAGAGAGACCTGGGGATTTGTGTTAGTGACTCGTTGAAGGTGGCAGGACAGGTAGACAAGGCTGTTAAGGAGGCATATGGGATACTAGGCTTTATAAATAGGGGTATAGAGTACAAAAGTCAGGAAGTGCTGACTAACCTCTATAGGACTTTGGTGAGGCCTCAGTTGGAATACTGTGTTCAATTCTGGTCACCACACTACAGAAAGGATGTGAAGGCATTGGAAAGGGTACAACGTAGATTTACTAGGATGGTGCCAGGATTGAGGGACTTCAGCTATGAGGAGAGGCTAGATAGGCTAGGGTTATTCTCTCTGGAGCAGAGAAGATTGAGGGGAGACCTAATAGAGGTTTATAAGATCATGAGGGGTTTCGACAGGGCAAATAGAGAAAAACTATTTCCACTCGTGGGTGAATCTGTGACTCGTGGTCACAGATTTAAAATAGTTTCAAGGCGAAGTAGAGGGGAGCTGAGGAGAAATGTTTTCACTCAGAGAGTTGTTCGAATCTGGAATGCATTGCCTGAAAAGGTGGTGGAGGCTGATTCGATAACAACTTTTAAAAGGGAATTAGATCTTTATTTAGGGAGAACGGGTCTATTAGGCTATGGGGAGCGGGCAGGGCAGTGGGATTGAATCGCTCTTTTCAAAGAGCCGGCACAGACTAGATGGGCCGAATGGCCTCCTTTTGTGCCGTAAAATTCTATGATTCTATGATTCTATGCTTGTGAGGCGAATAGTCTAACCTGCACTGCAGGAATCCATAATGTTTGTATTGTACTTTCCCGGGAGGCTGTGGATTCTCTATCCCGACCCTTCACACACACACACCCACACCACTATTCACTTTATGGCTGCTTATCGGACATTGCTGTGCGCATATTGGCTGCTTTATTTGTCTGCAAAATACACAGTCTCTACATTTTCCAATAAATCACAAGATTAGACAAGATGAAGAAACCCATTTAATTCCATCCTTCCACTCTACAAAAAGAGTCCGAATGTCCTGGCCTCAACAACCCTTCCTGGTAACCTTGTTCCAGTCATTGATTCCTCTCTGGATAAAGAAATACTTCTGGTGTCCGTCCTGAAACTAAACTCTACTTGTTCTGTTGCATTTAAAGTGTTGTTTTGATCCCGTGATGCGCCCTGAAAGTCCTCACAATGTGAAATGACCACATCAAATGCAAAGTTTATTACTATTTCTATGCATTTATCAGCCAGTATCAATCACTTCCACTCTTGCCACTGGTTCACAGAATTTTTGGGTTCCACTCCCCAAGTCAGGCACGTTCACAAAAGATTTGATAAGGTGGATGTTAATGGGTTGTTTCCACATATTGTTGAGACTAAAACTAGAAAGTGTAAATGTAAGCTAGTAAGTAGCACGTCTCATAAGGAGTTCAGGAGGAACTTCACACAGAGGGTGGTGAGAATACAGAACTCATTGCTGAACTTGTGGCTAAAGTATCTCCTTGGTTTAACACTTCATCCACGGAAGGAAAGTATAAAATTAATCATGTTTGAAAACAACAACAAATTGTATTCATATTGCACCTTTCACGTTGGGAGGACATCCTAAGTTGCTCGACAGTCAAAGAGCTGGGGGCTGGAGTCAAGAGTGGTGGAGGGAAACTGGAATGGGATGATGACTAAAGGCACAAGGAAGAGGAAGGTCTTGAGATGGGCCTTGAAAGAGGCAAGGGAGGGGCTAGGTTGATGGAGATCCAGCAGATAGGGACAGAATGACTGAAGGCTCAACCGTCGACGGTGGAACAGGCAAAGCGGGGGTTGTGGAGCAGGTCAGTGTTCTCCGAATGAAGGAAGAGGACAGGGGAAAGGTTTTAGCAGGTTACAGAGGGAGGGAGAAGCAAGACTGCAGAGGGCTTTAAAGGTGAGGGCAAGGAGTTTAAACTTGATCCTCCAGGCGTTGAGCCTGTGAGCCAGGTTAGCATGAGGGTGATGGGTTTCCGAAGTTTAGTGTGGAACAAAATATTCACAAGATTCTTTGTTTTTCCGCCCAGGACGTCGCTGCTGAGGTCATGGCCTAAGCTGAACCTCCCCATACAGAGCCTTGTCTGCCTGGTTGCCTTTGGACTCGCACTGCCTGTCGCCATCTCTCTCTTTCCACAGATGTCAGAGGTCAGTGTACTGAAGTGGTGAAACATTGCCCCCACCCCCCAGTCACTCCATTAGTACTGGGTTAATAACCACACAACTGCACCGTTGAGGTCTTTAACAAGTTCTGCAAACCGTGTGTAAGTGCTGAGGGGTCGCTGTGTAGTCACAAGGGGGAGGGCACATGTTTTGGGAGGGCAATAGGAGAAACTCAAACGGATCTTTTAACAAGCAGATGGGATCTGGGTTTAATAAATCTCATCCGCGGGACGGCACCTCCACCAATGAAGCTCTCTCCTCCAGCACTGCACCGAGCCTCAGCCTGGACTATGAGCTTTGGAGTCCCCGACATGCTTCTAGCCACAACTTCCTGACTTGGAGACAAGAACTTGAGTGGCTGAGCCAGAGTGAGACTGGAGGCAGGTTGCGGGTGTCTAGCAGTTAAGAGCTTTGAAGAGCTTAGAACTGTGAATGGGGTTTGCAGACTTGTGGGGAGCCACAAGCGCAAACACACCTGCAGAGCCTTCCACACTCAGCACACATGTTTACATTCTTCTAATATGTGGCCCCAGACCTGACACTTAATCCACGCCGCACCTGATCACTGCCTTTAGCCTCTCCCTGGAGTCAAACGAAGAGGGTGGGCTGGCGGGGTAGCATCACACAGCTGCTACACTGCAGGTCAACCACACACCCGATTCCCGCGCCCAGAAATAGGGTGGGAATGTTCGTCTGCGGAGGACTGAACCAGCACAGTGCATGTGATACCAGTCCAATAGGCGAGTCGGTGAGAGAAAGGAATGAACAACAACAACAAATTACATTTATGTAGTATCTTTCACATTGGAAAAACATCTCAAGATCCTTTTGACGTAAAGAAGTCAAAATAAATGTGGAAAGTATAAAGACTGTGTGATGACACTTTTAGGTCCTGACTGAGATTTCTTTCTAGGCTGAGAAGTCTTGGCTTATGTAAACGTTGCTCACAGTTCATCTCCCTGATCTTGGGGAGTAGTCCTTCCTGTGGCTCTCCTTTTCAACAACAACAAACTTACATTTTTGTAGCGCCTTTCACCTTGGGACCTTAATGAGGAATGAGGAGCTCAACAGTGTTCATCCTGGCCCAAGTAATTGGTGTCCTCAGCTACTCTAGGATGACTACACACTCCTTTACCTTAAAATGTCACACCCAATGGGCTATACGGATCATTTTATAAAATGGCCAGCATAACCCAAGGTCCCATAGCATAATGGTTAAAACATTCGCCTTGCAAGTAAGAGGACCAGGGTTCGATTCCCAAGCACGGCGACAGCTTCAGCAAGGTTCATTACTCTACGTGCCTCTGTTTACCTAGCAGTAAATAGGAACCCGGTTGTTAGGCAATTGGCAAATCACATTCTGGGGATGATGATAAAAAGTTTTGTCACTTCAATCCATGACTGTTTGTGTGACATTGCTGTGCGTAATTGGCTGCCAGGTTTCATCCACAAAATACACAATCAATCCACTTTACAATTTATTCTGTGAAGCGCTTTGGGGTGTCTCATTGATGTAATAAGGCACTATATCAAATGCAAGGATTATTATTATTATAACATCTTATACAATTCTTCTCACTTCTCACAGAGGCTTCTCTCTACCTTGAAGAGCCCTGGTTTGTGTAACCGTTGATCACAGTTCAGCTCTCTGGGGAGCAGTCTCATGCTCCACTTTGTACCTTAAATCCCTAGTCACACTGGTCAAACACTCTCTCCCTCTGTGGGCTCTGATGTATTGCGGCTTTCAAAGTCAATCTTGTCAATCAGTGTCAGAGCTGAACAAATGTTGCTGGGGTCCCAGCTGGGGAAGGCATAGGAAGCCAGTGAAGACCTGTGGAGCTGAAGGCATTGTCAAGCTCCTGGGCGAGAGACACCGCTGTTAGGGAAACAGATGCCTGGTTTGTCGCTGCTAATCACTTCTCTCCCTCATAGGGGAAGGTGTGAAGAGGAATGTGCAGGGGTATCGCTGGGACAGGCACACAGCCAGCTCTCTAATGATGCCTCAGGGGCTGGACAGGGCACAGCTGAACTCCACGCAGAGTGGCGTGGGGGTGGGGGAGGGTGGTAAATGAGAATTAAAGGAAAGAAAGTGGGTGGGGGCTATTAGATTATAGGTCTTCCTGCAAATGGCTGTTCAAATAATAATAATCCTTTGATTTGTTATAATAATAATCCTTGCATTTGATATAGCGCTTTTCACGTCTTCTAGGCATCTCAGCACTTCACAGAATGTGCTGTAAGGTTAATTGACTGTATATTTGTGGGTGAAACGTGGCATATAACACCTTATCATGTCATTTAGACATCTCAAAGCACAACAAATTATTTTCTATTTTCTGAATGGTGACTAACTAAGAACTGTGGAGAAGTAAGGGGATTTGGGTTTCCACATATACAAATCACAAAAACAAGCTCACAGGTACAAACATTTTTCAAAGGCAGCTAATGGGATTTTGGTCTTTATGTCAAGGGACCTAGAAAATAAAGGAAAGGAAATTATGCTTCAACTAAATAGAGCCTTGGTCAGAAACTCATCTTGAAAACTACATTTTATGCCCACTCCACAAGAAGAATACAGTATATTGACTGGGTTGGATGCCGCGCAGATTCACCAGAATGATACCAAGACTAAAGGGGTTAAATTATAAGGACAGGTTGCAGGATCTATTCCCTTAAATTTAAACGGTTGAGGGGTGATCTAATTGATGTTTTTAAAGTATTAAAAGGATTTGACAGGGTAGATACAAAGAAACTATTTCCGCTGGTGGGGAATCCAGAACAGAGGCCATTATCTTAAAATTAGAGCTGAGCCATTTAGGAGTGAAATCAGGAGGCAGTTTTTCACTCAAAATATTGTGGAATTCTGAAAATCCCCAAAAGTCTGTGGATGCTGGATCCATTCAAATATTCAAGACTGAGGTGGATAGATACTTGTTAGGTCAGGATTTAAAAGGATATGGGGCAAAGGAGGGTAATTGGAGTTGAGGTACAGATCAGCCATGTTCTTATAGAATGGCAAAATACACTTGAGAGGCTGAATCTGAGTCTACTTCTGTTCCTTTGTTCACATAAAGTGAATTGACTGTGTACTTGTGGGCGATACATGGCAGCCAGTTAGTTGTGCACAGCCATGAAGGGTAGCATCTCAGAGCGCTTAACAGTGGCGGAGCCGAGCCGATGGGGGTGGAGTGAGGGGAGGCGGCCGTAAGCACAGTCAAAGAGGAAAGTTGGAAAAGGAGAGAGGGGGCAAGGCGGAGGGATTCTAGAAGTGTTCCAGAGTTTTGGGGGCATAGTGGCTGAAAGTGTGAGCTCCGATGGTGGGGCGGAAGGTACGAGGAACGAGCAGGAGACCGGTGCCAGGCAGGAACAGAAGCCTGTTGGATTGGGGAGGGAGGATGTCTGAGGTGCCAGAGAGTGAAGGGATTTGAACACGTTTGTGACTTTGACAAGCGCTGTTTCTGTGCTGTGCACAGTGTGATAACCAGGCTGCCAGAGGAGCTCAAGGAGGGAGTGGAGGAAGAAATGTGACTAAATTTGACCTGTAACAGTGCAACAATTGCCAGAGTAATCAATTTTATCTGGGATATTTACCTGGACACCAGAAGAAACAAACTGCTTTCTCTTTTTGAATCGTGTCATAGGATCTTTAACGTCCACCTGGAAAGGCAGACAGACCTCAGTTTAATGTCTCATCCGAAGGACGGCCTGAGACCCCCAACAGCATTTGAGAGTGTGGTATAAATGCTTAGCACCATAGAAATAACATTCCATAAAGCCATAGAAGTTCACAGAACAAAGGGCAGTCATTCGGCCCATTATGTCTGTGCTGCTGCCTCGAGAACAATCCTTTCAGTCCCATTTCACTACCCTTTTCCCCACACCCCTATGGCTGACACTTTTTAAAGTATTTGTCTAGTTCCCTTTCTGAAAGGTAAGATGGATTGTGCCTCAACCACAATCCTGCTGGAGCGTTCCATATCTTAATCTCCATTTGCTTGCTTACTTACTAAGCATCTTCCATCACTGACTGACTTAAGTAACCCTCTATTCACTAGGGTGCTAATGTCTCCTTATTGTCTGTATCAAAACTCCTTATCATTTAAGGACTTCAATCAGGTCACCTCTTAACTTTCTTTGTTGCAACGGAAAATGTCCCAGTTCTTCCAGTCTTCGCTCATAGGTCAAACCTCTCATCTCCGGTATCATGCTAGCAAATCTCTGCAACCCCTCTACCTTGACATCCTTCCTAAAGTGGGGTGACTGAAACTGGATGCAATATTCTAATCTCTCCGTCTACAATATTCTAACTTCTGTTTAACTAACGTTTTATATAAATTTTGCATTATCTCTGCTTTTACATTCTTTATTCCAATTTATAACATTTAGCTTCCATTCCATTAGCTTTTTTGGCAGCTTCATCCACATGCCCTTCTACCTTTAAGGATTTATGTAGGTAAATCCCTAAATCTATTCTTCCACATCTTTTTAGGAAAATGACAAGGGAAAGAGCAGGGAATTGGAATTAGAGTAGAATGCTCCAATGGAGCGAGCAACAGCACACTCACACTCACTGGGGATTGGATTGGAGAGCTCTAGAGATGGAGCATGGACCAGCACAGAAATGATAGGGAGAGAGCTGGGAAGGCGATTAGAATACGTGCTCCAGTGGGGGAGTGAGCACCAGCACAGATACAATTGGGAAAAAGTGGGGAATGAGATTAGAGTAGAGAGCTCCAGTGGGGGAACAAGCAACAGCACAGACACGATGGGGAGAGAACTGGGAATGGGGGTTAGAGTAGTGAAATCCAGTGGGGGAGCGAGCACCAGTACAGATGCAGACTGGTGTTACTTGGTATCTATTATTACCAGTGAGCTGCACTCAGAGGGTTAAAGGGGCGACCTGATTGGGTCTTTACAGTTACCTAGGGTCCTGAGGGGATGAAATAGTGACTGGTTGGTTATTCCCACTGCTTGGCCACGCAGTCAAATCAGTCAACAAGGCAGTCTCATCCCAACAAAGTGCTCACGATGAGGCTGCCCTCATCATGCTGATCTCATCCGATCTGAAATTTCTCAATTTGAAATTCAAGGATTTCACAGCCCGTTTCACATCGGGAGGACATCGCAAAGTGCTTCAGAGAGTTGTCAAGTAGATGGGTGTGTGTGGGGGGGGGTGCATGAGTGAGACCTCCAGAATGGTGACAAATAGTTTAAATTCTGACTTATTTTGGTGGTTGGGTCCCAAGATTTGCAGAAACGCACCTTCCCAATGTAAACCGCTTTGCAAAATCTTTTATTTAAAGATTAGGGCCTGCAGCCTGAGAATTTCAGCAGACAAGAACGGATTATTCTGCCTCAGACTGGGAAAGTGAGGACTGGTTCCCAGCGCTTATCAGACCAGCAGTGAACAGGCGCTGGATCAAAAGGTTAATCAAGTCAGGATCTAGTGAGTCACCAAATCGCGAGCCGTCTCACAGCAAGTGCCACATCTCCACAGGTGTCTGCTCCCCACACACCGGTGAGCGAGAGAGAATTCACAGCATTATTATTCCCAGTGAGCAGGTTTGCATTTCCTGCTGATAAAGGTTAAAGGGCAACCTCATTGGGGTCTTCACCATGATACATGGGCAGAAAGGGGGTGAAATAGCGACTGGTTATTCCTGCTGCTCGGCTAGTCAGTCAGTCCTGAGAGGCACAAGTTTAAGGGGTTTAAAGGGGAGGTTAGACACCACTGTATCCACATAGAGCTGGGTCACATAGGATTCCTTGTTACAACCCGCAGCAGAAGTGAAGTCGTATAGTTTAGGGGTTAGAGCACTCTTCTCGCAAGCAAGAGGACCTTGGTTTGATTCCAAGGGATGGCAACACATTAGCCAGGTTTCTTTACTGCACACACCTCTGTTTATCCATCAGTACACAGGAATCTGTTGGCACCTTCTGGGGGTAATAATTCTCTCTTCCCCCCATCCAAAAACAATTGTCATTTGTAGGATACTGCTGTATGTAATTGGCTGCCGCGTTTCTCTCACAAAATATGATGAAACCTTTGATTTAATAAATGCTGAAGCGCTTTGAGCCAGCTCAACAAGCGTTATCATATTACAGTGTTGGGAAATGAGGAGGGAGTCTGGCAAGGATGATCGGTGTTTGAGATGATCATAACAACAACAAAATTATATTTGTATAGCGCCTTTCATGTTGGAAGGACGTCCCAAGGCACTGAACCTGTGTGAGGACCATTTATTAAACCAAAGGCACCTTCATAATTCTAATAAAATTATCTGTAATCATTGCATCTGATCTGGTATCTACAGCAACAAAACAACAACAAAATTACACTTCTAGCGCCTTTCACATCAGGAGGATGTCCCAAGGCGCTGGACAGTCAATGTTTCAGACCCGAGCTGGGGTCGGGATCGGGGAGGGTGGAGGGAAAGGAGGGGATTTGGGGTGACCGATGGGACCGTTGAAGAGGAGGGTCTTGAGGCGGGCCTTGAAGGCGGCAAGGGAGAGTGCGAGGTGGAGGGACTGTAGTGTGGAATTCCAGAGGTTAGGGGCAGAGTGGCTGAAGGCTCGCCAACCGATGGTGGGCCAAGTGAGTCGGAGAACATGGAGCAGGCCGGAGCCTGCTGAGCGGAGGGGCTGGGCAGGTTAGGAGATCGAGAGCAAGGGGCAAAGCCATGGAGGGCTTTGAAAGTGAAAACAATTCAGAGTGCCTCACAGGCAGTTGCTGTCAGGTGTAATGTCTTGTGTTTGTAAGGCAATCGCAAGTTGAGGCAACTTACTTGGAGGATTATGGGAGACATACACTGTCTTGACCAGCTCCACATTAGCATCAAAGCTCAGATCACATGCAAAATTTAGGAACTTCTTCATGCATAGGGATCGAGAATGTGGACCTCACTATTGAAAGCTACGGTTGATGCAGAAAGTATGAATTTATTTAAGAGCAAACTTGATCCATTCATGAGGGGTATTGGGGAATGTGGGTGCTAGTTGGTACATACCTAATAATACAGGCACTAATTCTTTCTGCTGTATCACTGTTATACAGTTAGTTCTGGGAAAATCAGAACAATTGATGTTGATTCTTTTCCATTTCCAGGTCTTAGAAATCCTTCTTGGCCTAAAATCTCCCTATCTCCGTCCTCCTACTCTTTTGCTTGCTCGCACTCCTCTACTAACTCAGGCTTGCTGCCCATCTCCCATCCTACCTGCTCTGCCATCGGTAGCCTAGTCAAGCCTGCAGTCACTGATAATAATAATAGTAATAATCATTTCATTTGATACAACGCTTTATTTCTTCACTTCTCAAAAGCACATCACAGACTATATTGTAAAGTGGAATATTGTATTTTGTGGGAGAAACACAGCAACTAAAGCAGTGTCTCCCAAACAGTCGAGGATAACATTGTTTTTTAGTTGACTAGCAACCGGATTCCTACTTACTGCTAGATAGATAAAGGCTTGTGGAGGAAGAAAACTTGCCTAAGGTTTTGCCTAGCCCATGAATCGAACCCGGGTCCTCTCCCTTCCGAGGCGAACTCTAATCACAACGAGACAGTGCCCCCAACCTGGTGCTCCCTCCGTCATTCCCCATCTGTCCTTCAATCTTGCCTTAAAACATATCTCTTCGACCGTCCCTTAGGGTCACCACTCTCTCTTGTTCAGCAGCTGACCCAGTCTTGGTCAAGGGCTCAAGTTATCCTACATGAGAGGCGAAGGATAAATACAAGTTGTTTTAAAGTGAAGCATTAATTGGGGGACGGAAGATTAGCACATCTCTCACTTTCTGCCACAATATGTTTCATGCTAATGAGAAGAAGCTGGATTATTGCCAGTCTGACTCCTTTCCATCCACTGCTCAGTGTGCCTGTCAGAGTGCTAGGAGATGTCGGGTGGGGGGGTGGGTGGGGGCTGTTGACACACTGTTTCTCTCACTCTCGCTGTCTGGCTCTCTCGATCAATGTACGTGTACAAAAATCTGGGCGAGTGTTACTGCGCCGTGAGGTGTCTCTCTGTGGGCCTCATTAACACTGTCGCTCCCACTCTGTGTGTGTCTGCGTTGCAGATCCGCACTGAGGTAGCGAATGAGCAGGGGTTCATCAGTGTGACTGAGTGAGGCTGGCTGCTGTCCACTCTCGCTGTCCGCATGTGTATTTGTCTGTCTGCGTGTTTGTTTGTGTGAGACACACTTCCCAGCCCCGGCTCAGGTCCCCATCCACCACTTTAGATTGCACTACGCGACATCCTCTCAGAAAGGCGCTGTATAAAAGTAGATTGTTCTATTGTCAGCAAACTTGTCTTGCTCTCCTCTCTCTTGCTGTGTGTATTTGTGGGTGTCTCTCTCTAACTTTCTCTGCCTCTGACTTTCTTTTTCTCTCCATGCCTCTATCTCTTGCCTTTATGCCCACAAGTTCATTTACAAGTTGGATTGGTTTCAGTGTATTCTAAGTGCTGGTATGCATGATACATCTCTTGGTATGTGTGCATCACAGTGTTCCAGTGTGCAGCTGCCCCAATGTAGGAACATAGTAGCCCCTTCAGCCCCTCAAGCCTGTTCCATCATTCCATTAGATCATGGCTGATCTGTACCTCAACTCCATTTACATGTGTTTGCCACATATTCCTTGATACCCTGACCTAACAAACATCTATCCACTGCAGTGTTGAAAATATGAATGGATCCAGTATCCATAGCCTTTTAGGTAAGAGAGTTCCAGATTTCCCTCACCCTAGAAGGGCAGCACTGATCAAGGTTGAAGTGTGAAGCTGGTGCAGAAAGTGAGCTTGGAATAAAAAACACACCGATGCGATGGTGATGCTATGTGTTAAGTGACAGGTCGCTGTGAGTGATAATGTTCCTTGAGTCTAAAATACGGCTTTCACCCCGGTCGGACATCTCGTAGAACTTCACAGAGTTTACTGTAAAGTGTAATGACTGTGTGTTTTGTAGACAAATTTCCACACAGCATTGTCCCTCAAACAGGCATAAAATAAATGACCAGTTTTCGCTGGGGAATCGTTTTCCACCAGGAGAGTGGAACTCCCTTTTTCCAATATTTTCCTATGTTAAAAATTCCACGTGATCTTTAACATTCACCTCACGGGGCACAGAGCGGGTCTCAGTTAGATGTTTCATCCGAAGGATGGTGTCTCTGATAATGGACAGCTCTCAAGCATTGTTTTAGTGAATTAGAATCAGACAGCCTTGGTGATTTATTCCCAGTTTTAAAGAAAAAAAGTACAATTTTAATAACGCTTTGAAAATTCTGCTCCGATCTCTCCTCCGCAACTGTGTTTACGCTTTTTTGCCTGTCATTAGGGCTTTCTGGAAGGTGATTAGATCTCTAAAACATTTTACAGAGGATAAAACGCTGATTAAGAATTCATTAATACTGCAAATAGCTGCAAATGCCATCTGGTGTCAGCTCGGCACATATGTGCAGTACCACACAAGAGGTGTCACTTCCCACAATGCAACCGCTCAGCTCCCTCCTTACTTCAGGAGCCGTGTCACTTCACATCAAGACTTCCCCTCTCCCAAGGTAAAGGCAGCCAAGGTGTGAGCGGCTCTCACAGCTTTTATCAATCACGTCCCTTGTACTTGCAGATTACCTGCTGCGGAGCGGCAGAGCTTTGCACTCAGTGGCTCGAGGGGTGTGTGAGCGAGCAAGGCGGTGGGTCAGATAATAACAATCCTTGCATATTATAGAGCACTTTATCATGCCTTCAAGACATCTCAAAGCGCTTCATTGGAATATACTGTAAAGTGAATTTACTGTATATTTTTGGGGGGGCGAAATGTCCCCCAAACACTGACTTTATAGACAGTCACTAAATTACAGTGGTGACCTGTGAACCATCAGATATTAACATTACAGGCTGTTTATCAAATTGAAAGATTGTTTTGCTGAGGATATTACGAGTTTGGATTAACAATACATGCATTTCAGTCGGTCTAAGATCTCCTCGAGTTTTTTGTGTTGGGTGTAAATGTTCCTAGCTTCGCTAAAGCTGTGAATAAATGCAAGTTGCTGTTCCTCCCCGTTGCCTCTGCTCAACTGGCTCTGGCCTCCTGCTTGTCTTTTGTGCCCTCCATCTCACAGTCCCTCCTCTTCACCCCCTCCCTGGCCTCCTTCAAGTCCATCGTCAAGACCCTCCTCTTCGACTGTCATATCGGTCACCTCAAATCCCCCCCTTTCCCTCCAACCTCGTCCCTGACCCCAGCTCAGGTCTGAAACAATGACTGATCAGCGCCTTGGGACGTCCTCCTGACATGAAAGGCGCTGTACAAATGTAATTTTGCTATTGTTCTGTTTCCCAATCGGCGGCTGGGCTGTCAGCCACTACGCCCCGAAACTCGAACTCTGTCTCAATTCTCCCTGCCATACCTTCTCCTTTCCCATCTTCAGATGGTGCCTGAAGACCTTCGTCTTCAACCATGCCTGCGGTCACCTCCCCACATCTTGGGGTGGTGCTCCGCCGCTGTCAAGCACTCTGAGTCACCATCCTGTGTGATGGGTTCTATACAGATGACTGTATTTTGTAGGTGAGTGTAGATGTGCTTATTTGTTTTCAGATATAAGATGGAGCAGAATTGTGGGCAGTTCAGGCCTAAATTCAGTCTGGGACTTATTAGGAGATGTGAAAATAATACTACCATTATTAATAATAATCCTTGCATTTGATATAGTGCCTTATCACGTCTTTGAGATGTCTTACAGTGCTTCACACAGTATACTTTGTATATTTTGTGGTCAAAACGCGGTAGCCAATTGCACACAGCAGTGACCCACAAACTGTCGTGGATTAAGTGACCCAATTTTTTTTTTTTTTTTGGGAGGGATAGTTTCCCCCACGAAAGTGATCCGCCAATCGACTAACAACTGGGTTCCTATTTACCACTAGGTAAACAGGCATGTGAAGTAAGGAAACTTGCCTACCATTTTGCCTCGCCTGGGAATTGAACCCAGGTCCTCTCATTTGCAAGGCGAGCGCTCTACCCACTACGCTACAGGGCTTCCAAATTGAGCCGGAGGTCCTCACGTTCTCTGTCTCTTTTTTTTTCAACCCAGATTGAGACTTCGAAGCTGGAACCCGAGATTGCTATGGCTACACCCAACCAAACCGTCTTTTATAATAAAGGCCTGTGAGCTGGCTGGGCTGGAGCTGGGCGAGGCTGAGCTGCGGTGAGCTGTGCTGGTGGTTGGGTTAAGTTGGGCTGAAGGCTAGAAAGAGAGAGCAAAGCTCCCAATCATGATTGCTGATCGACAGCGTTGCTAATCATTTCAGAAGAGAAGCCAAATTCTTGATCGGGAGGAAGGTCGAAGGAGAGGAAGAGTCTTGTGTTTTTACAGTGCCTTATCAAATCAGAATGTCTCAGAACTCATGCTAATCACTTCCATTTACAGTGGCTGCTTTGTAGAATCTTAACAAGGCAGCCGATTTCTGCAGAATAAGATCCCTCACAGAGCCATGAGAAGGTCAGTACTGATTTATAGGATAGCAGGGAAACTGCATTCTTTGCTTCCCAAAACATTTGTTTCTTTAATGTCCACCCGAATATGCACAGACTTGGTTTAACATCTCATCTGAAGGACGGCATCTCTTAACAATGCAGTGCTCTGTTTCCAACACTTAGCTCGAGAATCAGCCTGGCCTGTGAGGTTCAGAGACCTCAAAGTGGAAGCACCTTCCAACTAGAGTTGAGTGTCCAACCAAAAAGGGCAATATGATTTAGAACAGAGGAACATAAAATTGTTCAGTAAAACCTCGATAATCCGGCACGGTTGGGGCCACTCATCTCCCTGATTTTGGAGTTTGATGGTATATAGAACCTACCCGAGACACCACGTGAGCTGTAAACACAGCCCTGAAGCCAAACAATGGCCGAGCTTCGCCCACAGTGCTGAGTGACAAAGCGGACAAGCCGGGAACTACAAGCAACTGTTCCCAACTTCGGGAGATTTGCCGGACATTGGAAAAAATCTAATGCTGTATGTATTTTGAGATCTTGACGGTTTTAGGGAGTTGTCAGGAATGTCGAATTATCAATGTTTTACTGTAGTAGATTCTGTAACAGAGAGAGGGTGAGAGAGAGCGGGTGACTGATTGGGAGGTTGGGAGGTGAATCGCTGAGGGATGACGAGGGCCTCCGATGCCAGGCTCAGTAACAGGAGACAGGTACATAACAAATATTCTTACTTGTCTCCTAACATTTCTTTCTGAATGCAACCTTGAGGCAATGTCTCGCATTGTCTCGAACATGGAAATTGCTAGATGATAAAGGTCCATCTAGTTCCCCTTCGACCATCCAGGCAATCATGTGCTACAATAATGGAGATGTTGATAGTAATTAATTCTGTAATTCTGCATAATTACCTCAATCACACTGGGTGCTTTGGACATGGGACTGTGAGAAATACCTTTTAATCAATAAATAAAATAAATAATGAACACTGAATCAGCTCAAAGATGTCTCCAATACTTTGTGTGTGTGGAGCCCTGTGAGTATATGTCGTGCTATGTATGTTTGGAGCTCTTTCTGTGTGCATGCATGTGATGCTGTGTGTGTGTGTAGCTCTGTGTATGTGTGTGATGCTGTGTATCTGCGTAGTTCAGTATAGCTCTACATGTGAGATGCTGTGTGTGGATGTAGCTCTGTGTGTGTGCCTGACTCCACTGGCTTCCCATCACACAGGGTACAGTTCAAGATCATGGTCGCCACCTCAAAGCTCTCTATTGTCTTGCGCCCCCACCCTCCCCCGACCTCTGTGAGTCTGGCGAGTGAGCCTTCTGCCACTCTGTCCCACCCTCTGGAACTCCATACCACAGTCTCCTGCCCCGTCCTCTCCCTTGCCTCCTTCAAGACCCATCTCAAGACCTTCTTCTTTGACTGAGTCTTTGGTCGCCCTCCTTCACCCTCCCTGCTCTCCATGTTCTCCGATCCCAACTCTCAGCCCGGGTTCAAAACACTTGGGATGTCCAGCACCTTGGGATGTCCTCTCGACGTGAAAGGCACTTTACAAATATAATTTAGTTGTTGTGAGAGGGTGTATGTGTGGAGCTTAGTGTATCTATGTGATGCTGTGTGTGTGTGAAATTCTGTGGGTATGTAAAGTGGGGGGATGGGGACAGTATATATTGTGCAGCGTTCATGGGTGTGCACTTGGGCATTAGTACTGGCCTCAGTAACCATTTGTTTATTGTGTTAAGTCTTGTTGGATACACAACGGGTTATTCGTCCCTGGAGGGAGACACCTGGTGGCTTCAGCCCTGAGGGGGACGGGCAGATTGTGTTACCCAGAGCGACGCACAAGAAATTCTCTCCATAAAATTACTGTTCAAGCTGGAGCCTAAGCCTGAGAGAGAGCCTTTCACATCCTCAAACTGTCCGTACACACTCCCAGGTCAGAGTCAGCACAGGTTAAGGACAGAGTAAAGCTCCCTCTGCACTGTCCGTCCACACCTCCCTGGTCAATGCCCAGCATGGGTCAAGGACACAGCAAAGCATTGTACCAGCTCAGTTTACCGTATCTTGACGGAAAACAGAAAGAGGAAGTAGGGAATGGCATCAGTCCCTGGGTAAATGCCAAGTTCTCTGGAGTGGAAGGGAGTGTGTTCCAGACCACCGCACCCCACAGCCACCCACGAACTGTCTCCAGCCACTGAGATTCCCCTCATCCAAATCCAGCTCACCATTCAAAAGGCCACTCTGTTAATTGTTCAGCGAAGTGCTCTGTAGCCAAGGTAAACAAAGCCTCTGCTCTCTCATGTGTCTTGTTAAGATGATTAAAACTCCAGTCACTCCACACTACGACTTGGACAGATTAGTCACTCCGTGACTGCGTCCCCACTGGAGCTCTCTACTCTACTCCCATTCCCTGCTCTCTCTCTCTCTCCTCATTGTGTCTGTGCTGGTGCTCACTCCCCCCCCCCACTGGAGCTCTCTACTCTAATCCCATTCCCTGCTCTTTTGCTTTTAAATCATTTTCTTAAAATTCTTAAGCAAATCTCCTTGTATGTTGATTTTTTCGCCTGGACAACGGAGAGATTCTGTGCTGTCTCCCCGAGCCCCGCCATGCCTGTGTGCTGATGACGCCCTGCTGATCGCTCTGCTCCCAATGATCCTGGACGTCTTTATCTCTAAGATAAATAACATCTGCCCTCACACACACACACCGCCATGTCGCCTACCATCCCCCTAAGCACCTGACCAGGAACGCTTCTTTCTGCCTTCGTCACATTGCCCACCTCTGTCTCTGTCCGTACCTTACACCCGCAGCTATAGGAAACCCTCATCCACACCTTTGTCACTTCCCAGCTGGACTTTTCTAATACTATTCTCACTGATCTCCCCAGCTCTACCAAACACCGTGAGAGTTTGCATGAGGGGCTTTATATAAGTGCAAGTTGTTGTCGTAAACAAAATCTAACTGATTCAAAACAGCCCAGATGCTCACCTGCACAACATTCCCTACGCCGATTGCACCAGTCCTTACCAGGCTCCACAAGCTGCCAATTACCAAACGGATCGATTTCAAGATCCTCTTGTTTTCAAATCTCTTCACGCCCTCACACTTCCCTACCTACCCAATCTGCTTACCCCCGATTCCACCACACGCTGCCTCCGCTCGGCCGTCGCCGGCCTCCTGATTGTCCCTTGTACCCTCTGCCCCACCATCCGTGTCTGAACCTTCAAACATTCCGCCCCCAAACTTTGGAATTTTCTCCCTCAATCCATCTGCCTTGCATCCGCTCTCCATCTTCAAATTTCACCTGAAGACCATCTTTCCCGTCACCTCCCCACTCCCTCTCCCCCCTGGCTCATTGTCAGATTCCACCACTGTCAAGCACTCTGGGACACTGCCCCTCGTAAAGGACGCTGCTTAAATGCAACTTGTTGTCTTACAGTGTAGAATCACATCAGGAAACGGTTGTGATGTGACTCTACATACTGTTAAGACAACAACAACAGACCTGTAGATGAGGGGCTGTAACTGTGGTGGCTGGAATGTGGAGCAGGTTAATGTGAGTTTGACCTTTCACACCTGGATTAGGTATTGAGTGTCTCTGAGAGAGAATTTCAAAACAAATCAACTTCCTTTGCTCCTCCCATCCCCTCTCCTGCCTCCCCCTCTCCGTTCCTTCTCTGCACCGCAGTGTGCGTTGGGGTAACTGCTGGAGTCTAACCAACTAAAACTGCGTAGCTTGCCATTGCGAGCTCTGCCTGACAAGTTTTTTCACTGCTTGTCGCAGTTCGGATCACCCTATCTGTGTAGGCTTTGGTTTGCAGAAAAACCAAAGCCTTGGTTTTTCTGCAAAGCAAAGGAGCTGAATACTGCAGACCACCGAGGTGCCACATAGTGCTGGCTTGATTGTGATATTCCACTGGCAAACACGTCTCCTTTGAGCCAGTTCTGCTCTGAGAAACCCCGCTCACCTCCACCCAAGAAAAACAGTCATAAATTTGTTAGACTTCGAGAAGTGCGGGTTTGCGCCCTCACTAGGTGGATGCTTCCTGTGAGCTTCCTCACTCCCTTCGCCTTGGCCCCTCTCTTCCTGGACATTCGGTCAGTCGGTCAGAGGGAAGCCATGTTAGAATGGCTACCATTTTATGTGATTTCTTTATTTCGAAAGCTTCTCGTTGACCTGTCTCCCGGCGCCAAAACAAAACTGCTGAATTCTGGGACTTCAGTCACTCCCAACGCCACTTCCTGTGCTCTGCGCAAAGCAGGAAGTTACATCACCAGTGACCTGATGACCACGGACGTCGGCCATTTTTGTGAGTGCGTTTATAAACAAATTCACGCCCCTACATGTTATAGCATGTTATAGCCGGGGAGTTGGGGGGAGGGGGGGGGTAGGGAGGTCGCGGGGGGGAGACCGCAGGGTATCAACAACAACAAACTGCATCTGAATAGCGCTTTTCACATCAGGAGGACGTCCCAAGGCCTCCAGATTCGGGTTCCGCACCCGAGCTGATGATAGGGATCAGGATGGTGTGGAGAGCTGGGAAGGTGGGAGAGGGTGACCAAAGGTCGAAGAGGAGGGTCTTGAAGAAGGCGGGGGATGGAGCAAGGTGGAGGGACTGTAGGGTGGAATTCCACAGGGTAGGGGCAGGGCGGCCAATAGTGCCAATGGTGGGATAGGCGAGGCAGGGAATGTGAAGCAGGCTAGGGCCACCCGAGCAGAGGGAAAGGACAAGATAGTAAGGGTTAGGAGGTCACAGAGGTAGGGAGGAGCAAGGCCATGGAAGGCTTTGAAGGTGAGGACCAGGATCTTGAACTGTATTGTCTGAGTGACGGACTGAGCGATATATTGTCTGAACCAGTGGAGTTGGACAAGGATGAGGGTGATAAGGTCATAGAGCTTGGTGCGTGACAGGACACGGGCTATGGAGTTCTGGATGATCTGCAGCCTATCGAGGGAGGAGTTGGGGGGGGCCATCAAGCCGGGAGTTTGCGTAGTTGAGCTTGGATGTGATGTACGGGTGGATGAGAATGCCTGGAGTGAGAGAGAGTGGCAGAGCTGGGCGATGTTGTGGAGGTGGGGAGCGGGTCATGGCACGGATGTGGGGGATGAAGGATGGTTGAGGGTCGCGCAGGAGCCCGAGATTTCACATTGGCTCGGTGAGGTGCAGAGTGCGTCCATAAAAGGTGAGGCCGTTAGCGCCCGCGGTGTGGAGTCGCTGACGGGAGCCAAGCAGGTATCGGGTGATTGTTGCACGAAACGTCAAAGAAATATATATATAAAAATAAGGTTATTTTAAGCTTTTTTTAATATAATATAATATATATTTATATATATATAATGTGCCGCTGACAACCCGGAACGATAACACGGATCAAGTCTCTGACCTGATCAGTGCAGTGCATTCAGTCTCCAGAGTCTGTCCTCACACAAGAGGGGCTGGGGCTGGGGCTGGCACTCATTATAACGTCCAACTTGGTGTGAGTGAGGGTGTGTGAGAGATTTTGTGGGTTGTGTGTGTGTGTGTGTGTGTGTATATATATGTGTTCAGCGCTTTGGGATGCCCTCCTGACCTGAAAGGCGCTATACAAATGCAATTTGTTGTGTGTTTGTGTGCGTCTGTGTGTGTGTGTGTGCGCGTGTGTGTGTGTCTGTGCTTGCATCTGGGTGTGTGAGTGTTTGTATGCAAGTTGGCGTGCTTGTGTGTGAATCTATGTGTGTGTGAGCTTGTGTGTGTGTGTGTGTGTTTGTGGGTGTGTGTGAGTTTGTGGGTGTGTGTGAGTTTGTGGGTGTGTGTGTGCGTGTGTGTTCAGGTGTGCTTTACGTGTATGTGAGTTTGTGTGACTGTTTGTGTGCGGGTTTGGTGTCCATGTGGTGTGTCGCTATACCATCCTGGCGTTTGCCAGCACACGTGTGTGCGCCGTGCGGCGTGCGTGCTGTGGGGGTTGGTGTACAGTCCTGGGGGAGGTAGGTGGGGGGGGGGGGTGGGGGGGGCTCAGTCCTCAGAAGTGACGTCCACCTCCTGTGGGCTGGGCTGGCGTGTGGCCATACGCCAGCGGTTAATGTGGTGAGATCCCTTCCTCTTCGTCCCACACTCCGGACCCTCCTCCTCCAACTTCTGACGTTTGTATTTAGTCCTGCGGTTCTGAAACCACACCTTCACCTGCAACACAGCCAGAACATCAGCTCACATCAACAGCTAGTAATAATACTATAGTAAATATCCAATATTTGATATAGTGCCTTATCACTTTGTTAACTACTACTGGGTAACCAGAGGCACGTGGCATAAGGAAACCTGCCTAAGGTTTCTCTCAGCGCCTTGGAAAATGTGCTATACAAGTGTAATTTTACAGGACTCCATGTTATTGGTTAATGTTACAATCCAACTGTTATTGGTTAATGTTATCACCCAGTGGCTTATCACCCAACAACAACAACAACAAAATGACACCTTTCAGGATAGGAGGACGTCCCAAGGCGCTGGACAGTCGCTGAGTCACTCCCGAGCCGAGGACAGGGGCAATGAGGGAAGGCGGGGGATCAGGAGTTGCCGATGGGTCCATCGAAGAGGAGGGTCTTGAGGCGAGACGTGAAGGAGGCCAGGGAGGGGGCGAGGCGGACGGACTGCGGGATGGAGCTCCAGAGGTTGAGGGCAGAGTGGGCTAAAGGCCAAGGGTGGGTCGGTGGATGTGGAGCTGGCCAGAGCCTGCTGAGCGGAGAGAGGGGGCGGGCAGGTCGGTAAGGTGAGAGGAGGTCACGGACGTAGGGTGGGGCGAGGTTGTGGAGGGCTTTAAATGTCTTACAGAATTGAAATAAATGAACAAAGAAGTAAACACCGAATAGATCTTAAAAATTAACA
The DNA here is from genome assembly GCA_035084275.1 of Hydrolagus colliei. Taxonomy (NCBI): domain Eukaryota; kingdom Metazoa; phylum Chordata; class Chondrichthyes; order Chimaeriformes; family Chimaeridae; genus Hydrolagus; species Hydrolagus colliei. The sequence goes on along the minus strand of CM068742.1, from coordinate 6,078,973 downwards.
ATTGATAACTTGCTCAATAAATCTAGGAACGAGTGAATAAATCCTTGTATTTCATATAACATCTGATGAATTCGCTGAGACGTCTCAAAGTACTTTGCAGGATTTACTGCTGTATACTGAATTTCGCTAGTGAAACGCGGCAGCCAATTTGCACACAGCAGCGTCCCACAAACAGCCGTAAGATGAATGAGCGATTTTATCTTGTGGATTGTTAGCCAAGACACCAGGAGAGAGAAACTCCCTTCTCTTTTCCAAAGCGCCCCTGGATTTTTAACATCCACCTCAACAGACACAGATGGGAACAAAACGCAAAACACTACAGAGGCTGGGAATCTGAAACCAAAACAAAAGTTGCTGGGGAAACTCAGCAAGTCAGGCAGCATCCATGGAGAAAGGAAAATGAGTCAATGTTTCGGGTCCACAACCGTTCGTCAGGACTGGCAAAGGGTTGTAGACCCGAAACGTTGACTCCTTTTCCTTTCCCCATGGATGCTGCCTGACCTGCTGAGTTTCCCCAGCAACTTTTGTTTTTGACACAGATGGGAGTTTGGTTTAATGTCTCATCGGAAGGACGGCACCTCTGACATTGAGTCAGTTAGACTGTAAGATGGTCTCCAACATGGGGAAAGGTTTTACTTTGTTTAATAACTTAATTCATTGTTACACTTAACTGATTGAATTAGTTAAATACATTTATTACTAACAGGTAAGCTTTTCCTTCTCTTAAGCACGTGCTTTTGGCTGCAAAATATCCAGGCAATTCACTTTACAGTTTATTCTGGGAAACACTTTGAGACATCTTAAAGATGTGATAAGGCATTATATCAATTATTATAGTAATAATAATCCTTGCATTTGATATAGCACCTTCCCACGTCTTTAAGTCATCTTGAGGAGACCTTTTCCTGCAAAGCTTTGTGTCAGTGTATGTTGTTACTGAGTTTGTAAAGCACATTTCACGTAAACCTAGCCTAACACTAAGCTAAGGTGACAGTGTTAAACTGACACGTTGTGGAGCTGGTAAACTGGATCACTGTGCGATAAACAGCTAGTAATTCCTACGTCTGGTCTTGCGTTTAATAATAACACTAACGCTGCCGTAATTGCTGGAGGTCAAAGTCCAAACAAGACACCGGCGCCTGTCCCGAGTTACAAATGAATCGAAGTGTGTCAATCAAATAAAAGCGAAAAAAAAAGAATGGGTCAGTCGATCCACAATTGCTTGTGGGACACTGCTGTGCGCAATTGACGATTTCACCGCATTTCGCCCATAAAATACGCAGGCAATCCACTTGATAGCATATTCTGTGAAGTGCTCTGAGACGCCTCGAATACGTCAACTGTATATCAACTACCAGCACAAGGAGTATTATTATTATCATCAGAAAGGGAGCGATTGGTGACCTGAAAATGACCACGACAGCTAATCTGCCTCTTACGCAGCATGGAGGACAGTGGCCGAGATTTGGGGAGTGAATTTCGGATGGAAGAAAAAAGCGCAAAGTAAACTGAGGGAAAAGACTCGCTGAGCAAAGCTAAAACGCTCCCATTCAGCTCCACGCGGACAGAGACGGACAATGATAATATGCCTTCTATTTCATCTCTTCTAGACGTCTCAAAGGGCTCACGGAATATACTGTAAAAACTGCGCGCGGCTCTCGAACAGCCGTGGATCGAAATAACCAATTTATTATATATTCCTGGAGGGATTATTATCAGCCGTGTTGAGTAAGGAAACTTGCCGAAGGAATGGCGCCCAGCCACAAATTGAACCCAGGTCTCTCATTTATTTGCAAGGCGAGTGCTCTGACCAACGAGCTACAGGACTCGAGGCAAGCCCTGAAAATAATAATCCTTGCATTCAATACAGCGTTATTGTACAACTCACCGTTGTCGAGTGGTCTCAAAGAGCTTCAGGGAATATACTGTCATTTCAACCGACCGTGTGAAATTTGGGCAAATGCAGTAGCCAATTGTACACAGCGCTGTTCCACAAACAGTCATGGATTGAGTGGCCACATTATTTTTGGGGGGGAAAGATTCTTTCCCCCCTCGGAAAGCAATCTGCCAATCGACTGAAAACCGGACTTAAATTAATACAAATGATAATAACCCTTCAGTTTGACACAGAGGCCTTATCGTGTCGTTCAGACGTCCCAAAGCCTTCACAGAATATAACCGTAAATTTGGCCAAAGTTACGCCCCCGACCGGGAATCGAAACCGGGTCCTCTTCCTTGCGGAGTGAGAGCGCTAAACATTAGGCGTCAGGACTCCATAAAATAATGATGTGATCAAAGAGTGAAGCTAACAGCTGCTAATATCTGTAAACCACCCCCCCCCCCACTCCTTCCCACCCCCCATCCCCCCCCCACACACACACACACAAGCACACTGGTATCTTAGCACGCTATACCCCTTCAACTGCAACAGAGCAGGTTTTAACACTTTCAGATCAAGAGGGTTTTGAGCAAAGGGAGGAGTGATTTTCACTGGTGAGGGGGGGGGGGGGGGGGGGGGGGCAGTGATTGCAGTTTTAAATGGGTATCAAACAAAAATCGGAGAGACTCAGAGAAATCATTCCCTCCCCCCACACACCGGGGTTCAATCCCACGCAGCCTCGTTCACACCGCGAGCACGTCTCAAAGCGCTTCCCAGTTTTACCCACAAAATGCACAGTCACTCCTCTTTGCAGTGAATTCTGTATGTCTCAATGATGTAATAATAATAATAATAATATTTGCATATAAAGTGAATTGATATACGTTGTGGGTGATACATCAGACAGAAGGCGTTGTGTCAAATAAAAGGAGTATTATTACTGTATCCCGTGAAGTCCAGCGACTGTGTGTTTTGTATGCAAATGCTGATTTGGATACAGTGACCAATGCAGTGAACAACATTTAAATAAACGGGGTTTACTTTAATTAAAAAACCCTAAAGTCATTCATTTTAAAAACACACAGCCACTTAAACCAGCCCAGAGGCAATAAGTCACCTCTTTATTTTCCTGTGTGACACACAGTTTGGGTTGGGAGTGTGTGGGATACCGGAGGGGTGGTTCAATTAATTATTATTTGTAAAACGGTTTGAAAATGAATAACCACACGAACAATCCTTGAATTTGATATAGCGCCTCATCATGTTTGTTGAGACGTCTCAAAACGCTTCACTGAATATAGCGTAAAAGTGAATTTGTGGGGGAAATGCGATAGTCAATGGTACACAGCAGTGTCCCACGATCAATCGTGGATTGAGTGACCAATTTTTTGGAACTGTAATCGCTTATTTTAATTGCCTTTTAACTGTAAGACTCTCAAGAGTCTCACAGAATGAAAGTGATTATTGCTGATTTGAAAGACAGCCTGAAATTCAAGTCAAACCAAGACAAAAAGAAAAATCTTCAAACAACACAAAATCTGGGTTGGCATTGACTTTCAGGCTGTGTGAACGTGAGGCAACTTTCGCAAGTTAATTCAGTGACTTTGTTTACAAAGGACTATATATGTGTGTGAGAGAGCGAGAGAGAGGCAGAGGGAACCCTGTATGTGTATAGCAAATACAACAAATTACATTTGTATAGCACCTTTCAAGCCAAGAAAATATTAATGCTATTAATATTAATACTGTATATATTACACAAATATAATATATTGTAGATATTTTACAAATATTATATACAGTATATATTATACTAATGTAAATATATATATTATTTATATCTATATATTATACAAACATAATACATAGATCTTTAGATAATCTTTAGATAACTATATAATAATCTTTGCATTTGATACAGCACCTCATTGCATTGTTGAGATGGCTCACAGCTCCACTCGCACAGTATATAAAGTGGATTGACTGTATTTCGTGGGCAGAAAGACGCAGCCCCGGGATTCATTTGTCCATTCGGCAAACAGTCGTGGATTGAGTGACCAATTGTTTGCGAAGAATTATTACTCTCCCACCCTGGCTTGCGACATGCCAATAGACTAACAACCAGTTTACACTAACACACACAGACACACACAAAATCACACACACACAGATACACAGACACACACAAAATCACACACCCACACATGCCTGATAATAATCTGTCCCCCCAAAAAAAACACAATAATAAAAATTGGTCATTTTCAATCCACGTAGGTTCGTGGGACGCTGCTGTGCGCAATTGGCTATCGAGTTTCGCCCACAAATATATACAGTCAATTCACTTTCACGGTATATTCTGTGAAGCTTTGAGACGTCGATACAATGCAAAAAGCACTATATAAAATGCAAGGATTATTATATTTACATTAAAGTATATACACATCAGTGAAATGTATAAATAAATATATAAAGAAATACAATAGTACTTTACCTTTGACAATTTATATATTAAAGGGTTCTCGTTCCCCCCCACCACCCCCTGTGTGTGTGTGTATGTGTGTGTGTCTCCTGTTCACAGAGCTCTGCCTGGTTTAGCACTCTTCACTGTCAGGGACATATAGGGGGGAACAGAGGGAGAGAGAGACAGAGAGAATCAAACTCTCTCCTCGGCCCTGTGATCACAACTCTCCCTGCTTTCAACCTGATACCGTGAATTATAACCCAATTGGCAGAGAGAGAGAGAGAGAGTACAATTCAGAGAGAGAGAGATTATTCGGGGAGAGAGAGACAGAGCATTCAGGGAGAGAGAGAGAGTATTCAGATAGGATATTCAGGGAAAGAGAGAGTATTCAGAGAGACAGGTTATTCAGGGAGAGAGAGAGAGTATTCAGATTGGATATTCAGGGAGAGAGAGAGTATTCAGATAGGATATTCAGGGAGAGAGAGAGAGAGTATTCACACAGAGTGCATTCAGAAAGAGAAAGTACTCACACAGAGAGAGGGAGCGGATATTCAGAGAGAGAGAGAGAGACAGACCCGTACTTTACATAGCATCGGAGAACTCTTAATATTATTAGAGACCTCTACTCCAAAAGGGTCATTGGTGAAATGAGTTCTGCAGTAATAACAATACATATTTTGTCTAACGATAAATCTTTGAGTTGGGAACTCTTTCCATTATTATTGTACAATTAGAAACGGCAATTCTGCAATCATAATAATGGAATGAGTTCTCGAGAATAATTCCGATCCACGAGTCAAAATATTGATTATGGTTTCAAAACTCATGTCGTAGTTAGGCAATACATATTTAATAATAATAATAATATTATTATTGCGGGACTCGTTTCATATTTACACCGAATATTAATTAACACAACCGCATAATGTCAGAGACACAAAACTAGTTCTTATTGTAAGACTCGTTTAACAAATTAGACAAAACTAGTTTTTATTATTATTGCAAACTTCGTGGTTAATTTCAGAAATTATTTTTTGCCGAATTCATGATTAAATAAAAATATGTTTTATTATTATTATTATTATTTTTATTGCAGAAGGTCATTAGATAGTTAGGATTTTAATGGAGAATTTTCAGAACCTTCTGTAAAATTGCGGCACTATAGTTTCACGACACAAACGGTTGGCTGATTATTTCGTTTATCATCTATTTATTTATCCTATTTTCCCCTCATTTTAGTGTCAGCTTTGTGCTTTGTTCAGGATTTTAAACCGACTTTTTGCACATTTTCAATGGATTTGACTCTAAATCTCCTCCCTTTTTAATGTAACCCATTTGTTTATTCTGCGTTTTTTTAAAAATATATATATATTTAAAATTCAATTACATTTTTTGTTTCATTTTATTCTCCGTTTTTTCACCCTTTAACTAGGATAATTTTACCGTCTGTCAATAGTTTTTATATGATCTAGTTGCTAACTTATTGTTTTCGTTTGTTCCATTCCCCCATCCTCCCCAGCTTTATTTGAAATAAACTTTGTGTCGTTTTTAATTCAATTATGAACCCAGCGAGTGAATCTCTCTTGCTTTCCATTTCTGGTTGCATCCCTTTGAAATTCTAGGTAAGATTTTTAATCTATGGTTTGAATTAATGCAAGCATTTCTGATGGCATTATATTAAATCATAAAATTTACAAAATATTTATTTTTGGGGACCATTTAATTTGTAATTTACTGATTTATCCGAATGATTGCTAATTTTTTATAACTTGTTTTATTTGAGTTTGATATTCAAAATTTATACTAACAACAACAATAAGAATGATTCTTATGTTTTGCCCACAGCCAATCCACTTAACAGTATATTCTTTGAAGCACTTGGAGACATCTCAACAACATGATCAAGCGCTATATCAAATGCTACATCAAATAATACCATTATTATTAATTAGTACGTTGCCCTTCTCATCGGGAAGACTTCTCAAAGTACTTCACTGTGATTTAATGTAAAGTGCAGTGACCGTGTATTTTGTAGGTGAAGATAGCAACCAATTTACAAGCAGCTGCATCCCACAAACAGTGACCACCAGCAATTAAATATATTATTTATATTATTAAAATTACATAATTATTATATTATTATGTAATGTACTTGCCACTCTACACACTGACCAGCACTGTTTGTTTTAGCTTTCGTATGTTTTGCTTTTTTAAAAAAAAAATCCAATTTGAATTTGAATCTGTTTAGACTAATTTTTCTTGATTATTTCGAAAGTATTTAATTGCGCTGACTTAACCCTTTATTTAGATTTATTTGGAATTTTCCCAGTAAAATATGAATTTGACGGATTTGGAGTCTCGCCGTATAAGATTTCCATTTTCACTTATTTCCGAACCATAGAAATTGCAGCCCGGCAGTCGGTCGCTTAATAATAATCCTTGCATTTGATAAGCACCTTATCACATCTCAAGGTGCTTCACAGGATATACTGCAAAGTGTATTTTGTGGGCAAATTGTGTCTGCTCGTGCTTGTTCAAGAGCAATTATTTCCGTGTTATTTCTGTCCCCTTTCCCCACACCCCTGTAGTCGACTCCTATTTAAGATATTGTTCTAATTCCCTTTAGAAAGCTAATATGGTTTCCGCTTCAACCATCGCGCCTGGCAGGGAATTCCATATCCTAACTGCCAGAGACTTCAAAACAAATTCTCCGAAACTCCCTCATTTTCTCATTTTCAAAATACGCAGTCAATCCACTTTACAATATATTCTGTGTAGCATTTTGAGACGTCGCAATGGAACGATAAGGAGGTATATCAAATGTAAAGATCACTATTATAACAATTTTGAATTGATGCACAAACCGTTATTAATCATCTAAAAATATATACTGTTTCAAAGCCTGTTTTTAAATAGTTTTTATTTGAATTTATTCTGCTTTTATTTCTCCATTTGTTGTATTTTTTTCCTCCAGTTTGCTTAAAAGCAGTTTCTACTTCGTTCAATCCCACAAAGTTCTTTGAGATTCATTGTTACTAGAGATAAGAATAATCCTTGCATTTGAAATAGTGCTTCTATATCATTGATATGTCTCAAAGTGCGTCGTTGAATATACTGTAATTAATTGTTTGCATTTAAAAAAAAGTAGTAACTTGTTTTTTTCTGAATCTTAATTTTAACCATTTTATCTCCATTTATACAGTCCTCCCCTATTTTATGTGTGACAATTTCCTGATTCTGAATTTTATCTTTTAATTTTTAAAATTTAAATTGATTCTATTTCTTTTCCTGTTTTGTAATCACCACAAGTCACTTGGACTTTATTTGATGTATTAAGATTGTATTAATTGCAAAGATCATAATAATAATTATAATGTCATTGAGACACCTTAAAGTACTTCATAGGATATATTGTAAAGTGAATTGACTGTATATTTTGTGAAACAGTAGACAGAAACTTATTTTTTCTAGTACATTTTACACGATTCGAAATGTTATTTTACATCCTTTTAATTTTTGCTTATTCTGATTTCCCCGCTTTATATTTTCTAATAAATGTTACCAATAAAATGTTATTTTAAAGATTCTTCATTTGCATTTAATGTGTGTTTTTTTTAAAAAAAGATTCTTCATTTGCATTTAATTTAATGTGTGCGTTTTTAATGTGGGCATTTAGCCCACAAAATGCATAGTCAACACACTTTACAGTTTTCCCAGCAACTTCTGTTTTTGTTTCAGATTTCCAGCATCTGTAAAATTTTGTGTTTTGTACACTTTACAGCATATTCTGTGAAGCATTTTAAGACATCACAACACAGTGATAAAACGCTATAACAAGTCCAAGGACAATTTTTATTTCTCTCTGTTTCATTTTCAAATACTGTGAATTGGCTAAGAATTAAGAATTTTGTTTTAGAACCTATTTATTGTGCATTATTCAGAGCGAGGACGGTTCCTTTTAATTTGTGAAAAACTGTTCCAATAATTGTCGAGTCCTTTAGCACAGTGGTTAGCGCGCTCACCTCACTAGTGCGAAGACTCGGATTTAATTCCCAGGCGGACAAAGCATTGGACAAGTTTCGTTAGTCCACACTCCTCTGTTCACCAAGCAGCAAGTAGGAATCCGGTTGTTAGTCGATTAACGGATATTAATCCCTGCCCCCCAAAAATAATAATGATAATTTGGTCACTCAATCCACGACTGTTAATGGAACACTGCTGTGTGCAATCCACTGCCACGTTTTGTACACAAAATATGTGCTCAGGTCACTTGACGGTATATTCTATGAGGAGTTTCCCCGATGTCACAAAGCGTTACATCAACGGCAAGGATTATTTATTCTATTATATTTTATTCTAGTATAACTTCTTCATTTGCATTTCATGTGTTCCTTTTTCCATTACGTTTTCCTTCCTAATAAACTGACTGGATTCTGAATTCTATTCTCGACCCTTTCGATGCTGAATTATTCGCTGGGGGAGCCTGGCCCTTTTCATTTTATATAACAGCAACAACCCTTGAATTTGATATAACGCTATCTAATGATACAGCCTCCTTCACTCAGAGTAGCGTGCCGCGGGATTTGATACAGTGCCTTATCATGGCATTGTTACATCTCAAACTGCTTAACAGAATACACTGTAAAGTGGATTGAACCGCACACAGGAGATTGAGTAGTTTAGACCAGGTCAACATCTGGTTACAGGTGTACTGTGTGTGTCTGTACCTGGGTTTCGGACAGGTTCAGACTGCCCGCCAGCTGTTTCCTCTCAGCTCCCACCACGTAGTGGTTTTTCTCAAACGCCTTTTCCAACCTCAGGAGCTGGGACGGGGAGAAGGCAGTGCGGATGCGTTTGGGTTTTCGAGCGAAAGGTCCATGTAAGAGCAGTGTTTCATGAGTGGCGTCGCCCCCTGACACACACACACACACACACGCACACACAGAGGGAGAGGGAGAGACAGAGAGAGAGAGAACGAGAGGTCAGCAGTGGTTCAGATTAACAACTCGTGTTGGTTTCAGGCTCGCTGTTCAATCTGCTACAAATAACGGGTTAAATCCCAGAGGCCCCCCCTATCACCAGGCCCGGACACACCGTTACTCATTTGCTGTTCACTCAATAAGACTACGATTAATAATATTAATAACCCTGGCATTTGGTATCGCGCCTTATCACGTCTTCGCGACGTCTCAAAGCGCTTCACAAAATACACTGTCAGGTGAATTATGTGGGAGAACGATGGCAGCCAAGTAAACATAGCAGTGTCTCCCAAACAGTTGTATTTTTTGAGCAATATGTTTCAATTCAAACGTTCCCCTTTCCCCTTTCCAGATATCATTCTGTTACGAGTTGCCACTGGCCGCCGGGAACCCTTTATCGTGATCAAAATCTTAGTGCTGTAGATGGAAATTGTGGATGTTTCACGTCGGGACCACACGCCTCGCAGCGCACCTCGGGATCGCGTTCACTGTCGACTGCACCGAGTGCAACTCACGGGATCTGAAACGCCACCCGAACACGGCACACAAGCAGGGTGAGGCTCGGGGTCTCATCCGAAGGACGGCGTCTCTGATCAAGGAGTCGCTCTCTTTCCCCCCCCAGCTCTGCGTTAGAGCTTCACATCTTCCTCTGGCACTTTGTGATAGAGAATGACATTTTCAACAGAGAGAGAGATGAACCCCGAGGTTACAGCTTTAACCTGAGCCTCGTGGGTCGATTTGCTTCACGTTTGCATAAAATTCAGCACTCGCTTCACAGCCGCTTGTGGTACATCTGTTTTGGGGGGAAATTTGCTGCTGCGTCCGCCTACAAAACACAGTCACTACACTTCACAGTGAATCCTGTAAAAGTGTTTTGAGGTGTCCTTCTGAAGCGGAATGTTTTGTGCGAGATGTAAAGGAGTTTCATTCCTCTGTTTCTTTTGTTATTCTATTTATTACGGTTATTTATCACTGTTCCCGTGATTGTGCCTCTATTACACTGAGCTGCCTCCGTCGCTCAGCGGTTAGAGCGCTCCCCTCGCAAGCCAGAGAGCTGGTTTCGATTCCAGGCAGGGCAAAACCTTGAGCAAGTTTCTTTACTCCACACGCCTAGTAATATTCCCACCCCCAAAAAAATATACAGTCAATTCACTTTACAGTATATTCTGTGAAGCGCTTTGAAATGTTTAGAAGGTATTATTATATTATTAAATATTAAATAGAATTACTTTATTATACAGTAGATAGAGAGGGAAGTATGTCGGCAACTAAAACCTCACTCCCCTTTCTCCACTTTTATTCCTCTATTTCCCTCTGTCTCTCCTGTCTCCATTCTCCCCCACATCACCAGCCCACCCCCCACCACACCCCCCCCCCCATCCCCACCCTTCCCTCTCACTCTGACTTCCACCTGTTCTCCCCAACCATAGTCTTCCTCCTCTCCCTCTTCTGTTCCTCTGCCCCCACATCCCTCTCTTCCCCACCACCACCTGTCTCTCTCTCTCTCTCTCATATCTGTGCGCAATTGGCTACCGAGTCTCTCCCACAAATATACGGTCCAATTCACTTTACAGTGTATTCTGTGAAGCGCTTTGATGTGGAGATGTGAAAAGTGCTATATCAAATGCAAGGATTATTATTATATTATATTATTATCTGTCCCCCCCCCCCCCCCCCCCCCCCCCCTTTCTCTGGGCTGTGATCTGTGGTCTGTGTAAGGATTATTTGGAAGGAATGACTCGGGCTGATCTCTAACCATATCCAGTTGAGGACAGGCACAGATGTCAAGCGCTTAATTGTTGCTTTCTTTCTAAATCTTAACTGTTTAAACCAACTCTAGGGGGTGAGATCCTGTGTGTGTGTGTGTGTCTGATAATAATAATAATAATAATAATCCTTGCATTTGGTATAGTCTTCTAGACGTCTCAAAGCGCTTCACAGGATATACTGTAAAGTGAATTGACTACATTTTGTGGGCGAATCGTGATGTGTGCTCTGTGTGAAGTTGCTGTGTATGTGTGTTGACTCTCTCTCAGTCTCTGTCTCAATCTCTCCCATTCTCTAGCTCAGTCTCTCTCTCAATCTCTCTCTCTCTCTCTTTCAATCTCTCCCCCTCCCTCTCTTTCTCTCTCAGTCTCTTCTCTCCCTCTCTCTGTCTCTCTCTCTCTCAGTCTCTCCCACTGTATCTGAATCTCTCTCCCTTTCTCTCTCTCTCTCTCTCTCTCTCTGTTTCTCCCACTCTATCTCAGTCTCTCCCTCTCTCAGTCAATCACTCCCACGTTCTCTCCCTTTGTCTCTCAATCTCTCCCAGTTTATCTCTCAGAATCTCTCTTTCCCAATTTCTCTCTCTCAGTCTCTCCCACTATCTCTCAATCCCTCTCTCAGTCTCTCCCAGTCTCTCTCTCTTAGTCTCTCCCACTCTCTCTCCTCTCCCAATTTCTCTCTGCTTCTCCCACTCTCTCAATCTCTCCCTCTCTCAGTCTCTCCCACTCTGTCTCAGTCTCTCCCTCTCCCAATTTCTCTCTCAGTCTCTCCCTTTCCCAATTCCTCTCTCTCAGTCTTTCTCACTCTTTCAATCTCCCCCTCTCTCTCAGTCTCTCTCCCAATTTCTCTCTCTCAGTCTCTTCTGCGCTCTCAGTTTTTCTTTCTCTAACCAGCCATTGCCCACAGCGAAGAATAATCCCCAACATTAAAATGGTTTTGATTACTACCCCACGCCCCTCTCTCCTCACCGTGTCCTCTGTCTCTCTTTTTACAGTATATCGATATATTTACTGTATATGTACTGTATCTCAGTCTCCTCTCTCTTGGTCTCTGTGTGTCTCAGCCCTTTTGTCTCAGTTGCTATCAGTCTCCCTCTCTCTGTCTCTCTGATAGTATTACTGTACATACTCTATATACTCTACATAATAAAAATAATGCTATTTTTATTATATAGAGTGAAACACACACATATATATCTATAGGTATAATTGAGAGAGACACAGACACACAGACACACACTCAGACATATTTCGGGAGAAAGACACAGATATATTGTATATGATACTATGTTTTATTAGAGAGAGAGAGACACACATATACTATGTATATCTATATATATATATATATATGGGTTGCTATGGGATTACTATATGGATATAATTATATAGAGAGACACACACACACATCTCCTCAGAGCATATTGTGTGTGTGATCCACAAACAGGCTATTAACTTGAATTAAACGTATTGTCCTGAATTAATGTTTAGTTGGATTGTTTGAGATCTGGGAGGGAGGGAAGGAGAGGAGGGGAGGGCAGAATTATATTTTCTACTGGCAATTTGTAGCTGGGCGAGAGGGGAAAAGCTGAGAGAGAAAAGAGAGAGGAGAGGGAGAAAGGAAAGAGTGAGAGAGAGAAAGGGAGAGTGAAAAGGGAGATAGGGAGAAAGGAGCCAGGGAGAGAGAAAGGGAAAGGGAGAGAGAAAAGCGAGAGAGAAAAAAGAGAAAGACAGTATACCTGAGTGATAGAGATTTCTGACCTGCTTATACAGTAGAGAGATTAACTCCCTCCACTTAAAGTCGTACATATTACAGTTAGATGTACAGTGTTTGTATATTTTAGTTATTATATTTAGATATTATAAATTATAGAGATTCGTTCAGGGGAACAATTATTTGTCTGTGGGGAGAAATAATCCTATTACTGTGTACAGTATTACATATATTATTTTATTTAATTTACTAGAGAAATATAATAATAATATCAAATATTTGTAGAATAACGTAAACACCATCAGGGAATGAATCTCTACAAGCAGTTCAGAAATAATGTAATATTAACGATAATAATATAATTTATTATATTTCAATATATGTGAATATGGAACATATTCAAACTATTGCAAATAAATCCATTATCCTTGTTAAAATTTGCAAACAAAATATGTTACCCATTGTAGTGTTGTACATAAAATACTCCCTCCAAAAAGACGCAATAATAAAATTGGACATTTCAACCCACGACTGTTTGTGGGGGACGCTGCTGCGCGCAATTGGCCGCCACGTTTCGCCCCCAAAATATACAGTCCATTCACTTTACAGCGCCAACCTTCACTCTGTGAAGCGCTTTGAGACGTCGATAAGATGTGAAAAGCGCTATATCAAATGCAAGGATTATTATTATTATGTATTAACCCTGTAATATGGTTACAATGAGATATATGACTATATTATAGCGTTAGCACATTCATAATTTAATTATAGTACATTAATTACACACAGCGTCTCGGAATCTACATGTCTCAAAGCGCTTCAAAGAGAATTGGATTCAACGGTGGTAACTGTGTGTGTGTGTGTGTGTGTGCATGCGTGTATGTGTGCGTGTGTGGGGAGCGAATGATTCAGCCCCATTCAGCAAACTGTGTCTGAGTGATTTTATCTGCGATTGTCAGCCAGGAAACCGGGAGAGAGAAATTCCCTTCTCTTTTCCCCGGCAGCACAGTGAGAGATCCTCCACGTCCACCTGAACAGGCGCAGACGAGCTGTGAGGTTTAAGGTCTCGTCCGAAGGACTGCGCCCCTGACCATGTCTTCCCCCACTCCCCGCCCACCCCCCCCCACCCACTCCCCCCCCCCCCACTACGCTGGAGAATCAGTCTGGACTGTGACCTCAAAGGCCCTCATGTGGGGCTTGAACCCACAACCTCCTGACCCCGAGGTGAGAGCGTGAGTGGCAATAGTTTAGAATCATGTTCGCTCATTGCGTCTGGGAGAGGGGAGCAGAGAGAGAGAGAGAGAGAGAGAGCAACAGACAGCAATCTCTCTCTCACTCTGCCTGTCTCTCTTTCTCTCCCTCTGTCTCAGTGGGTCTCATTAGACACACCATTATTGTCAATTATTATTATTATTAATAGTATTAATTTCCCCGTCAGTCCGCAGAATCTTCAATGTCCTCCTGAACAGTGTTATTGTTATGAATAAAACAAAAATGAATCCTTGCGTTTGGCGGTGTGCCTTATCACGTCTTCCAGACGTCTCAAAGCGCTTCGCAGAATATACTGTAAAGTGATTTGGCGATATATTTTGTGGCCGAAGATTAATACTAATAATACTACTAATAATAGCGCTAGATTAGAGTATTATCGACGCGGTTATCCCGATCGATTAGACGTTGACACTTAAGGAACGAGAGAAAATCGGCAGGCATATCAACCTGCGCATTGAACGGGGACGTGCGAGGTTAATGCAGCACAAGCACAGTTCTTGTTACAATCATCGGTGTTTGCAACTGTTCGGAAACGGCTTTGGACAAAATATCGTGCAAACAGTAGCTATTTTAGGAAGTTCAAACGTGCCGAGGAAAGTCTCGTCCAGTCAAGTGTACAGGAACAATGTTCTCCTGCGATAATAATAATAATCCCTAAATAATCCCTGTGATGCGATAATAATAATAATCCCTAAACACAAATGGGTCGTTTTCAACCCACGGCCGTTTGTGGGGTCACCGCTGTGCGCAATCGGCTGCCGCGTTTCGCACACACACATATATATATATATATACATACAGTCAATTCACTTTACAGTATATTCTGTGAAGCGCTTTGAGACATCTGGAAGACGTGAAAAGCCGCTAGATCAAATGCAAGGATTATTATTATTATTATTATTAACATTATGTTATTGGTCTGGCTGACCATCACTGGAAACCGCTTAGAAATGACCTCCGCGCAGTGATTTCAACTGCGGTGACATAATAATATAATACTATTATTCCTTGCATCTCAAACAACCCCTGATCTCCCACATACATAGTCTTTGCTTTGAGGCGTCTATGTAACAGACGTGAAAAGCACTGAAGGATTACTGGTATCGTATCGTCTAGACGTCTTAAAGCTTCACGGGATTTTGCTGTAGAGTGTAGTGTATTTTGTAGGCGAACGCAGCAGCCAATTTGTCCTTGACAACGCGCCAGAAACAGCCGTGAAGCGAGAGCGATTGCCATCCAGGACACCGGGAGAGAGAAACTCCTTTATTGGGGGGGGGGGCAGTGTGGGGGAGAGGTGGTGAGGGATGCCATCACTGCTCGGAGACAGCTGGTATCTGTGCGTTACTGCCTCGGGGGGGGGGTCGGGGGGTGGGGGAGGGAGAGTTTCCTTTAATTTGTCTATAATTCGCTTTGGCTGGTAATTACAGTAGTGTAATAACTGTTGCATTCGATACAGCATCTTATCACATGGTCGCGACGTCTCAGAGTGCTTCTCAGCAAAGACTCTGAAGTTGGCCGACTGTGTATTTTGTGGGCGACAGCAGATTGAGCGACCGAATTACGATGGACAATTGTTTTTGGAGGCATTTATTAGCCGCCAGACAAGCGATCTGTCGATCAACTCACGGCTGTTAGTGTTGCGGTGAGGAAACTCGCCCAAGGTTTCGCTCTGCGCGGGAATCAAACCGAGGTCATTTCGTTTTGCAAGGCGAGCGCTCTATCTAACCCACGCGCTATTCCTGTGATCAATACCCCCAAACTCTCAGTGGGGTTTGGGGAGTGTTTGTGGGGTGGTTTGGGAGTGGTTGGGCTCACACCCAGGCGAAATCGTACAGAAAACATTTTGAGTTCAGCGTATGAGTTTTGCTCTCTCTCTCTCTCTCTCTCTCTCTTTCTCATTCTCAGTGCAAATCCTCTCACACTCTCTATTAATGATTATTATCTCTAATAATAGATCCACACCTTACTTTCAGAGCAATGATAGTAATGGTAATTCTTGCGTAGCGCCCCATCACGTCGTTATCAAAGAGCTTCACGGAATACGCTGTATTTGTGCAATTGACTTTGTATTTTGTGGGAGAGACACGGCAGCCAGTTGCACACGGCAGCGTCCCACAAACATTCATGGATTGAGTGACCAAATGATTATTATCATTATTATTCTTAACCCCCCACCACCAACGCTGGCGGTGTTGTGATATTGTACCAGGGAGAGAACAAAAACCTCACACACAGCCGACCACACCGAGAGACGAGACATCTCGCCCGTAAAGGCACAATTGCGCACAGCAGCGTCCCCCCCCCCCCCCCCCCCCCCACAAACAGTCGTGGGTCGTTAACCTTGTTACTCCTGTATTGTGATTCAGATGATCGCGAAGAGAGACAGACTTGTCCGGGATTACGCAAAGAGCAACCGGACGGACATTTCATCGCATACGAGATCATCCCTCAGTTTTCCAACCAGTCTCCAAACCTCGCCTTTGCTTCTCACCCCCCCCCCCCCACCCCACCCCACCCCCACCCTCACAAAATACAGTCAATTCGCTTTACGGTGTATCCCGCGAAGCGCTTTGAGACGTCTCGAAGACGCGATAAGGCGCTGTATCAAATGATAATATTTCAATTCATGTTATAACGAATGTTGTAATGATTATTACTGTGGCTGAGGCCGGGGTTTGGGAGTTGGGTGGCGATGGGGACCATTCCCTCCTCTGACTACTGCGCACAGTCACTACACTCGGCAGTGGTCCCCCTCTCGGTGTCAAAGTGAGGACGAATGATGAATGATTA